>VXBR01006547.1:89488-103588 GCA_013400215.1 Cisticola juncidis
TTAAATTCTTGGGAAATACACAAGCTCTTGACAATCTTTTTGGTGTCATATATATGGGAATAAAAAAAGATACCTGCTTGTGCAGTTTATAATAACCAATGTAAAAAGTTATACTTCCTTTTATCTTAGAAACACAGAGAATGTGAAATTTCCTAGGACTGAAAAGTGCTGAAATGCAATCAGAGAGGCTCTCACATTAAACACGAAGCAATCTTGGGTAGGATTGCAGTCATACTCCCTGCCAAGTCATCTTAGCATATTTTCCGACTAATACAATATTTTTCTTCGACAAGGCACTTTACACGGTATTCTTATATTGTCTTTATAACAAATCTGCTACCATCTAGAGATAAATCTAACTATTTGGTCATTCAGAGGGAAAAATATCACAGCAGATATTTTCTTTGTTAATTTTTTCCAATACAGGCTGCTATTTTACAAAACTGAGCATAATGTCTTACAAAAATGTTCTGAAGTGTCTTATAATTACCTACAGAATGAAGCATATGTGACTATACATTAATTAATTTGCATCTAAAACAAAAGTCTGCAAGTTGTTGTTATTGAAATAAAGATGAGGTCATTACAGACCACTCTAAAATGATATTAAAACATCTGTGATTCCAGTTTTAAGGATCATAAGAGAAAAAAAAAAAATGAAATCATATCATACTTTCACTTACATATTACAGAATGACAGAACAGCTGTGGCTGGAAGGTACCTCTGGAGCTCACCCAGCCCAATTTCCTTGCCCAGGCAGGGTGCCCTGGAGCAGTGACACAGGAACGTGTCCAGCTGGGGTTGGGATGTCTCAGGGACATACAGGGACACTCCAGGCTCTCCCTGGGCAGCTGTTCCAGGGCTCTGCCCCTCCATGCAGAGAAGTTCTTCCTCCTGCTGGGGTGGAATTTGCTGTGGTTTATTTGATGGCCTTTGCTCCTCATCCTGGCACTGGCACCACTGAGCAGAGCCTGGCCCCATCCTCTGGCACCCCTTGGAGATTTTGTATGGACTGATGGGATCCCTTCTCAGCCTTCCCTTCTCCAGCCTGACCAGGTCCAGCTCCCACAGTCTCTGCCCAGCACAGAGAGGCTCCTGACCCCAAATCCTCTCTGTGACCCTCCCCTGAACCCTCTCCAGCAGCTCCTGCTCTCTCCTGTCCTGAGGAGCCCAGGACTGGAGCCAGCACTGCAGAGGAGCCTCAGCTGGGCAGGGCAGAGGGGCAGGATCCCCTCCCTGACCTGCTGCCCACTCTCTTTCTTCCCTGTGCTCCCCAGGCTCCCCCTGGCCCTGCTGGCCCCAGGACACTCTGTCAGCTCACTGCCACTTTGTCCCCCACCAGCATCCCCAGGTCCTCCCCAGGCTGTGCTGGCCCTGGGAGCTGTTCCTGCCCTGGGGCAGGACCCGCCTGTGCCCTTACAGGAAGAACCTCTCTGGGTTTCTCTCCATCCAACCCTCCAGCTCAGCAAGAACAGTTATACTGGCAGGGAAATTCTTCAGTTGCACTGATAGATGCAAATACCAGTAAACTTTGTTGTACTGAATTCCTCACTATAGGCAAATTTTAAAATTAAGTTTTCTTTCATTAACATTTCCTCCTTTAAACTTCCTACATGATTCAGTCTAATGCACAAAAGAGTGTAGTCTTAAATTAAGTCCGAAGGCTTAGGACTTCTGAGGCAGAGCAGAGGCAATTTTAGACTGGCTTATCCTTCATATCCGTTCAATTAACCTCTCTGAGCTTTAGAACAAAAGTCAGCGTGATGGGTGTCATTTGAATTGAACAAATGCCATCTCTCTGTCAAAGTATTGACTCACATCAGCCATTCCAAGCCAAGATCAGGACTTTAAATGAGATGGATAAACTGAGCTAATTGTTGGTGTTTCAGAAACCTCACTTCACAGGCTATGCAGAGCTTGATATTTGAAAAGTTCTTCCAGCTCGTCTAAAGCTGTAACTCCTATAATGGTCAATGTTGTTTGCAAAATCAGTATTTTGACATTTGTTGGGAATAGATCTTGATGTAGGGGCTTCCCAGGTCACCCAGAGAAGCTGTGGCTGCTCCTGGAACTCTGAAAGTGTCCATGGCCAGGTTGGATAGGACTTGGAGCAAAGTAATTTTATCTCTGCTGTGCACCATTTCACCTGAATGAGGGCTCTTCAACAAAAGCTGGGCAAAACAATTTTCATTTTTTTCAATGCCAGAATCTCACATTTCTTACCTACTCCTTATAGGGTAGAAGGTGATTGAACATGAACTTTTCAGATTGTCTTCTCCCTAACAAGTCTGTGATAATCAGCAGTGAACTTCAACACACTGGAAATCCATGGTAATGCTCACTTTTAGTACAAGGGGATCAGAATTTCAGGTTTTCTGTTCTATGACTTAGGTAATAGATAATTTTATGTGGTGTCTCAAAAAATTTTTTTATCTGGCACCTTAAGATGCATGAAAATTCTCAGGATTCCCTAATTGTCAGGAATATTTTAATAAGCTTTCTGGAATATTGAGGGTCTTTTTGTTTTATCAGATTGGCCAACTAAGCCCAGGGGAATGGAATTATCTATTACTTTGGTTTCTCCTCATCGGTGATCAGTAATATTAAAGTTCTTATTAAAAAGGAAGTTTTACTTAAAATCTACCTTTTGCTAACTCGGGTAGAGAATGAACAAGGCTGCTGTCACAGCTGCTGTTGACAGCTGTGGTATTTTGTATATTCACCATTCACCATTCACCATCACCATCAGCCACAATAAGAATTCTGGTAAAGGATGCTTGACAAAAGAAAAAGCGTGTATCTGGTTTAGTGTAAAATTTCAGCTGTCGTAAATCACTCCTATTTTCGCATGTCTTTCCAAAAGATTTGAGCTGAAATTCATGAAAGAATGAATGAAAGAAAAGAAATATCTATTTCACTTTGAAACTCCAGAAAACTATAACTGCATATCCAGAGCTGTTCTGTACACCTTTGTATGGAAACTCTGCAATGAAAAACGGAAAATGTCTCAAAACTAAGGAAAAATATCCCAAAACACTTTGATGCACTGTAGAAGGATATACTATCCCAGATATTTGGTCTGTAGTCCTGAGAAAAACAGCAGTTCTTCCTGGGAATTAGAGACAGAGCTCTAGATATAGCTGCTAAATTTTAGAAACATGTTTATAAGTTGTGTCTTGGCTTTGGTTTTCTTAAAATATCAGATGATTTTTGACATTGCAGTTGGTTATAGATTTCATTATAATAGTACAGATAAGAAACATATGAGCCTGTGGAGAGTTTTCCATGTCCAGAGTAACAGAGTTTAGTGTAAGAACATTTTTAGTGCCATGAGAACTGTTCTGAAGCTTCAAAAAGATGACAAAATTGATTCAAAATGTATATAATCAGACTGATACATTTTTATTAGCTGATAATTGGTATTTTGACTTGAAAGCACATTTGGAATGATTATGTTTTGTAAAGAACCTTGGACGATCCAGATATTTCATTTTTCAAAAAATATTTTATTTATAAACCCTTATATGTTAAAAAGAAATAAATATAAATTCTGCTTATTAACAGGAAAAGTGCTGAGATTAATTGAAGGTTAATGCCTTAAGTAATTCAGAAACTGACTTCAAAATCGATTTATTTGACTTTATATTACATTATCATCTAGGAATTTAAATTGCACTTCTTTCCACAGGAATGAAAACTGATAATCTCCTTCGTTCCCTCTGATTTTGAAAATACCAAGGGTTTGTATGTGTATTTTGAACAAATATTTCCTCTTTTACAAATATTGGAGATCTAACAGATAAAGTTTGGTTAGAAATTTTTGGCAATGTTAGAAAATTATGGATAAAATTCAGCAATGTGTGATAGCGCAGCACACAATGCATATGGAAACAGAGCAGCACCAGAAATGCACTTTCATTTCAAACTGTCATTAAATAATCAGCTGGGTAAATGCGTGGTCATTTATAAGCAGAGAGATTAATAAATTTTGTGCCCTGTCTTTACAGAAGAAGCACTGAAATCCCTGAAGAGATTACTTGTTAACACAGAGTGCTCCACCTGTGTAAACAAGCAAATAGAGCTCAAGAGTCTGACATTTAATTACAAAAAACAAATAAGGAGATCTGTACCCAGGGAGTGAGAAACAAAAATGCTTATTTAAACCATGAGGTCTTGCTTCAAAGTGAAATACAAAACCCAGAATTAAGAACAGTTTGTTCACAGGCATTATAATCCCTAATATTGTTGATTTCCAGCCCATTTAGAATTAAGGGACAGGTGCCAGGATTTTCAGGAGGAAGGACCACTGTATTTTGTCACAAGTCTCAGTGCTGGGTAAATGTGCCCAGCACGCTGAGAGAAGCACAAACAGATTTTCGGCTGCAAGCCCTCTTTTCATGCCAACTTAGCTTCCTTTACATATTTCTAATAATTAAAATCCATATTGATAGAATCACTGGATCAAGCAAATCAGGCCATATTGTAGTTTTATCCATGTATTAGTTAATATGCAATATTTTTCGTTATCCCCTTCTATTGCTTCCTGCAGTTTTTTTGTCCCCCCATGTAAATCTCAGGTTTTAGAAACTTGGCCTTCAAATAGTGATGAGACCACACAGGACCCTGGGAGAACTACTTGCTATTGATTAAGCAGGATTCCTTACTATAACCTAAGGCAATAACTGTGTTTGGGTGGTAGCAATCATGATTCTGAAGGAAAAACTGGCACTGAACCTGATAAGCAGATTATTGATAAAGAGAATTAGTGATGGAAGTGCTCTCCACAGAGACAGAAAGAGATTTGGGCTCAAAAAAAGCCTCGTGGTCCTTGTTGGGTTTTGTGCATGACACTGACCCAGCACAGATGCCTTTCAATGAAAAGTGAAACAAAAAAACAGTTCAGGGTCTATGTCTGAAATTGAATATTTCATGAAAACTGTTCCTACCACCTCACTGGTATTTCCTCCTATAGTTGAGATACAAGAAAGCATAAAAAGAGAGAAAATTACACTTTGGATGGAAATAAAAGACTGGACCTATATGTAAACACTTGGTTAATTTTATTTATTTATTTTGTAAAAAAATTATGGGAAAGAGAAATATTAGAACATGAACAAAAGAGCAAAGACGCCTAAATTTTGAAAAGTGACTGCTAATTTTAGACTTTCTGAAAAGTTTTTTCTACTTCCTTCAGTGTTTCAGAACTTTCACAACTCAGCTACTTTACTTATTTGTTTGCTTGATGGATTCTTCTCCAAAGAGAAGCTATTGCAAAATCAATAGAAAATTTCTGGTTGTGTGAAAGGTTTGCATAACTGTAGAAATCTACAAAATGTAGGATAATGGAAAAACCAAATAGCAGGTTCTAACAATAAAATTAGATTAATAGTTCCCATATCTGCAGTGCAGCATTTTACAATTCAATAGCCATAATTTTATTACAAAAGTAAAGAACAGTAAGGGTATAAAGTTTCCAAGTAAGATTTAAATTAACATTTTTGCATCAAGTGGAAAGGAGGATCAGAGTGTATCGAAACTTCTGACATCACTTTTGTTATTTATGACTCCACTGATTTTTCAATGCAGTCTCTCCTTACTTTACCTTCAGTTCAGTTGAAGGTAAACAGGTATCTAAATAATTTTCTTACACTGAACTTTGGTGTCTTTTAAAAAGGGGAGAAGGCAGATCCCATATTATGATGACATATTTTATTTCTCTTTCATATATTTGCTCCAGCCCCCAAAATAAATCCCCTTGTGCATACCAGAAAGGTAACCATCCAAAAAAAACACTCTTTAACTAGTTAATAGCAAATTTTTGCAATCTCATGATTTCTCAAGGAAGACAGTTGTGTCTGTTTAATGGTTCTTTAAGTGAGGCAGTTGATATTTTTAGTAATTTTTAGTTAACTAAAACTCTTGTTTAAGGACTGTGGTGGAGCCTTGTTGACAGGCTCTGTTGAACCTGAAAAGTCATCCCACAATGAATATTTTTGTCTCCAGGCAGGATGAAAATTTCTAAAGAAAATATGAGGAAAAGCCTAGGGAAAAGGGTATGCACATTTGATATGGTGTTTTAGGACAGCTTTTGGTGTTGAGCAGCACAGATCAGCAGTTTGGGAAAAGAACACTTTTTGTATGCTTGTTTGTTTGTTTGTTTTGTTGTGGAAAATATGGGCATTCATAGACAATTTCTGAAATCCTTGGAAGGCAAGCTTTCAGCCTTGGTATCTTTCATGGAGCAAAATCTGTTTGTGCAATTTCAGAATGTGTTTACTTATTTTATTGCATTCTTCTTTTACTCTTCCTTTAGAAATTGACCATGATATAAAGACTTGCAGAACAAGAACTTGCAAAACTCAGCTTCTTCTTCCCCCTAAAAGAGGAGAAGGCAGAACACAGGGATTGCCAAATATTCCTACAGCCTAAAAAATTGCATTTTCAGTCAATTAAAAATGAAGTGTCAATACAAGTTAATTCCTGATTTGTTTGTAAGACAAGGATGAAGTGGGGACTGTAGTTAAATTCTTCCTTCAGATGTGCGTAGCTCCATTTTAGAGCTGATTCTGCTGCACAGGAAATAATGTCTTCTGTGTAAACTGTCAGGAAGAGAAAATAATGGAATTATAAGTTAAATACATTAAATCACAAAAATGTACTTGGAGTAAAAAATTAATATTTGAGGATAATCACTTAATTTAATTGTACTTCTCATAATTTCTGTGTCCAGGGGGCTAAACCAGTTCATTTAAATCTAAGACACACCATTTTTGTAAACATCTGCATAAAACTTAAATACAACGTTGGTGTATATTTAACCTTGAACTTTAATATTACACCCCCAAGTATGAAAGTTTTAACCACTTTTTTAATGTTGTTTAACATATGACTATCAAAAATATAGGTGAACATGTTACTATTCTTGCTCATATTTCTGTTCATTTAAACTCTGATGTTGCTGCAGCACATTGGAGATTCCAAGCAGGAAATTTAGAAAAATCCTGTGCCTTGGTTCACAATGTCACTGTAAAATGGTAATTTTTGTCTGGTAAAATGGCACTTTGTCAAAATCAAGTTGTTTATCATGCTGTTAAATTGATCCTTTTTCTTGTGTGTAATTTTAAAGATAATGTATTCAGTGATAATTATCTTTTATTAGACAAGATACATACATATCGTCAAAAATGGTTACAATAACCTCCAGGCTGCGATTAATTTTTAGATTTTAAAGTGCAATTTCTGACCAACACTGACTTGGATGAAACACTTTTCAGGCAACACCCACTATTCTAACCCCTGTGGTGTAATTATAGCTGAACAACTCTGCAGCCATATCTGTAATAAAGAAACTTTTGTCCTTGTCTGGAAAAAGAACTGGGAAAATGGAAAACTGTCTTGATCATTTAGGTCAGCTTGTTCTGTTAAATTCATCCAATAAAGGTACTCTCTGAGGTGGGACTGAAGGAGGTTAAGGTTCCATTTTAATGCTGACATCCTTCAGGTTAAGAGTCTTAGTTGTACATTTAGAAACTGAAATTATGACTTAATGTAACACCTAATGCACTCTAAAACCACACATTTTTTGCAATATCTTGAATATTTCTTCGCTTTTCCCTTCTGAGTATATAACAGTATGATGTGGGGATGACTCTGTGACCTCAGCATGACTGAGTAAAAGACTGTCTTTAGTGTTGCCACATGTTTAGGATAGGTTTGGGTCACAGAGCTTGAACACACTTGCACAGACCATACTTATATTATTCCTACAATACCTAAATGCTGTAACTTTTTAATAAACCTCTATATGATTATGCAACAAACTAGGCACATATGATCTGAACATGAAAAACCTTTTTATGCTTGCACATTGACCAGTGTGCTTTATCTTCAAATTTCTCCCCTCAAATCCCAACATACTGCCGTTTCAGATAGCTGAATAATTGAATTTCTGTGGTTTTGAGTCTATCCCTGAAGACATGGCTAGTTAGCAACCTTTCTGTTTCACTTGCAGCTCTGGTATTTTCCTGCTCTATGCCCAGATATGATGATAACTGCAGTGATGGATTGCATTACAAAAGTTTTCATGTTTTTTAACAGTTGCTGAAGCTGTTCTGATTCTTCATCTATCTAAGCAGTCTTTCTTGAACTCAGAAGTTATATTTATCAAAGGTACATAATAACATCTGTAGTCATCATCTAGAAATGAAGCTATGAAAAAAAGGTAATTGTCTTTTATAGTCTCTCTGATTTCAATCTTCCAAGACAAGCGTGGGACAAAGTATTTTATTTTACTGTGCTTCAATAAGACCTTTGTAAATAAAGAACATTTAATAGCATGCAAGCCATATTTGGAACTAGACACAAGTAACAAAGTCCTAGAAAGATGATTTGGCTCTTATGTATTTTAAATATATTCTTATTATACCAAAAATGTGTAGAAAACTCCATGTCCTTACCTGAGAATGCAGCTGAATATATTAAATTCTGCATCTATTCCTGGTCAAACAGAGTTCTTTAGTCTTTGAGATTTGAGAAGTCATGGTTACAGATTAATTAAAAAACAGCATTTCAATTGTCTGCAACTTAGCCAGGGGGATGTAATGTACCTTGATCCAGTTTTACATCCTTTAAACTTGACTTGAGCTGTGCATCATTTTGTGAATTCCATTGTCTGTGTTAAGCACTTGAGTATTTTTTCAACCACAACCACATGCACATCTGGGGTCTTCTCTAAATTTGCACTAATTGAGTTGTGCTGCACCCAAAAAGCCTTGCTTGAAAATAGAGACAAAGCTTAACAAAGTACCCCAGTGGAGTCTGTGATTAACAGCACATCACACATAATAATAATGCACGTCGTGGTGATGATCCCACATTTGGGATTTGCCTGCAGTAGCTGCTAAACTTTACAGAACAGATAAAATCTTGGGTAATATCCAGAAATTTCCTATTCTACTCAGAGAAGATTTATGATGACAACAAGAACTTGTCCACAAAAAAAAAAAACAACAAAAAACAAACAAACAAACAAACAAACAAACAAACAAAAAAGCCAACCAACCAAACAAAAACCTCTCAAAACCCCACAAAACAAACAAAAATTCCCAAAGCAAAAAAGCCCCCACCAAACACAAACTTTTTATGCTTTCACGTTGACCAACGTGCTTTATCTTCAAATTTCTCCCCTCAAATCCCAACATAAAAGTCAAAAGTCCCCCCAAAAAAGTCAAAAGCCCAAACCAGCCACCCCCACCCCCACAAAAGAAGAAGACCCTATAATAACTCCATGTGCACAGGAAATCAAACAATAAAACAAAATGGATATTTCATCTTATTTTAACCTGTGAACACACAGGTTTCTAGTGGAAATTACTGCCTCCACTTATACCATGGTGGTGATAGTGAGAAGAAAGACAGGAAGGCTTTTTCTCCTTCTTTAAACCTTCTAAGAAAGGTTTAACAACTTACTCAATGTATTTTAAAATCAGAATAAGGATTAAAAACTTCAAAGAGCAAGAAGAGTCCCTTCATACTAATTTTGCAGTTGTGTTTGTTTGCCATCCTGGTCTTAATTCATAGTATCACACTTAAAAAGGAGACTGGATCCTCAAAGACTGTATGAAGGGAATAGAACAAAATGGCTGCTAAAATTTGCATGCCAGTGACTGACAGTGACAGACTCAAATTCAATGTTCTTTTTTGTTGTTGTTGTTGTGTTTTGTGGTTTTTGTGGGTTTTTTTTGGTTTTTTTTTTTTTTGTTTGTTTTGTTTGTTTTTTTTTTTGTTTTTTTGTTTTTTTTTGGTTTTTTGTTGTTGTTGTTGTTGTTGTTTGTTTTGTTTTGTTTTTTCCTCAAGAATATGAAAATGTGTCTAGGACTTATACTGTTTTCTTGAGTGAGGTAATGAGAAAATGCTTTTTAAACGTTTATTATTCTGTATACTCACTTCAAACTTTCAAACATCTGATGAGGAGTTACCATCATCAATAATTACATTTGGAAGAAACTAAGATCTGTGTTTGTCATGTTACAAGGAGTCAAAAGAAGAATGTTAATCACAGGCTTAATTTTGTGAATAAGCCACCTTGGCATTTACTAGAATTTTAATGTCCAATTCCCAACATTTAAAATGTTACCGTCTGAGATTGTTTCCTGCTTGTGTTCTGCACAGAACAAAATGTGCCCATAATTCATCATCAGATCTGTCAAAGCATCCAAGGTAAGGTGCAAGGTGCTGCCCCGGGTCAGGGCGACCCCAGGGATGGATCCAGGCTGGGGATGAGCAGCCCAAGAGCAACCCTGGGACAAGCATTTGGGGCTGCTGGCAGGTTAGATGGAATCTTGGGAAGGAATTGTTCCCTGGGAGGTTGGGGAGGCACTGGCACAAGCAGCTGTGGCTGCCTCTGGATCCTTGGAAGTGTCCAAGGCCAGGTTGGATGGCCAAATTCTACATTTTGCTAATAGAAAATAGATATTTCCTGTTTAATGCTTGCTGGTATCAATAGCCAGTATATTACTATTAATAATATACTAATAGTATATTACTGTTAGTGATGAATAGTAAAACTGACTGAATTTAAATAGTTTATTCTGAAATTTTAACTTCAGTTACAGTTTTATGATAAAATGCTATTGTATAAGCTGCAATTAATATAAGAATTGTTTTGAAATTATGAGTCATAGCTGATAAGAAAATTTTAGAATCAGAAACTAATTATATTCTTTGAGGATGAAACTTTGATACTTTTTTCCATTGGGAAAAGTGTTTTCTAGTGCTACTACTCTATGATTTATTCTAATGCTGATTTACAAAAATTTTCAAGCTTCTACAAGGTTTCCTTTGCCTGAATGTTATTTTTAAATGGTTAAAAAAAGCAATACCATGGGATATATAATGCATGAGTTTCATATTTCTTTATTGAGGTCCCAGAACAAAAGGTGTTGTAGTGTGTGGTGAAGGGGAAAAGGAACTTGAGGAATATGGATGTTGAGAAAAAGGAGACAGGAAATTTTCCATCACAAAATAAAGAAAAATAATTCCCTACATCTTTAAAGTCTTGGGCTGAGGTTTTTATCTATGCATTTTATTAAAGCAAAAATGCTTGTAAATTTCATGATGCTGCTACCCAGAATAATAGAGTAATATAATACTGCTGTTATTAAACATTATTATTCCCAAGCACATTGTGTAATAAATTCCAGTTTATCTGAAAATTCACAATGTATAAAATGTTCCCCAAATCTTTTTAATAGGAATTCCATCTGCATGTGGTTTAAGGTTTGTCAATATTAAATTCTTTCAGCAGATTATCAAAGGACATGAAGCTTTTCTTCAGACTGAACCTTCTGTTCACTGGAATAATTTAGAGATTTTGAAAAACTTTATCTTCTGCTAAAATTTAAAATGTGTGATCACTAGAAAGATCTTAGAACCTCAGGAAAAAAATCAGGGAAAGAAATCTTTAATGCCTACTTAAATTTTTCAAATAATCAGATTTTCAGATTTACAGATTTTCAAATCAATAAATATCAAACTGGTCAGATTTATATATTTATCCGGAGACAATTATTCATGGCATCAGCAAAGTAGTCTTCAGAGTTGAGTAGTGGAAAGTTTGTGTTGATTTGAACATAAGATCTGAGGATTTTGCATTTGAGTCCAAGAATCCTTTTCAGATCTCTTTTTCAGGGTTTGAGCCTTTAGATTTGTTAATGCCAGTAGGGAAAATACTTTGTACAAAACCAATAATTTGTGGTAAGCAAAGACATTCAGAAAGCAATGGATTCAGGTAATTTGTTTTGGTTTTTTGCTTGTTTTTTTGTTTGTTTGTTTTTTTTTTTTTTCCACTTCTCAATCAATTCAAGATAAGAACAAGATAATGAAATTGCCAGCACCACAACTTTAAAAATTCATCCTATCGGTTTATGATTCCAAGTGACACACATAAAGCCTCTTCTAATCTCTACAAGATCATCATGAGTGTATTTATAATTCTAGTAGCAGATGTTTCAGAAGGGAAGGGCTGTGTCAAACCCACAGATTTTTGCAAGGCTTTGCACCAGGTTCTAAACTGAAGAGAAAATTATGGTGATAAGGACTTAAATATGTAATGTGTTTAAGTTTTCTAAGCCAAAATTCACATTTTCTAATGTTAAATCACCAGCTATCAGTAAAATAGGCAGCCTTTCAATAAGATTTTATCACTTTTCCAGTTTGCTACTTTTCTTAACACCTCCTGCATGAGAGGCTTTTTGCCTCTGTGTTATAGATTTGTTCATTTCTGTTTGCTATTTACTTGCAGGAATGGGAAGAGTGTTTGGAAAATTTAAGATCAACATTAGGAAGAGAACAATCTTGTTATCATGTCCTCTCATATGTCTTATGAAAGGATTAAAACATCCTTTATTTGGCTGGTTTTTAAGTTGCTTTTTCCTAACTTTTTATTCAAGTAATATCTCCATGAGTGAATGCTGGTAACATCTTTAAATCCCAAATATATTTCTTAAAGTATATGCAGATATTTTTAAATCTCTTTGCTTATGTTTCAAGAAACCATCACAGTGTTTTTGATATCATTTCCTCTTCTTGTTCAACAATTTCCTGAAACTTTCCAGGCCTTCTGTCTTCTCAGATACACCTGGAGCTAAAATAAGTTTTGAATGAGTCCGAACGAAGTTAATTCAATATTAAAGCTGGTGTTATTTCTTTGGAATTGGCTCTTTAGGTACTAATTTAGGTACTAAATATATTTATTTCTCTGCTTCAAGCTGGTGCTGCAGTGAGCAAAGGGGAAAAAATAATTTTGTATATCCCTTTAAACATTCCAGCCTGTGCTCTGCCTTTATGGCTTTATTTCACATATGTATAATGAAAAGACTATTATTCCTAGATGTGAGCAGAATGTCTCTTTAATTAATGGTTTTAATATGCTGCTTCTTTCCTTTAGGAAATCTGTTATTCTCTGAGTAACTGCTCAGCCTGCTAGAGCAACTGGGTGCAGACATCAGCATGCATGATGAAATAAAAGAGCAAATAAAGCTCTTGCTGTTTAAAAGCAGCCTCTCAAACAAACATGCCTCCTCCCCTGCTTGCTTGGAGTGTGCTGACTATAATTTCAAAGAATTTCAACATTTAGAATGCCTTTAAGCCTTAGTTTTGTGCTGAATACTTGGCGGAGTGCTGCAAGAGTCTTGTTCCAACTCAGAGTACAAAACAGATGCATTAACACAATTAATCTTAAAGTAATTGAAAGGGCAGAGCAGAGCCACAAACATCAACAGAGCATTACTTTCCTAACTGCATAATAATGAAGCAGTTCCTTGTGTGTACCATTTTGGGTCCTGATGAGACTGATAATTCCTAATTTTCCATGGGCAGCGAGTGACTCTCTGTAAATGGAAGCCCATGCTGACAATATCTACAGTTCAGGATTGTTATGTTACATTAAGTAGCACTATGCTCTTGTGCCTTATTAATTATGGGGCCTCTCACTGATCTTGTGATAGTTTTTTGCCTCACTTTGTGAAAACACAGCTTCTCCCTAAGACGCTCGTCATGCTGAAGCAGCTCATTAACTCCAGTCTTCCTCTCTGTTTGAAATGACAGGCTTTGCTAACTAACTTTAGATGTGAGGTAATAAAGTTTTATCTCTTTTCACAGTAATACAAGCCAGTTCATCACGCACTTCACTTGCAGGCAGAAAGCTAAGCAGACTTGAGCGCATCAGGAATCTTCTGCACATCACATGCCCACAAAAAATCTAATTTGAATGAGGGAAATTGCTTAGATCAAAACTCACAGAAGCTCATGCTCCACAGAGATAACAGAGCTTTTCTTCCCCATCTCTCCAATCTTCTCAATTTAGAAGGCCTGAAATTTAATCTTCTAGATTATCTTTTTGGATTGTTTTTTACCTCACTGCACACTCATTTCATATGAGGCTGGACTTTTCTGTAGGAGTTATGTGAGGCAGTCAGAAAGTCAAGATGTATTCCCACGACTTAAAGGATAGACAGTTCCCAAGGGTGTTGTGTCGTGAATAACAGACAAATGATGTGAGGAAATAAATTTTGTATATCTCAATTAAAAAAAAAAAAAAA
>VXBR01006547.1:103634-114554 GCA_013400215.1 Cisticola juncidis
AGGTTGAAATAACATCAATCTTTGTCTGTTTCTACACTGATTTTTGTTTCAGAGTGGAGTGCACCTTCAAACCAGTCACCTCACTGCTTCCATTCATACTGAGGTGTTTTAGACCTCAGTGTTTAGTGCGGAGTTCAGTTTTGGAAGACATTCAGTGTTAAGATCTGATTATTAGTGAGAGATGCCTCTTCCTGTATTAAAGTGCAAATGAGACCATATGTTTAACTCAGTTGTACAGATTTTATTTAACAGCAAGTATGAGGCAGAGAGAGGGAATAGAAACAGAAAAGAGAGGGGAGGGAGATAGAGAAAAAGAGAGAGGGGCACCATATTGAAAGGTGCTCATTGCCTCTGTGATCCAGCAGCAGAATAAAGTTAAAGTCTGAGCTAAGGCCTCCACCCACTGGAGCCAGCCTTCTTTATTCCTCCTTAGATTTCATTTCGAAATAGTTCCACGGAACTTATTTCACGTTCCTGTCAGCTGGTTTAACAGGAGGCACGATGTTCTGGGGTAGACTTTGGTGTTCGTGGCATCTTTATGCCAGAGTGGGCAAAATCCTTCGGTGATTCTTTACAGGACAACTATTATTTTTAAGTTTCTTACATTTAGTCAAGTCAGTTTTGCTACAGAAGCTCATAAAGTGCCTGGTGGAGATGCTGCTTACAGCTTGTGTGACATATTGTCCAAAAGACAGCTCTGCCCTCCAGCCTGTACCACGGAGGGATCCCATCCAAAGACCCTGTGACACCCTGAAGTGTTTCTCATGCAAAGTGAAGGGCTGTGTGTTGTGTACATCTCTCTGTTAATTACTGAGGGCAGTTTAACTGCTCTTGCAACTTTCTCCTGCTTCTTGATACTCCATTTAATCTTCTGCTCTGCCCTTCTTTATTCTCCCTCTGTGGCTGCCCTGCTTTTCAGAAGTCCTTACACCCCTTAGTGAAAGATAAATGAGTTATTATTGATCTTTTATTTCCCCTTTTGTCCCCCTAAACTTACTCTTGAGCCCTGGCATTAGTTTTCCTCACATTAAGAAAAGCAAGATACAAAGATGCTGCCCAAAGACCAAACAATTCAATCTCTGCTGTGAGAACCAGAAGGTTTTAGGCAGGGGATTTTGTCTTGAGAGCAGCATTTTAAGTCTTGTGTTTCATATATAAAATCTGATGTGATGGAGACAGAGACCCTGAGCCAGAGCAAACACAGTTTCAGCCACACCAGCTGGCAGCAAGTTGTGGAGACACCAAAGGAGGAGGAAATTCAGCTGCTGCTTCCAAGGGAGAGCTTAGGACCCCTCAGGAGCATGCACAACCCCAGCAGGCATCATCATCCTTGAGGTGTTGAAGCCTCAGGACTGCAGGCACTGTGCCTGACCCTTCCTTTTGGTGTAGTCAGCCTAGATAGTCCCAAAGGAGCTTGTTTAAAGTCTTTAAAGCCTTTCTTTTCCTAAGAAAACTTATTGTTCTTAAGCCTTTTGTAAGATTTTGAGCACTGGTTCAGCTTAAGTTTTGGACCAAAGCTCAGTAGCATCCTACTGCCAGATTTGTGCACAGGAACAGCTTCAGTTCAGACATCTGAGATTGGATGGACTGAATTCCTTTGGCTGTACATTGCTCAAAACAAGGATTGTGATGTCCATGCCAACATTTGTGAGCATTTCGAAATGCCCTCAGATACAGGGTGGGATTGTTGGGGTGAGCTGGGCAGGGCCAGGAGTTGGAGTGGATGATCCCTGTGATTCCCTTCTGACTCTTGATTTTCCATGTTCTACAATTTCATTGATGTGCTGAGAATATTTTCTTCAAATGCTCAACACCTTTCCTAAAGGCCACAGCTCCAAACCAAGGACACTCTGCTGGTTTCACAAACTGATTTTGGGTCTAGAAGGGAAATATTCCTACCCCACACTTTTCACTCAGCACCTTATAGAACATGGGCCCCATGACCCTGTAAACATTTCTATTCTTTTACTACTTTCGGTGACCCATTTTTGTTCTATTAGTCTAGAACTCTCTCTGTTCCTGTTGGGCATTGCCTGAAAATGCAGATTTCAAGAATGAGAAGAGAAGGAAATTAAATTAGAGTTCACAGGTTGTTCTGGCCCTGCATAAGGCTCTGTTTACTTCCCAAATGATGCTTTTTTAGGAAATAGATTTACAGCCAGAGCTCACCCTCTGAGCTCTGCAGGTGTGGGAGAACAAAGGCAGTTTCTGAGGTGGTGGGAACCTTCTCAGGTGCCAAAGAGGTGTCTGTGATTGGGCTGCAAGTTCCTGCCAACTCTGAAAAAACCACTTGATCTCAGGATGAGGACAAATGGGTGCCTTGCCTTGTCAGCAGAAAAGCAGGAATTTGCACATAAACCCATCAATTATTTGGATAGTGAACAAAGAGAGATTTCTTGCTATGATATGAAGTGTACATGCAACAACAACAAAAAGCTTTTCTGCAAAGAGAAAGAGGAAAAAAGAGGGACTGACTAAAGACCAATATTTTCAGCGTTTGCTTGATGTGTCAACCCTTTGCCCAATTATCAAAATACATCATGTCAAACAACTCACAGGACATAGGGAGTAGGCATCTGTTTTCTCTGTGGAGGAGGAAGACAGGTCTTTTTCATTTACGAAGAACATTTCTCTCTGAAAAATTTTATATAGGCAAAATGAAGTTACTTCATTTATTTTCCTGAGGTGTTAAACCTTGTTCAGAAAAGAACTCAGGCATAACTGGAATTATTTTTGTAAATAACACATGGTGCAACTTATTCCTTTTCCTACAAAACTGGCATCATTACGAAATGCTGTGAGCTTTCCAAATTATGTGACAACTTTTCTGGTGCTTGGAAACAAAGAACCTCTTTACTCTGGAAATATAAAATTGTTTATTAAGGAGGAAAATCGAGAGTTTTACACTGGATTAACACTCCCAGTGCTTTGGTTACATGCCAGGATGTATGCCAGGATGGTAAAATGTATGACATGCTATTTTCAAATTGCTGCTTGTGGTCCCATTTAGTTTGGAATAAAATATTCCTGTCCGAAATGACCTGTTATTTTCAAGCTGTTCCATTTAAAAAATTGGCACTCTATAGGAAGGGTTGTTTAATCATTCCTTCTATGATCTTTATTTGCATAAATAAGAAATGTCCCTTTGTATGTCTTTTGAATGGTGTTTGTTTTATTATCCGTTCATTGCTAAAACATTGTCAAGACGTAATAATCCTGGTCCACATTATCTTTCTGGACTTTTATTGCCTTTTCTCTCTGTTTGGATGTTTCCTTCTGCTATGAGAAAAGGAAGCCATAAAGAATTTAATGCTCTTAATAAAAATTGTGGGGTTTTTTTTCATTTTTTAAAGTATATGCAGCTGCCATAAACTGAACAGAAATTAAAACATCCTGGAAACAAAACAACTGTTCATACCAATAACAAAAATTCTTTATCACTTCCCAAAAATTTTTCAGTCTGTAATCCTGTGACTATATGAGAATTCTTGCTCTTCAAGACTACATTAATTCTGCTTTAATCTTGTCAAACTAAATTCAGATTGGGTAGTCTTTGAGCAGCAGTAAATACAGTCTCAGACACTGAGGGGAATTAAGTCCAAAAAAAATAAAAGCAGCAAATGGTTTTTCTATGACATAAGGCTCTCTGAGAGAGAAGATACTCTGCAGGGAAATAAATTATTTGGAAATTAGGCAGTAGATTGAATATAACATTTAATTAACGGGGCAGACAGCTACAAGAGGAAGAAATGGCTCAGGAGTCAGGTTCTATGATACAGAAAATGGCTACAAACATGGATTCAGAAAAAAATTAGGTTGCTGACTCTGTGTAAAAAGACTGAGCAAGCTGGGTATCTATAGAGGCATGTCCTAGTGATCACCTGCTGAAATCCAAGCAATTTTTGTGCATGCCTTGTAAAACTGCTGCCTACACATGCCAGACATCCTCTTCACTCACACAAAGTCGGTCTCAGTCCCAGAGTTACTGCAACCATGTGTTATGAGGCAGCCATTTATGTCTTTGTCTAAAATTAGGCAGGGGGAGACCCAGTCTTCCACGTGCTCTGCCACACTCTTTGACACCTCCTCAGCTGATGAGACCTGGAACACATTGATGGTGTGCAGTTTTGAGCAGGGAAGAAAGATGAGTTTCTTAGTCACATCTAGGATTCACAAAATCAGGGAAATCTGGGGCTAAGGGGGATCTTAAAAATCCTCTATTCCCACCCCATTCCACTTGCCACACCTTCCACTATCCCAGGCTGATGATGCTCCAAGCCCCATCCAGCGTAGCCTTGGATACTGCCAGGGATCCACAGCTCCTCTGGGCACCCTGTGCCAGGGCCTCCCCACCCTCACAGCCAAACTTTTTCCTATTTTTTAATGTCTGTCACTTTGAAGTAGATTCTCCTTATTCATTCTGGAAATTTACAAGGTGTTCCACAGGGAGCTTGAGGAAGTGTATCACTCATTTTTTCATAAAGTATGGCACTTTCTTTTAAAGAATTGTTCAGAAGATTTGTTCCACAGACTAATATTATTTCAAGAAATAAAATGTCTGGCTTACCCATAATTTGGTGAATTACTTCTCAGCTCAAGGACTGTTTGAATTCTCAAACATATCCTCTCCTCTTCCACAGGCACACTGTGTTTACAGCCAATGAAATGATTCTGCAGTAGTTAATTATGTGAACTATTTGAAAAATGGGGTGCTATTGCATGGCTGTTGTGCTTAAATTTGAGTTAGTTAGGTTTCCAGGTGTTTGTGTTCCAAATGGTGGGCAAAATCTGTCAGAATATATCCACTTAATGTCCCTTTAGTGAAATAAAAAGTAATTTTCTCTAACAGCCTATCTTTACTAAAAAAGTGGCATAGACTCTTGCACATATGCTCTACTATATATTTATATGCTTCAATTTATACCTCATTTATAGAATGCAAAAATCTTGATGTCTGCTTCTTATCCTTTTCTTCTCAGGACATTACTATTTGCAGTTTCTGCCCTCTTATCTCTCACAGTAATTTTTGGATCCTGAAAAGGAGAGCAGGTATGGCAAAAAGCCATCTATAAACATTAAATTAACTTCTAAGTTAGTATTATCAAGTAGACATTGACTAATTTAGAATTTGGAAGTGTTAACAATTAAGTCAAGCTCTTATTAGTCTCATTAGCCAGTCACAAAAGACTGAAACACAAAAGGTTAGAAGAGAGAAAATAAAATTAAGGGAAAAAAGGTACAAAAAATTCAAAACCAAACCAAACCAAACCAAAAGAGTGAGAATAAAGGTCTGAGACTAGAATTTTTAGTCATTCATATGATGTTATTTAGGCTCCTGGATTTAGTGCTGTCTTAACGCCCACCCAAGCTTGACCTGGACCCACTGAATAATGAAAATTTCCATGGCAGCTGCAATGACCATGAAACAGGACACAGAAGGTAGGATCCATGTGTTGACTTAAAAATGATGAATCTCTACAAGCTTCTTCAAGGACTTAGATGTAAAATTTTGGCATTTGTCCATTGGTCCCACGAGCCTGGTCCTTGGAAGAACCAAAAAAACGGGGAGTGGAGTATGAAATTCTTACTGCTAAATTTCAGTAGTTAAGTGAAAGGATGCCCTTTCAGCCCAGGATAAATAGGAAAACAGCCCAGGATAAATAGGAAAAAATGGGGGAATAAAGTGCAAGAACTAAGCAAAGTGATTCAATCTAGAAGGTGGTGTTAACCACCTATTTTTAACAATATTGAAAATTTCAATGTCTAATGTCTTGCTTGATTTTCATTATTGTCTGTGGCTTTTTGTTCCTGTGAGAAGTCTAAATGGATGTGATTTTTGACAAAGTTTGTTCATATTTCTGGTGACACAGAACTGGGGGAGTTTCTGATCCACCTGGAGGCTGAGCTGCCACTCGGAGGCACCTGGGCAGGCTGGAGGGTTGGATGGAGAGAAACCCAGAGAGGTTCTTCCTGTAAGGGCACAGCAGGTCCTGCCCCAGGGCAGGAACAGCTCCCAGGGCCAGCACAGCCTGGGGAGGACCTGGGGATGCTGGTGGGGGACAAAGTGGCAGTGAGCTGACAGAGTGTCCTGGGGCCAGCAGGGCCAGGGGGAGCCTGGGGAGCACAGGGAAGAGAGGGCAGCAGGTCAGGGAGGGGATCCTGCCCCTCTGCCCTGCCCAGCTGAGGCTCCTCTGCAGTGCTGGCTCCAGTCCTGGGCTCCTCAGCACAGGAGAGAGCAGGAGCTGCTGGAGAGGGTTCAGGGGAGGCCACAGAGAGGATTTGGGGTCAGGAGCATCTCTGTGCTGGGCAGACACTGCGAGAATTGGACTTGTTAGATAGTTTTCCTCTCTGGAGACATTCAAATACCACCTGGACACATTTCTGTGTCACCTTGTCTGGGCCAGGGGTTAGACAGGATCATCTCCAGAGGTTTCTCCCAACCCGACAATTCTGTGATTCTGTAATTTAATTCAGCAGACAGAGGTCTTCTGCTTCCACTCTCAGCTGCAATGGTCTGTCAATCTAAAAGGTGAAAGCAGCTATTCTGCTACAAAACATGCCTGTATAAATCAAAGACATCTAGAAATTTCATTGTAGTTCTCACAGTTTAGTAGCATATATAGCACATAGACAAATCTTTCCTTCTAAGTTCATATACACTGTACCCCTGATTCTTCAAAAATAAAAACATGGATACATTTGAAAACTGTGTGGCCACTATTTTCTCCAGACAACAGATAAGTCCAAGACTTACGAAAGCATCAGATTCTTCAGGGTTGCAGTTCTGACATCAATCCTATTTCCAGTGGGTGTGATCATTGCTTTTAAAAAAGCAATATCTATTTCATATTGCACATGATTTTGAGGTGTTTGACAGATTGAAGGATGCCAAGGAGGCTCCATATTGTTATACTGAAGAAAAAAGGAAATATTTCGCTATTTTGATGTATCATAAATTTTTCCTTCCTTTTCAGACTCATTTTTTTAAATTGGAGAGACACGCACAAAATTTTTAACTTGGATCTCTCTCTGCTTAACCTTATGCCCATTAATGCAAATTAGTTTGAAACTCCAAAGTTTTATAGATGGAGGATGTTAACAGGAAGTTACAAATTTTATCTGACTTCCTGGCATATTAACATTTTGCTTTTTTTTTTTCTTCCTTGTGCATTCTTTTAGTCTGTGATAATGGAATCTGCTGATTTCATGCATTTGCTTCTAGCTACACAAAGGATTTTAAAAAATCCTCACAGTTCATCAGAATTAGATCATTATCCATTAGCTAAAACTATTTTCTTTGAAATAGTATCTGAAAAACATCATGGCCCTTCATAGGAGTCTTCTTCCTTTTAACAAATATTAAACTTCAGTTTGCTCAGCTGTATATTGAAAATGTTCTGCCAACCTGCTGGGGGCACCATTTTCAAGATGCAAGGTTGTTATTAACCCTGGCTGTGATTCAAGGCACTTTGGAGGATGAGAGGAAATACTGCTAGCCACTACTATACAGGAAAGAAAGTCTAGTTGTGCATGCAGCTATGCATAGGACACCTGTATTACTTTTTCACCCTCTTTATCAGGTCGTTAACGTGAATGGATGATGGTAATGTTCTTCCATCTCACTTATGAGTTGTGCCCAGCAGAACCCCAAAATACTTTCTCTGGGATAGCAGTTGTCTGAACACAGCTCCTCACCCTGTTTTCAGCTTCCAGCAATGTTAAGGTAAGGCTGAACATCAGATAAGAAGCTCCAAACAGCAAGAAATATTCACTCAGTCTGAAAGGAAAAATTATTTCTTAATTCTAAATTCTGGATTTCTTCAAAGGTTTCATCATCTTACTACTCCTATTTATTTTTTCACAGCTGTTACAGATGTATGGGAGAAAAGGGCTCTGCTATACACAGTTTTAGCATGGTGTGCATCTCTTTCCTATCCCAAATTAAAAAGAAAAAAATGTTACTTAACTTCCCTTTGATGTAAGATAAAGTCATAGTGAGACTCTCAGCATCAGAATTTCATTGCAGTTTTCGAAGCAACAGCATGACTGCAGATAAAACCAGGAAAAAATACCTCTGCCATAGCAGCTGAAAAAAACATAAATAAATATTTTTGTTGAAGATAATACATTCTCATTTAAATTTCCCTTTTGCTTTTGAGGTTTTAAGAAAAGACAAATAGATATTTGGGAACAAATTAATTTTCCCCAGAAGATTAAATCACAAATAGGATGGGGTTTTAGCCAATATTCTTCAGCATCCTTTTCAACATCTCTATATTTAGAGTTAGGCAGTCCTGGGTTTAGATAGAATCAAATAGCAATAAGAAAGGATTTGATTAATGAGGCATTTGTGTTCCTTCCTGTAGCTTGAAGAGATCAGTGTTTTTCAGAGAGACAAAAAGAGAATTGTTCCTCATTTCAGCTGGGTAAACTTTTCCCACCATCTTGCTCTGGACTCCAAGGGATGCTCTGCTATTGAACATGTCCCAGAGAGTCCTGCACTGTCCTGCATCACAGCACCAAAACCTCCACAATAATCTGGGTGAAAATTCAGTTTTGTGGGAGTTCATCTACTTGGATGAACTTCTCCTACCATCTGAAGGCATATCCTGCAGCACCACGCAGCCTTTGAATTTCCTCAGGGGAATTCAATAACCATTTCTTCAGAGAACTGAACCTATAGCAGCCTTTAGATGAAGGTTTTTCATGATTCACGTCCTCAAAGAATTCCCCAGGCCATTTTCTCCCTGTCTAGATGGGAAACCAATGAGTTGGAAATTATGTGAGCACACCTAATTTTCAAACATTTCAACCTTGTGCTTTTTATTGCTCCAGTAATAATTTGAAGGAATTCATCATCCTCTCTCAGATCAAGATTTCTGGGCACACTTCACAATCAAACTACTCCAATCCTTCAAGCTAACCTTTCATGTTATGTATTAAAGTTGATTACATTTTGTGTCGTGTCGAGAAAATTAATTCAGTCAAGATAAGAGCCTCTTGAATGTTTTTTCATTGCTTTCCTGGACCCAGAGTTGAAATGTTGCAAGGGGAGGGGGGGAGCTCAAGGCTGAGTAATACATTTGTGAAAGTATCTGTTTCTTGTCACACAAATCTTTCCTAATGGCAGCTCACTATTTCTTCCTGTTTAACAAGAAAGGCAGACTGTGGTAAAGCTCCACGATACTGTAGATGGCCAAGAGAGAAGTCTGAGGGGAATGCTTAAAATATTTAGGCATGAAAAATAATTTGTATATCAGAACACTTTTAAATTTATTTTTTTTACTATTGTTATTCACCTAAAAGCAAAGATTTGTGGTATATCTCAACCAGCTGTCATTGCATAAGAAAATGTTTTTTTCATCTGTAATTTTTCAGCTTTCCCCCATAACTGCCCTAAAATAAAATTTACCAAAAGTATAATGGGTTATATAAAAGTATTATAAGTACTATTGGGAACTGGAAAAAATTCTTTTATTGAACAAGGGTATGAAAATGCACAAAGACAGGAAAAAAATTGAACACAATCAGAGATAAAGTAATGTGAAAGCACTGAGATTTTTCTTTCAAATGCTCTGTGTGAACATTCAAGTTTTACAGCACAGAAGAAGTATGTGATGTAATTAACATGCTATTCATTGAACATTTAACTAAGTTATAGTTACTGCATATTCTGAATTCTCCTGCAAACACAAAAATTAATGTACTCATCACAGTTGCCAGTTTCATTTAATCCATTCGTTTCAATAATTTACAACAGTAGAGGTAGAGGTCTCCACAACTCTTTGACTTGGCAGGTAAAACAGGTAAATATTGAATAGCTACAGGCACCTTCTAAAGAAATCATTAACCAGGGATTATTTAGGGCACACATGTGGAGGAACTGGTATAGTCTGAAGGCAAATTTTCCATGGCTTTCAAGTTCCTGTAAAAGAAAACCTAAAAACATATTAATTTCTCCATGGTATTAAATACTAAAAATCTGAGAAGGATTAGCTGTTTTTCAGCAAGGCTGAGGACCAGAAAAATTCAGCAAAGCATAAACACATTCAAATATCCTATGCATGGCCAAATATTAACATTTACATGCATTTATACAAGGATTACTTTTATCACTCATTAACTTATGGGTTTATAGTATATTCATCTCTCATTAATTTAGCTCACCATTAAAAAGATTGGTTTGGCTGATTTTGTGCATCTCTGTAGTTGTACATACAGTGGAAAAATGTCGTATTTGGTCTTTTGTCTTCAGAGTAATTTTTTTCTTGTGGAATGAGGGTCCCAACATGTTTGTTTTGTTTAGCAGTCCCTCCTTCATGGTTATGAGCACAGGATCACAGACCCACAGAGCCATTTGTGTTGGAAAAGCCCCCTAAGATCCCCAGCACTGCTGTTATCTCTTTCTTACACCACTGTTGTTAAAAAGCCAGGATCAGAATTGAAAGGAACTGAGCAGACTGCCACAAAACTAACTTGGGAAATTTGGGGAAGTAGATAGCACGCAATTATTGATCATTCTTGTTAACATTTTTTTAATACTTAGTTGCATATTCAGATGCTTTAAACTCCTTCCTATTTAAAACTTATGTGTGCCAGATATTTAAACTCTCAAAATAAATAAAAGCTTAAAAAAAAAAAAAAGCCTTTTCCAAAGATAAAAAAACGTGTTTATTTAAAAGTCATAATTTTCTATGGATAGTAACAATTGGATGCACTACTTGTATAGCAATCCACCAATCACCCACAAAAATTCAAAATTGCTATTGAAATTTTTGCCATCCAGGTCATATCTCTAAGATGATGTCTGCTGTAAATAAATCTTTGTCCAACAGAAAACATCAGTAAGGTTACGAGAAGATCCCTTTCAGTTGTCATTCAATAAAAAGAAAGGAAGAGGAAAGGGAAAGGAAAAGGAAA
>VXBR01006548.1:0-184354 GCA_013400215.1 Cisticola juncidis
TCCGAATTGGCAACCTTTTTCCCTAGTAATAATCACGGACCTCTGTAAGGCCCACAGGGAATACGGCAGGGAAAGCTCGTACTTCCATGGTCTCCTTACAGCCGATCTTTCTAATGTAGCAGCTGTTCCTGCTGACATTAAGCAGCTGTTTTCATGTCTCATGAATGTCACAGAGTTCAAACTCTGGGAAGCAGCATGGAAACAGCTGGTGTGGGAAACACTGCCACGCCTTTTACAGCAGCCCGATACTGCAGCGGATGGACAAGGGAATGCAATGTCCCTTGAATTCCTTTGTGGTGAAGGCCAGTAGATTTCTCTTTTCACACAAGCCTCACTGATGCCCTCTGCAGCCCTCACAGCAGTTAGGGATCTGGCCTGCAAAGCGTTTTTCAGCCTTCAAACCCATGCTCCCATGTCACCATATACCATGCTCAAACAGGGTCCAGCTGAACCCTTTGTGAATTTTGTAGAAAAATTGACCTGTGCAATTGAAGTGCAGGTCAGGAATGAGGGATCAGATTTTAGAAGAAATCATATTTATTAATGCAAATGATTTGTGTCGTTCAGCAATTTTAAGCCTCCCTCTAGATCCACCCCAAACCCTCCATTCCATGCTACAAATGTGTCAGGTCAAAGTCCCCTTTATCAGCCATGGGACTCAGCCTCGACCACCCCAAGCATCTTCTCTCCCGCAACCTCCACTTGTGGCTCAAGCATCCCCTGCAGGCCAGACGCAGCCCAAGCCTTTCCAATGCCACTGGTCCTTCCGTGGAAAGCAATAGCAGCAATGCTTCTTCTGTGGAGAAGAAGGACACTGGGCTGCTTCCTGTCCTCACAAACATCAAGAAGAGATGACAATGCCCCGAACACCTGGGACTCCTCCACCTTTTCAGCAACAGCCAAAAAACTAAATGTGCAGTGCAGGTCCACCCAGCGCAATGACTCTAATCATCTGGGTGAACCAGGTGGTGGGGTCAAAAGGGAGTCAACCAATTTATGATAATATACCAGACGGGACATTTTTCTCTCCTGATTTGACTTTGCAAAACCCATTTTAACAACTAATTCTCTCTATGAACTTTACAGGTTGAAGCTAACAGAGCCATTGATTATAAGTGACCACAACTGGCATTTTGTTACTGCAGATCCTTACAGTGTCAAAGACTGGCCACTGGTAGAGGGTGGTAAGTGCATCATTGTCGGGGACTGCAAACACACTCTGCAGGAGGTTGAGGTTCTTCCTGGGACACTTTTTAACAGTCCCAGGCACCTCATCCTCTGGCTGCGTTGTATTCACCCACCCACATTCTTGCCAAAAGGGCAGACAATTGGACAGGCCATACCATTTGGAGGCCCCAGCTTTCAGAACAACTCCATCAAGGTAAACACAGTACACAAGGTACAGTACACAACACAGAAACCCAGGGTGAAGTGTACATTTATAGTGGGCAGAGAATCTTTTGATAAAGATCTTCTTTTCGACACAAAGGCAGATTTGATGCTCATTCCAACCAAACATTGGCCATCATACTGGCCACTGGAGGATGTGGCATGTCACGTCCAGGGTGTGGGAGGCCTTCAATTGGCACGACAATCTAAGAGCATGGTGAAAGAAAGGGGACTAAATGGACAATTAGGAGTGATACGTCCATTTGTGTTAGATTATGATGAGCCACTGCTTGGCCAAGACCTCATGGCCCAGTGGGGAGTCACAATTGACATCCCTGAACCCCCACAAAGTTTTTGGGCAGCGGCTGCTGAGAAGCACCACATCCAAAAACTGAACTGGAAAACTGACAACCCAGTCTGGGTGGAACAGTGGCTGCTGTCAAAAGAAAAATTACAGGCGCTTCAGGAGCTCATAGAGGAGCAATTGAAAAAGGGTCATATCAAGGAGACTAATTCTCCTTGGAATTCACCTGTCTTCGTCATTCGCAAGGCTGACAAGACACAGTGGCAGCTCCACCACGACCTCCGCCAAATTAATAATGCAATCCAAGATATGGAGTCTCTCCAACCAGGAATGCCCTCCCCAACCATGTTCCCTCGAAATTGGAATCTGGCAGTCATCAACATAAAAGATTGTTTCTTCCAAATTCCCCTACATCCTGACGATGCCCCACATTTTGTCTTTTCAGTTCCTTCCATCAACCGAGTGGCCCCAAGGAAACGATATCACTGGTGTGTGTTGCCGCAAGGTTTGAAAGTCTTGCCACTTCTGTGTCAGCAATTTGTCGCTTCCTTGTTGTCCCCTGTGAGAGCACCCACGGAAGAAGTAATCATCCATCATTATATGGATGATATAATTGTGTGTGCCCTGACAGATGATGCACTGACCCATGCACTTAGCCTTGTAACAGATTCGTTAGTTGCTGCAGGTTTTGAGCTGCAGGCAAACAAGATTCAGAGGATGCCACCCTGGAAGTACCCGGGCTTGGAAACAGGTAAGCAGACCATTGTGCCGCAGAAATTGGAAATCAGGACAAAAGTCCAGACCCTTGCTGATGCCCATCAACTCTGTGGTGCTTTGAACTGGGTAAGGCCCTGGCTGGGTCTGACTACTGAAGACCTAGCCCCTCTTTTCAATCTTTTGAAAGGGGGAGAAGAGCTGAGTTCTCCTAGGGTACTTACTCCAGATGCAAAAATAGCACTGGAAAAGGTTCAAAATGCAATGTCTTCCAGACAGGCACACAGATGTGACCCAAACCTGCCCTTCCATTTCATCATTCTAGGAAAGCTGCCACACCTGTATGGGATCATTTTTCAGTGGGACCAGTCTGCAAAAACACCCAGACAAGGTAACAAGGGCCAAGGCGGGGGAGATCCTCTTCTGATTATAGAGTGGGTCTTTCTTAGCCACCAGCGGCCCAAAAGAATGACACAGCCACAGGAGCTCATGGCTGAGCTCATCTGCAAGGCAAGAGTGCAGATGAAAGATCTGGCCGGTTGTGATTTTGAGTGCATTCACATGCCAACTGGCTTGGAGACGGGCCAAATGACAAAACCCATGTTAGAACACCTGCTTCAAGAGAATGAAGCATTGCAATTCGCCCTAGATTCCTTCACAGGCCAAATTTCAATTCATTGGCCAGCCCACAAATTGTTCAATTCAGAAGCAGCATTCATATTGGCAATGCAAAGTATTCGGAGCAGAAAGCCCCTCAAAGCTCTGACAGTTTTCACGGACACGTCCAGGATTTCTCACAAGTCAGTTCTGACTTGGAAGAATCCTGAAACTCAGCAATGGGAAGAAGATGTTAAGAAGGTGGTGGGATCACCTCAGATTGCTGAGTTGGCCGCAGTCGTTAGAGCCTTTGAGAGGTTCCCCGAGCCGTTCAATTTAGTAACTGACTCCGCATACGTTGTGGGGGTGGTTTCTCGGGCAGATCAGGCCATTCTGCAAGAAGTGTCCAACACTGCTCTGTATCAGCTGCTCTCGAAGCTTGTAAAGCTTGTCTCCCAACGAGAGCATTCATTTTATGTGATGCACACGAGGTCACACACTGATTTGCCAGGGTTTATTGCTGAAGGTAACAGGAGAGCTGACACCCTCGCTGCTCCTGCAGCAATAGCACCATTGCCAAAGGTATTCGAACAGGCAAAGCTCAGTCATCAGCTTCTCCATTAGAACGCGCCAAGCCTGATCAGACATTTCCACCTTACATGTCAGCAGGCCAAAGCAATTGTTGGCTCATGTCCACCGTGTCAGTCCCACGCTGTGCCCACACTGCATGCTGGAGTCAATCCTTGCGGGCTTCAAAGCTGTGAGCTCTGGCAAACAGACATCACACACATAGCAGAATTTGGAAAATGGAAATTTGTTCACGTATCAGTAGATACTTTCTTGGGTGCAGTTTATGCCTCTGCCCACACAGGGGAGAAGGCACAGGATGTCATTAAACACCTCATCCTGGCATTCTCTTTTATGGGTATCCTCAAAGGTCTCAAAACTGACAATGGCCCAGCATACAAATCAGGTGAGTTCTGTAGCTTCCTGCAGCAATGGGAAGTGGAGCACAAGACTGGCATCCCACACTCCCCCACAGGCCAAGCAATTGTAGAAAGGACCCACCAGGAAATCAAAAAGGTCCTTGCACAACAACAGCAGGTACTGAAGGTTGAGTCTCCCTCTATCCATTTAGCCAGGGCACTGTACACAATCAATTTTCTGAATTGCAGTTTTGAAGTGTTTAACCCACCGGTCGTGAGACACTTTGGATCAAGTTCTGATTTCCAGCGAAAGGAGAAGCCAACAGTCCTGCTTAGGTCTCCTGAGAGCGGACAGGTGGAGGGCCCATATGACCTGGTGACGTGGGGACAAGGGTATGCCTGTGTCTCCACACCCACTGGGCTCAGATGGGTCCCTGCAAAATGGGTGAAACCTTTTAGGAAAAAGCAGGGGGAGAGAATGGAAGAAGTACCGCAAGTCACTTCTGTGGCACTGTGCCGCAAAAGGCAAAATTGCATCTGGATGACCCTGCCCATTCTCTGGGAATGGGAGGACCCCTCATCTTTTTCTTATTTTCAAACTTCATGTTAATTATTCTGTGTTTTAAAGTCTGTTTTTCAGGTTTTTCAGTGTGAAAGATCCAACCCAGACAGAAAAAGTTACCACCATGACACATTTCCTGCCTGCCAATGATTCTCCTCCTCACCGCCCTCCTGGCTGCCCATCACGCCAGAATTGTCCCTCAGTCTAAGGCAAACGTCTGGGCCAGCCTCGCTACATCTACAGGCCAAGACCACATTCGCCTCAGCAAAACCTCAGCCGCAGCTAAAACTGAAGACATCAAGGAAGTCATCGAAAAAATGAAGGACATAGTGAGTGAAATCAAAGAGGAGACATCGGACTGGTTCATTGACCTCTTTAAGAACTTGGGGTTCTCGGGTTGGGCTCAATCCATTTTAAAAACCTGTTTGTTTATATTATTTGTCACTGCAATTGCTTTAGTTGTGATATGTTTTATTAGAAAAATGATTCATAAGTTTAGCTCTAGTGCCACATCATCCCCAAAGCCAGCTGTGAACCATGTCTCCATGGCAACTGTTCCTGAGGAAACTGAAATGGAAAACTTAGAAAAGTCTTGAGAAGATGAGAGCCTCTCTGAGGAGCAGTGGTCATCCGTGCAGTCATGGTTCAGAGACAGCTTTTCTGATTCCGAACAGCAGCCTCCTCCATGCCAGGTTTGCTCATTTTAAAAAAAGAAAAAGGGGGAGATGTGGCAGTGTGTAAAATTAGGTTTATTAAGTTTGCTGTATCATCCTTTTGTTCTCTCTCCCACACACGCGCCCCTGCCGCAAGTTATGTTACCATCCGTTACTTGTCACTCATGCTGCCCGCGTTTTTTGTACTCCTCCCTGCTTCCCTGGTTGGTAAAAGTTAAATTTCCCGCGTGTTTAATGGTCCCTGGAATCTCCCTCGTTGGTTGCTGTATCCTTACCCCTCCCTCTCACCCATCTGAATAAAACTGCACGCGGGGCCGCCCCTCGGGGCAGATTGCTGGAGCAGACAAGGCGCAGCCTGCGAGCACAATAAACCTCCTCGCTGCCACCCATCCTGCCTCTGCCTGTCACTTTAACACCACTACTGAAGGATCTCTGGAAACAAAGAACACACAGGAACCAGTATCGGTGCACGGCGCATGAACTGGTCCTTTTCCCTTGTCACGGTGCCCGGGATGGCTGGGTGTGGAGATGCTGAGGTCTCGAAACACAGCACCCGTGACAGTAGATGGAGCATTTTGGAGGGTCGCTACGAATTTGGTTTTGCTGGGACCAAACATATTTGGTCTGGACTGCAGCTGTGTTTGTGATCAAAATGGGAACAACTTCATATTGGAATGACGTTGGTGACTGTCTGACCAGAACTCTGACATGCTGTGTGATATGACAAGGGAGAGCAGACAGCAAGGACACTGAGATTCTGGGAGACATGGTTTACTATCTTGTATGTGGATTGGAAAAATGTAATTTTGTGACCTGATGATATAACTAGACTTGTAGACCTGATCAGCAATTGATTGATGGAGCAGTCTGTTTAGTGGCCTGTAAGAGAAGAAACAACTTTTGTTTTGGTTTTAAGCGGAACAGCAGACTTGATCTGAAATGTCAAAAATCCAGTCTATAACAGCAGCTACAATACACTGGATTTAAACCTTTTTGGGCAGATTCACACAGCTGTGCCTTCCCTCAAAAAACTGCAGCCAACTTCAGCAACATTAGCTCTGCTACATATGAAGACAGAAAGCATTGTTCATCTGAGAGAAGCAGCATTAAATCCCTAAAGGCAGTTCAAAGGCAAGAGGCATCTTGTGGGAGACAGAAAGAAAATGATCATTTCAGAGCACTGATACACCAAGAAGAACTGAAAAGAATTAAACAGGAGGGGAAAGGAAGTTCCTAAAAAAAAGAAGGGATCATTTGGGAAGTTGAAAATAGTATCCTAAACTGTGATTAGTTATAAAAACTCAGGGGAGTAGTCCAGGAGAGACTTTGAGTAACAACCCATGCTGACATCAAAATTTTACCACAGCATAATAGGTTTTCAAATATAATCAAGAGGAGGTTTTCTGCTTGAATGTTCTCATGGCTAGAAGAATATTAGTGTGCCAGTGTCATGGGTTTTATTGCAGGTTTTGTTGTTCGTGATGGTAGTTTCTTGCTTCTGAACAAGATGTGGAAAACTTCAGAAGTTCCTACACTTGCAGTTTTCTTAATAAATGTCTCGATGGAAAATTTCTCAAAATAAATGCCATTTAGAAAAATTATGTGAGAAATAGATGAATATTAAAAAAACAGAGTAGCAAAATTCCAGTATCAAACACTGTCTGTTTAAAAGGTGAACTGATCAGCTGAACCACTAATTGTAATGTACAACCTACCCTTAAAGCCTACTTAATTAAGGACTGGAGAGTGGTAGATGTGCCACTCATCCTTGAAATGTATTCCAGGAAGTACCTGCAACCAGGTAAATCTCAAGACTACATCAGTCCGGTTAGTGGATGCTATAATAAAGAACAGAACCTGTGTACAGATGGATAAATTGTACATACCAGGTAAGAGTCAGCCCACCCCTGGTAAGTAGAAATAGTTTGTGAAAATATTATCAATATCAGTATAGTCTGCTTCAATTTTCAAAATTTCTGAGTCTTTCACCAAAGCCTTGTAAAGAAACCAATCATGGTGGAAAAGAAAGAGTTGCAACACAGATAAATCTGGCTGAAGCAGAGGACTCAGCTTGCATGGTGCATGCCACAGAAATTCCACAAGGACCCCAGTGTTTAACTTGCTCATGGTTGCTGAGGAGAGGGTGAGTCAAACGAGAAAGTTGGATAATTCAACAAGTCAAGATAGAGTCAAGAACTGATACTGCAAACATCAAGAAGGCCCTTATGATTGAACTCCTGAGCATCAGGGTGGTAGGTGAAATTCAACAGATATGAAGTTATATGGACAGGAAGCTCAGTCCTTACCGTACTGGTAAAATGATAGGCTCTGAGTACATTATTACCAGTCACGCATGAAATCTTGAAGCCTTAGATTGGTCTTGGAAAATGTGTGTTCAATAAGGACTAAATATGGTCAGGAAACCAAACAAATTCAAACCCCAAACAAAATTTTAAAAAAGCAGTCTTGGGTTCAAGCATTTGTTAAGCAGGAAAATAATAGTAATATACTAAGCAATGGATATTAATTCATGGCTTGTTCATGTGTTGAATACTGTATGCATTTCTCATTGCATCTCTCTACCTTACAGGAAAAAAAGACAGAAAAGCAGAATTGAACTAGGTACGAAAATAGATGGGAACAGTTAAGGCTGGAAAAGAGATGTCAGAGCAGGATATAAAAGAAGTCTACAAAATCTAGTAGTGTGGATTCAGAGAGAAGGAATCCATACAACTATCAACTTTACAACTTAAAAGTTGGTGGGCCTCAAGCACAGAGAACAGCATCACATCAAAACCAAAAAATTGCTTCATGGAAAATGCAGTAAAGTTATCCATTGCTGAAGATGCTAAGAGATTATGTGCACTCAGGTGGAGAATGGAAAAGTTCATGGAATAGAAATCTTTCATTACCTAGTGACTATATGGATGCTTCCTCTCTTTATAGGAAGCTGAGAGCCAAAAGTTGTAGCAAACTGAATCAGAGAACATTCTGAGCTAGAATAGACCCATAAAGATCATTAAATCCAACTATTAAATGAATGGTCTGCAGAGGGATCGAACCCACTGCCATTGCATTATTAGCACAATACTCTGACCAGGTGGGCTAATCTCAACATCTGAGTGAATATTCAGAGATATTTCAACATGCCAAATGACTTTTGAATGCTTGCTATACCAGGACATTCTTCACTGTAGTAATCAAAGGCAAAGTTGAACAGACTCAGTTTTTAAAAAGTCTATTCATTCAGTAAATTACAAATGAGATCATCTAGGTCTCAGATTTCACAGTAGTAATGTGTCACTCATTATGCAATATTAAGGATGGCATCTACAAATGTCTTCTTTATTTTAATACATGGAGAGTTATTAGTACCATCTACTGTGTCTGCTTGAGTCATCCAATTTAGATTGAGTCAGAATACTTAAAATTAGTGCTACCTACATACAGGAGCAGAAGTGTTTCCAGACAGATCTAAATTAAATACATAAAGAAAAAAAATCCATAAATATTCTCTCTAGTGTTACTTCTACATTACCAAGTATTTGCCTTGTATTATTGCTTTCCACATATATATTTACTCAACTATTAATTAAAAAAAAAAATCAGGATGAAGTATTGGTATTTTTAAGGCCTTCTGTTGTCATCTGCATCACAAATCTGTTTTAAGACTAAACAGACTCTGACAATGAACTTTATGAGAGAAATAAATTGCTCTTCAGTATTTTTTTTTCTTTTGAATGTATTTTTTCACAAGCTAAATTAAAACATCAGCTATAACAAAATCTTTTACTTCAAAAATACAAATGAAACTCCACATCTTACATGGTCTTTTCAATAACTTCACAAACAGAAGAATCTGCATCCTTCAGGTTGTTCTGAGGTGTATCAATGCCATCATTTACATGGCAGTTATCACATGAAATTACATGAATTATGCTCCACTTGGCATCTGCCATGATTTCAGTTTAAAATGAAGTGCAGCTTCTCCCACACAGCATCCTGATTAAACAAATAAACGATGGTGCTGACTGCAAATGTACACACCAGAGTGTAAAAAATGAACAGATACAATGGCCAAATCTGTATTTAATTTTAATTAAATTTCATTCTGTAGCTCAATTAATCCACAACTCCAAATGTCAGCAGGGCTTAGGCAAATGGAATGACATCTGCTAGACTGCATGCTGACTATAAAACCTCCACTGCATGCTAGAGCTCTGGAAATGTACCAGGAGGAAAAAAAAAAAAATGTTCTCAATAAATAATTATCAATGTGCACAAATCTAATTTCAACATAAGATAGGAAAGGTACTTGATAGAAAACCTGGGAGAATTTCTTTATTTTACAACTCTGGCAAGCATAACTAAAACTGAACACAGTTCTGTCCATTAGTATTAACATATTTACAAAGGAATTGTAAATGGTTATTTTTAATTTATTTTAAACGGTTATTTTTAATAGTTTTGCAAATGGTTATTTTTAAGTAATCTACTAAGAGAAATCTTGTAGCATCCTGTGTAACTAAAAGAAATCATATTGTAAACACTCCATATTATTTTTAATATAGCTGCGTATCTGCATAGAAGTATTATCCAGAAGTTTCTGCTCACATTTGGGAGCTGTAGGAAGACATTATTTCTGTCACAGAGAAACTGATGCACATTTTTAACAGTATAAAAGTACTTCAATGGTAATCTGACATCTAAATATGTTTACAGTGCCAGCCACATGACAGGTGGATGAGACGAGAAGTTGGGGAATTTGAGGGAGGGAAAAAAAAGACACTAACAGTGAAAGTAACTTCACATATTTTCTGAGTCACACTGCCATATTGATATCTGTGTTAGTCCTTCACTTTTTTTAATTTTTTTTTTTTTGTTCTAAAAGATTGGCCCCATCTTAGCCATAATTTTGGACTGACTTTTCAGACAAATGACAGATAAAACCAGTTAGGGCTAAGGGAGCTTGGGATGAGGCCTGTATACTTCTGAAATTAGGGAGAGGTTTCTGTAATAATGGTTGTGAGGTAAACAACTGATTTTTAATATTATTACTCAATGGACCTTATTTAAAATACACAACCAAGACAATAGCAAAAATGAAAGGAAAAGCCTGTATGCATTTCACAGTACTTCATGAATAAAAATATATTAAGATGTCTCAATTTTCCAAATATCGACCATGGCTTCAATTAAAAAATATGAAATAATGCTGAACTGCAGGTTAATAGATGCTCTGTCATAAGATCTGATTCTGCAAATACTTAAGACACTCATAATGTGTTTAGAGGACACAGCCTGTCATTTATTTTTTCAATTTACTGATCTCTGTAATAATTTTTTCCCTCTATTGATAACCAAGACATTGAGCATGTGAAAAGTGAAATAGAAGCTTCCATTTTTTTTTCAAATTTTCATTACAAGTCCTTCCAGCACTATTAACTGTGGTTTGTACAGCTCTTGCGTATTTTCAATGGTTGTAAAATTATCAAGTGAAGCAAGGAATACATAAAATTATGTACTGAAAATTGAACTCTATTCTTGAAACATCTATTTTTTATTCAAGTGGGTAGATCATATGGCTTTAATAAAAGTACTTACCTGTAATAAGAATAAAAATTTTAAAAAATCCCTGAAGATGCAGACAGTTTTGAGGACTACATTCCTGTCAAATGATCCAATTATTTCTATTCCTTTCACCCTTTTGTCCATAAATTTTGAGCTTCTTTTATGTCAAGTGCATTCAAGAGATATATTTAAATTTCAATCATTGAACTAAACAACTCCAAATATGATTATACTCAATTTTTATTATCATCATTATATAATTAACTAAAGTACTGTCAAAAGTTACTAAACCTATTTTTATCTTTATTTTTGTTTTAGCAAAGGCTGCTCTCATTGTTACAGAGAGCATTCCTCTAAAATAGCCTGTTTTAGAGCTAGTTGTATGTAGCTCTAAAGTTAGCTTTAAAAAATTTAGGATATTTATCTAAAAGAATAGTTCAGAATGGCCTAACATTTCAAAAATATGGCTTCACCATATTTTATGTACCTGTTAGCAACAAAAGTTTTTATATTTATGACTATATACAAGGGTAATATATTCAAACACTTTAAAGATGTATCTTAGAAAAAATATTAATATACACCTAGATACAAACAATACATTCTCACAACTATAAATCCATGCAAATTATTTAACTATTAGGATTTTATTCTTAAGGTTAGATAAACACACAATTAACGGTTGAAAGTTTCCCCTATGGAATTCAAAAGACCAGGAAACCCAACACCACTGAAATCAATGCTGAAACATTTGTCAAAATGTTTTGTCAAAAACCATGTCAAAAACATTAAGGTTTGACCCCAGAATCTCTAAGTTTAACTTTCAGGTCTATATTAGTCTAACTCTACTGTCTGTAAATCTACCCCCTCATCCCCACTAACAGTGTCAGACAATGGTACGTTCACTATTGAAATAGCCATGATATGGGTTTTTTGAAGGAAATGAATGTGATGTCATGACAGAACACCTTTGAGTTGAGTGTCAACAAAAGACAAAAAATGTACTAAAAACACCTGTCTTCAAATTTCATTCCAAGATAATCAGGGGACTGTTTCCCTGAATACCCAAAAATTTCCCAGCCTGAGCACCTTAGTGTTGCTGCATACCTGCATCCAGTCAGGATCCAAAACTGCATCCTCCTGCACCACATATATCCATATATTGAACATAATGCTTCTACACAAACATAATGCTCAGGAACACCGATTTTATGGAGCATAGTGTGTCTCCCAACACACACACAAAATAAATGCATTACTGGAACAGCAGCTAAGATAGTTAACAAACCACTTTCCTTTTTACCTTGTGTCACAACACTGCAGTGTACATAAATAAACATGTTCAGTTATTCAGGCTCCTCTGTGACAGTCAGCAGATTGCTGATTAGTACTACGCACCAAGTACAATCTTCAGATGTGTGCCTTCTTTAAGTAGGAGAATTGTGAGCTATCCAAGTGACGGGAAAACCTGGATCATATCCATCCTCATTGCTCCAGCCATCAGCAGACGTAAAGAATGAACCAAGAATTGCAGCATCTATTCAAGTGAATACTCACAGGGCTTCAACTTTTGATATCCAAAATGCTGCTCTACCACCTCTCCTGCTGTTGATGTCACTGTAAAATTTCAGGTAATGAGGTAAGGGGCACACTTGGGTTCTTTATACATCAAGATGAGGAAAATTAATTTTTTATGCTAGAAGGATGGGAGTACTGATACTGACAGCCACTAAACACTTCCAGCTGCTCTACTGTCCTGGAACGTGGAATGTGAATCCTGTTATAAACATTGTAAGTACAGAGAGTTTCTTATGTTCCATTAGCACAAGGGGGGCATGGGGTGCTAGATAAAGAGGGGGTTAGGAAAAATAAAAAATAAATGAAAGCAAGATACTTCTCTGCAATAACTGTAACAAATAATATTGCTCAGTGGGAAAAAAAAAAGTGAATAAAAATGTTTCTGAAGAGAAGTGCAGTAGGTTCATCATTGTGATAATCCTGTGCTATCAAGGTCAAACTCCCAAACAGATTTTTGGTTTTACAGCACAATTCCACTTCCTAGTTTGCAGCTGATCAGAGAAAATGTAACTTGTGAACAAACAGTAACACTTGTTGTTCCTTTTATTTATCCTTTGACTGTTATCTGTGAACAATGGAGCTCATATAAATTAAAAACTAATGTAGAAAATTCAAAACTTTTACATTAATTGTTTTCCTATTTTTTGGTCTTTTGTGAACTTGTCATTTTTTGATGATAGAAAGGAAAGATAAAGTTCATGGCTCTGGGTGCTTATTGTTCCTAGGTAAATGATGTTTAATATCCTGATTTTATTTTTTCAACAGAAAATAAAGTTCTCTAACATCATTTTGAGTGCAATAATTTTATTTTAAGAGTATGTAACAAACATATCTAGGAGACTAACAGCTTGCTACTAGACATGTGGGTACCACATTGCCATTTTTATTGATAAGATGGACAATTTTACTTCTCAGTAATAGAATTCAATTATGATTTCCAAGCTACTGACCCCATTAAAAAACTTCAGAAGGAATATCTATCTATCTATCTATCTATCTATCTGTCTATCTATCTATACACATACATACATATATATATATAATTTATATATATATTTAAAATTCAAGTTTAAAAATTATAATACTTAAAATGCAAAGATATTTTCAGAACCATGAATCAAATTTTGTAATGCTGGAAGATATATATAAAAGCAAGGGTGCATACTACAAATCTCTAATTTTTTTTAGGTAAAAACAACTGACCTGTAAAACAAAATTAAAACAAATACATTTCCTAATTACTAATGTTAACATCTGTAGACTGGTTAAAACTCACATCTAGAATCTAAAACCTACATAATAAACATGTAATTTGGCTGTTCTTCAATTCCATCATTATTAGTAATAAAATTAATACAATTGTATCATCTAACATTTCGTAGTAAAGATACAAATCTTCATTGAATGTAAAATAACCAAACATAAATCTCAAGCCATGTAAGTAATATAAAGAACTTAAGAGCTAATTTTTAGGCTTTTCTCTGATTAAACTTTATGGCTTCAGATTTTTGTTGTTTAGATTTTTTTTCTCCAAAGTTCAAGGAAGAATGGAGTGTTTTTGTTTCTACTCTGTGAGCCATGTTCTAACTCAACGAGTTGTGCATATTTCTAGACAGACAAGGCACTTCTAATCTGCCTTCTAATCTGACTGTCAAGTTTCTGCCACTCTCAGTGTGAAAATCAGAAGGAATATCACAAACTGATGCACAGACAGATAAAATAAACACCTAATTTTCGGTTTCAAAGTCATTATGCATCATTATGCATTTTCTCAAACAAATTTTTACACTAAGTGTACATATGTGAAGCGAAGAAAAAAAGAAAAAATATTTTAATGCACTATGTGAAAACTGAACTAAACTATTCACAATAGGATAAAAAATATATAACCTTCATATTGACTTCACAAGTTATTCTCTCTTAACACAAGATATTGTTTTATTAGTGTTAGACCTCTAACAGGGAAACAAACCAGGAAAGGAAAGGAGAGGGAAAAAAAAGAAAAAAAAATGTTTGAAAGGGTCTCTGCTCTGTAGACACAAGAAGTTTATTACTGTTTGAAGGCCAAATTATATCTGTAACTCTGCTAATATTATTCTTTATTCCCCATTCAGACATAATATTTTTTTTTGATTTGCAAAAAGAAAACCAGATTCAAGTGAATTTTCACAGTAGAGTTGTGTGAAGAGATGCTGTTCAAAAGCTGCTTATATGATCTTTGAATAACAGATAACTTTTATGACATCCATCCTTCTTTAAAAATATAGGTGTGTACATGTGTATTCACACACATATAGTTTCAAGTAATTACAAAGTTATTCAAGTCATATACAGTGTTTAAAATTACTAATATGTTACTTATACTGTAAGGCACAGTGATAAACATTACAAGAGTGAAAAAGATCATCAGTTTGAAGCAAAAGCAGCACCCATAGAACTCTCGGCAGAATGAACCAATGCCAAAAACTGATTTAAAATTCTGTTTGCCTCAATGACTTTCTAAGCTTTCATTTTTATGTTCGTTCTGAGCCTTTATTCTTTAAGAAAGCTTCTCATCATTAAGTAATCTGCTTAATTTTATAAGCTGGATGTGTGCTGGAACAGAGTCACCCATTTGTACTCATGGTAGAAAATTATGCAGTTTGTTCCAGTAACTGAATGCAAAAATGTTAAAGGTTGTTGTGCTATAATTATTTTATTCACAGGAAATTCTTATTCTTACCTAACATAGGGCAACAACATCAGTGGACACAGTATCTAGAGACTGCTAGGAGAAATTAATCATACAGAGCTCAAACTGAGATGAAACGAATAAAACAATGCAAAAGCAAGGAATGATCACATTAGCTTTGGTAATGAGAGATTTTTAAAGAGAGAGACTTTAAATATTTCCTTATCATGTTCGAGATGTGACCTATACAAAGCATCTGACATAACAAGACTACCAGTCCAACTGTATCAATGCCTTCATTATGAAGAAGGCAATATAAAGGAATTTAAGCAACAACCCATTTTTCTTGCACAGGTTCTGAGGACAAAGAATCTACCAAAACATCTGTGACCCAAAATTGGCTATTAAAGCTATGCAGGCAGACTTGTTCTTTCCCCACATGGAATTTGCTGGGTTATTAGGACGTCCTTCATGCAGGAAATGGTCAGTGTGAATATGGCTAGCAGACAAGAGTTGTCACCAGTAGTAAGATTCCTATACTGACTATTAAGCTTTTTTTACCCTGTTTCATCTGAGCAGTGGTTAATAACACTTACTCCAATCTTGAAACTAACTAGTTAGTTGGCTAACTATGCAGAGGAAGCACAAGAGCTTGTAAAACACTCATTGCAATTCTAGCTAAGTACAATGACCTCGCAAGGAAATGTTTTATATGGAACAAGTACCTTGCATTACCGATGCTATCACTTGTCATTATTCCCAGGTCACAATAAAATATTATTCCAGAGGTTTGTTTGAAGAATCTTTCTAACAAAAGCAGATCCAAACAAAACATTGGATACAACTGAATTCGAATGAGTGACTCTATACTATGCTGCCTGGGTTGTGTTTGGCAAACTACAGGGCATTCACATACTCTTTTACATGAGAAAGCAAGACCTGCCTGAAGACTTACTAAGACTGACTTATTAGAAGAAATCTTTTCTACTGATGGACAAACATGTATGATACACCATCAATATGCCATCTTCTTGCTGGATATAAAATGAAAAGTAGAAAACCAAAAGTTTCTTAAAATTATATTTTTTAACCATACTAAAAGCAAAATATATAGAAATGCAACTTCCTGAGGATTTTTCTAGAGATATAGTTGTTTGTGCCATGATAAGGACGTCATCAAAATGTCCTCCAAATTAATAAATAACTATAAAACTATAATCTTAGCCTCTGAAGGTGAACCTTGAATTCAAGAACAAAAAAATATTACACTCATAAAAATTATTTAAGGGCAAACCGGTCCTGTTATATTGTATGCTCAATGTGACAAAGGATATCTCAACTCTAAATATACAGGTTTTATTAAAATAATGAAGTAAATTGCACAAATTTTAAAGTATTTTCAAACATTGTTTATATTATTAATAGTACCATGAAAATAATACCATTAAACATGGTATGTAATAAAACACATTTAAATGTCTGAGCTATAAAGGTTATTTCTCATTTATACCTTATTAGATGCTTCCCTTTCTTCCATAATACTGCTCATCTGGCTTACACTTCATGCTCAAGTCATGCAGATTGGAGCTGACTCTCAATTACACAAAGTCTTCCTCCAAAGATGACAGACCAAATACAGTAGAGATAAAATACATCAAGGTTTAAAATAGGTCCGTTCAGCCCCACTGCCACTTCATCATGAAATGATATAATTCACTGTTGCCTCTGCCTAGCCTAACATATGTTCTATTCACAGCCTGCGTCACTCTTCATTTGTAATTCTTTCTCTTTTTTTCCCCTCATCTTGTAATACTTTGCTTGGTTGAAGACAAAATACTGAAAGGAAAAAAGAATATTATCATATGATGACCTGTTCCAGGGTGTTAAGTCCCTGTCAAGGTTTGATTTTAACATGGGGTATTGATGACAGTACATGAATTCAGGCATCATGTCTGGAATTAAACTATATTAATTATCGCTTGAGTGCAGTAGGCATGAAAGTGCTGTTTCATTGACTAAAAGGATTTGACTGAATAAAATCCATTTCTCATCTGGTTGCTTATGGATAAAGACATTTTTTCTCTTTGCAATGGATTTTTTCTTTATTAAATATGATATTTATAAGATTGAATAGACTGTCTCATTCAACCACAGATATAAATATTTTTAAACAAAAATATTAAATCTATTGTTTTGCTGACAACAGCTTATATATCAAAGTTTACATTTTAGTCATGCATAGAAAATATAAAATGTATACACAAAATGCATATGTAGGTAATAAAAATTATTTTAAGAACAAAATTATGAAAGATTAATTTCTCTTTTATAAAAAATCAATTTTTATAATGACATGTAGGTGAAAAATATCCTATGGTTTTATTTCCAGTTAGTAAGAAAATGCATTTTTATGCTGGGAATTGGTTGGGGTTTTTTGGGGTTTTTTTTTTGGTAATTAAAAAAAAAAAAAAAGGACATTTAAATCATTAAAAAAACCCTAGGTCAGTGTAACCTTGTTACCTAGAAAAATTCTGTTTTATAGCCCTTACCATGTAAAACATAGCTACGGAAACTGGAAGGAGATCTGAACTTTCAAGTGTAAATATCCACAGAGACAGGTAAACCAGCACATGGCAATATAACTGATACTAAAATATTTAACAATGTAATTAAAAAAAAAAATTATGGTTTTCAATTACCACCCAGAAATACACGTTTCTCACTTTATGTTTCGTGCTAGCTGCCTCATGTATTTACACTACCATAGCGAAGTGCCAGGAAACATCACCACATGATGGCCATTGCACAGATGTTGCTCATGGTATATAAATTTCCTCTTAGTGTACCAGAGATTCTTCCAGCCTCTTTTTAGCATCCAGCTGTGCTGGGAGATGATGCTGGGGCAAACAGAGGCGAAAAGAGTTGGACTGACTGGAGAGCAGTGCACTTAACTGCTAACACCAGCTGTGGGTATGCAGGACAGTTAGAATTCTGAATATTTTTATTAGGTGCATTTAATCAGCCATGCATCTTGTATCTATCTACTGATCTTTCTAAATCTCTATCTATAACTGTCCTCAGAGACTCTAAACAGAAGAGAACCATATAATGCTGATACTTTTTAAAATCATGCTATATGATTAGAGATCTGAGGAAAGGGAAGAAACCACTTCTAACTTTAATAGGTATCAATTAAGTATGGGTAGACCCACCAATCAACAGCATAATGAACACATTGAAACATTCCAAATATTTTAAATCTTGCCTTATCACAGTACCGAACTGTCCTAGCTGACTTAGGCATCAGGTGACCCAAAATCATATATTCCATGTTTTTCTCTGCATCAAACCATGCAGGTTTGCTGTCTCTTCAAGATCTTCAGTCAGAAAATTGAATTTGTGTGTTCTACCCTGGTTTATAGCAGGGGATGGATGCTAGGTTTCTTTTAAAACAGGGAAAAGACACAAGAAACTCTCTTTTGTTCTCTCTGGCCTCTGAGGAGTTCTGTAATACTTCCACCACTACTGCCTGCTGTCTGCCAAGGGAGGGGGTCCCACAGCTGCCCATCACCATGGATCAGAGCCATTCTGCAAGTTCCAGCTGCTGCCAGAAGTCCACCAGCACTTTTTAACCAGTGCATTGTAAAGAGAAAACCTGCACAGCTGTAACACAGAGCCTGCACCAGCACCCCGGCAGCACTGACTCATTTTGAAAAAAAATAGTTCATCCCAGGTTTTTTTTTCTTCCTGCTGCCTGTTGTTTTGTTTGTTTGGGGGGAGAGAGTTTGTTTTCTTGAGCTGTGGAGGCTCGTTTGCTCTGTCGTTTCCTTTGTTCTCTCTCTCAGCCCCACGACCTGGAGCAGGGGCCTCTCCACCATCGTCTTTGTCCTCTGGTCCATGCGGGCTGCCCGGACATCAGCCATCTTGTTTTCTTTCTTCCCCATGGGACCATCTGACCCAGCGGCTTTGTACTTCTTGGGTTTTGCTGTTTTCTTGTAGCAAATTCTTATTTTTTTCACACATGAATATTTTTTGCATTTGTGTCTCCTTTTTGGTAAGAGTGGAGAGATTGAAAACCAAGAGAAGATAGCTTATTTCAGAGTCTCCATCCTGTAAAATTGTCTTAAAATTCGACATCAATTACAGTCAGAGATCTGCTTTAGCTAGTTCTAAAGAAACATTTTAAAGGATTAAAAATTATAGCCATTGAGGGAAGCACACTGAATTATACCTTCTCAGATGTTTCAATAATAAATAAGTTCATGACTTTCTCTAAAAGGATAAGCTAAATTATGATGCTGATTAAGGTGGCATCAGAAAGGCATTCACAAATAACAAAGATCAGGTAGGAGACGACATCTTGTACTGCTGTAGCATATGATGCAGAAATTTTTGCTTTTAAATCAGGTAGGTTTTATGGACAGTATTAAAGCTTCAAAGAAAGGATCATGCGGGATCAACAGTTATTGTTCTTCTGCTTGGCAGGAAGGAGTAGTCAGCCTACTTACACCTTTTTTCCTTTCTACTTGATTCCCCTTCCCTTTTCAGGCCACAAATACCAGCATGCAGTAACTCCTTACTTACTCTTGTCTAGCAGGTTGTGATTAGTTCCTCCATTCCTGCAATCATTTCCTAAGCCTCTGTCTTCTCTCACTCTTACTACCTTTGCCCAAGGAGCTCATTTTATCTTCCCCAGAATTAGTTTCAGTCTGTAACTATGCCTGAGCTATGCTAAGCACGGCATAGATGTGGTAACTGTTGAAGCAAGAATGACAGTATCCAAGAACTAAAAAAAATTACCAGATGTAAAAAACATAACATTTGGTCTCTTTCAGAGGAAACCAAAAAACCCCCAAAACCCCAACCTGTAAATGTGTAGGGCAATGTTTTAATAATTTTGGAATATCTGAAAGACAGAAAAGTCAAGACTGCTTTCCCTTCTAGAGGAGCATTGCAAGTGGCAGATTAGAATGATTATACTTGCTCTGCCTTCTCCATTGCATGATCTTTACTAAAAAAAAAATATCTCTTCCTTTTTCTCCTCCAGTTACTTGGTTTGCACAAATTCTTTGTCTTACAGTTCTTGCACATTAGAAGCCAACCGCTTGATCCCTGCTTCAGAATAGCATCCGCAAGAAAGTATGATGTGAATGAATGGCACTATTCATTCAAGTCAAAAGAAAGCCAGAGAGCTTACTGTACAAAACCGAGGTTGATTGACAACAAAACGCTGCATAGGTTATGCAAAATCAGGGAGGCTACAATGTGGGAATGAATGAATGGGAGCTGTGTGCTGAATTGGTGACTCACCACACCTACACCCTGCAGTGAGGTGCTTGCAAATATCTTAAGAACAGCCTCAGTTAAACACCATTATGGCACTGGTTAAACTCCTTCAAAACCTAGGAAACCACAGAGATTATTTTAATACTTCTAAGTGTAATTATGGGCATTGTTTTAAAATACTTTTCCTTAAATGCCAACTGCAATCTGCTACCTCAGAAAAACTGTCACTAGAGCTCCCTGCTTATTTGGATGACTCAGTAATCAAATGAAATCACATTATCTTTGATCTTTTCTTTGATGTAATTAAGTGATGTAATTAGGAAACTTATGATTTGGGAGCAACATCTTTTAACTTGCAGCTGTCTTCTATGAATATTTACAGCATATCCATCTTTGTATGGATAATATAATCATTGCTTCCTGACGAGAAGTAACACATTTTTGTATCTTTCATGAAGTAAGAGACACATGCTATTCAACAAGCACTTCTACACAGGCTTGGTTTGGTGTAAGAAACACAGGTAAACATCCATCAAGACAATTTAAAAGAAAACATTCAGACTGCTTCAAAATGTGTGAACCTAGCACCATTACAGTTGTAGAAACATTGAAGAAGAAAGGAAAAATCAAACCAGGAATAAACAAGACCAACCACAACTCATACTCCCAGGACCTGCCCTAGAAATTAATCTGCACCTGCACCTGAGACACAAATGCAACAGAGAACTTCACAAAAAATTATGCAGTTGAGATGCTAATCATCTAGACTGCATTAAATATTCTAGTATTGTTACTAATACTGCTATTCAATACACAGTAAGAAAAACCCTGTTTTCATGCTATATCTATCATGAAAGGGAAAACATGCCATCAGTGTCCCACCTGCAGCACAGCTCACAACAAACTCCTATTTGCAAGGAAATGAGGAGGTGGGAAAGTCCACATAATATATTTTCTTCTAGCTTCTCCTTGAGTCTAAAGATATTAGATATTACCACTTCGACCATTTTGCACTACAGGTGAACATTTGAAATGAATGAATCTGTATCTATGTGGAAGGGTTTATGGGAAGGCCAACAGAAAAATTTAGGACACTGATTACCTCACTCAAATGAAATCTGCTGGCATGTATATGGGTCTTTTGCCCATATTTCATGTGTAGTATATGAGACAGCAAATAACCGTTCAGTTTCCTGGCATGTTTCCTTTCTTATGCTAGAATTACACTTATTTAGAGCTGCTGGTTCTTATATAGGCTGTTTGAACTTCTTATTGTGATTCAAGAAGTCATATCTATTCAAAAATATTTCTGCACTTTGCAAGCAGGTGAATAATGACAGTTTGTGAACACTTGTTCCTCTGACACTTCTGACTTATTAGTATAGTCTAACAATATAAAACTTGAAGAACAATTATATGATCTGAAGGTTATTCCATAAGGTATTAGGAGACTATTAAATTCTTTACTGGCTATTGAGAGGAAGATGGGGATGATTCTTAAAATAAGACTAGTAACACTCCGGGTAGAAAAAGATTATTAATTCTAGACCTGACAATACTTGACTCTATAGTGAACACACAACATCAAAACTCTTAATAGAAATCTGATAAGTATAAACCTACATCAGAGATGTTTTGAATTCTGAAACATAATCTGACATTTTTTGAAAAATATAGGGTTAAACATTTTACAGTCCAAACCAAAATATCTGTCCTGTTTTAAATTTCTAACAAAATTACTTGAAAGTTGATATTACTGCTTTCATTTTTCCCTAGGCAGTCCTAATAAAAATGCACTATTTTACTGCTCCACTCTGAAAGTAAAACTTCCAAACTTTCCTCAGTTAAAGTGAAAAAAAATGGTGGAAATCATGATGATTTTTCAACAGTTATGAAGAGCAGAATAACTGTATAGGCAAAACAAGAACAGAAATCAGAAATCAGGCTGGTTATTCAAGAACTTAATGCATACCTTTGCATGGTTACGACTTACAAACTTGAGAAATAATGATCTCATACTGAGGTAAATAAGGTAAAATTGCAGCACCAAGATCAGGTTGAAACATCAGATGCTTTTACCCGAACTATCCCTGTGAAGATTTTGAAAAGCAAACAAAGAAAAAGACAAACAAAAGCTCAAAAGGATTTCCAAAATCTATACAGTTCAAATGCTTCCACATTTTATTATTTATATGAGAGCATGCCTTATACATATATAAATTCTTACTGTTAAATCACTTATCAAATCAAATATGCCTTTTGCCATGAGAGGTCTGTATCACTCAGAATGCCAGTGCAATGAGCTGTCTTGGTTTGCAAACAGAGGAAGAACTTCTGAAGTTTATGCATCTGCATTCTTATTTTCCTGCTTGGCATCTTAAAACTTTATAAGCTAACTTCTAACTGAAAGCAAGCAGACAGATGAATAAAATGCTGATTGAAGAGATCAAGATTCAGGACAGTCCAGTCCACCCAGATTAGCTTGGTTGGCCAGAACATGGTGCTACTAATGCCAGGGTTGTGGGTTTGATCCCTCTACAGGCCGTTCACTTAAGTAGTTGGACTTCACAGTCCTGAGAGTCCCTTCCAACTCTGAATATTCTGAGGTTCTGTGATCTTTTAAAGAGATTATTTTCTTTCATATTGAAATAATGGCCTCAAGATTATCCTTCCCCATGACAAGAAAATTAATTAGTGATTCAGGCTTGACCAGAAATCTCTGACTTAAACACATTCATATGCTTGCTAAAACAATAATAAGCACATAAACTTAGCAAGAACTTACTGAATAAAGTAATACTGTCCTCAAGCATAAATCTAATAACCAGTTTGTATACATTTGGTGACATTTCTTAAGTAGATACTTTTTAAAATTTACTAATAATCCATACTGAAGAAAAATTGTGACAACTTTGTGCAGAACATCAAAACAAGGATGCAGTAATTTTCTCAAAAGCTGAATTGAAACTTCATTATAGGGCAAGATTACATTATATATTTCTCCACTGCATTTGGGAAGGTCTACATCAAGAAGTTTCTAATAATTTTTTTTATCAATCAGGACATGTTTCAGTTTTCCACAACCAAACACCCACCATTATGTCAAACTAGCATTCTGTTCTGAGTAGAATAGTAGAAGAGTATTGAGGAAATTGAAATTGAGTATTCTCACAAAATTATTTTCTTATAGTCTAACATTTTCAAAGTTCCTTACATTACCCCCTCACAAAGTATTGTGCAAAGAAGGTTTCCGTTCAGTATTTGTCACTCTTATGTCCTTCTGCTTTAAATCCGTGTAATAAATATCAACTGCTGGTACTGGACGGAATAATGAACATATTACTTCAGGAAAAAAATCTTTCCTTTCTCTTTCAAAAATGAAGGATTGCCAGAATGAAACTCTGGCAAAAATACACTGAGAATATACTAATTCAAGTTAACAGTGACTCAACACCAACTTCTCTTTTTCAAATAAACTCCTAAAAAGCTTATTGAAAAGCCAAAAGAAATGGATCTAATAAATAATGTTATAGGCTGTAAATGGGACGGGCTAGTGGCTCTGCTGTGTAATTTTCTGTACTGGTGGAAAGGGTTTGACATCCATAGTAATCTTAGTACATCTCAAAAGAATTAATGCTATTCCCATAATTCATATAACTGTTGACTATAAATAATAGTTATCTCTCTTAAGAGAGCTTATTGAATACCCAGTTAACTTACTAAAATGGACTGAATAATAATCTTTCTATTACTAAACAATATATTAAATTCCAGAACTTTCTGTTCCTTCTCATTTCAGCATGTACCACCTTTTAAATTATTTGAGAAATATTACAGAAGAAAGGATCAGCAGTATATTGATGAGGCAGTGCTACCTATCCATCACCACCTACAGCAATATCAATACTGTCTATCAGCCAGTCAATAAATGAAATCAGATCAGAAATAGAGAGAATGATCTGTGTGAAGAGGAATGAAGAGCATAACAGATGTGCAGAGCAAAAGGATTCACAATGAATGTACAGTTTCCCTAGATTTAAAGGAGGCATACATAATATTGGTCAATTCAACTCATAGATGAGAATTCTGGGATTTTTCCCTGAAACTAAGTTTCAGCCATTACCAATGCCTTCAGTTTCTTGTTGCTAGGAAACTTCTTCCAATCCTGGTGGACGATCATAAGATCATAGGAAAATTCAGGTTGGAAGGGACATTAGGAGGTCTTTAGCTCAACCTCCTACTCAAAGCAGGGTCAGCCACGAGGTCAGACCAGGGTTATCAAAAAATGTCTGAATAAGTGATGTCCTAGCCTCATTATATCCACTCTTTGGATGGACTATATGCAATAATTGGACACATTTTCATTCCACAAACTAGCTAGTATAGTGCATTTCTCCTTAACAAGATGTGCATTCTTACCATTAGGGCTTTTAGCTGGTGTATTCTTAAATATGAACATCTTCACTTGCCACAGTGGCTTCCCCTAGAGTTGTGACATTCAAAGTTTGTTCAAATATTAAAAGGGTGTCAGCAGCTCACCTAAAAGACTGACTAAAGCCAGACAGTAGTCCTCTGACCTAAAGAAGCTCTAAGAAAATGGGAAAAAAGCTTTGGCAAAGTCTGAGACTGCAAAATGCCTTCCCACAAGAATTACAGATCATCAGAAATCCCATCCCTGAAAGTGTAAGTTCTATTCTGTGATGTGATATGATATTGTTATAATTAATATGTATACTTATATACATTTCTATATGTAACAAACAGTATTTATATTTATAGGTGCATGCATCTTGCTCCATAAGTTTGCAAAGTTTATAAAATTTTTAAATAAAAAATCCCAAAAACGTTAATCTTGGTATTTCACTGAACACACATTTCCATTTGTAAAAGGATCGGTGAAGAAGCACTCTTATTAGCTTCACAGACTAATGACACCAAAATAAAATGCTTTGTTTTGCATTTCTGAGCCATGATCTTTATAATATACCTTGATTTTTATTAACTTCCAGATAAAATCCCACATTCATTAGGAATAAATATTCCACAACTGAAATGTTGAAATACCTTGGCAGAAATGAAGCAAAGATAACTATTCAATGATAACAAAAGATAACCATCAGATATTTAGAAATAGCATAATTGGAATGGAAATACAGACAGAAGTACTAGCTTTGCCCAAAAAATAGTCATTCAGATGAAGAAAAAATTGTTACTATGAAAAATTAAACTATATAACTTTGTATCCTAAAATGTACTCACTTAACTTTTTCTTTACATGTTTCAGTTCTGCAGTCACGTTTTCTGAATAAGAACTAAATACTGTGAATAATTATGAAATTCCTCAAATACTGAGAATACAATTAATATGAAATTGAGAGTCAGGTTATTCTGTTACTTATACAACTGGTTTATTCATATATTGAATAAAGCTACCAGTATAACATATTCAGCATGTTTTACCAATTTGATGTAATTGGTATGAATTATAACAATAAATTTTTAATTAATATTTAATTCCTTTGTATTTTTATGTGTCCATAATGATAGACTCTTTTGCAAAACATTTTGCAAAACATATAGTGTAAACCACTTCCAGCACTATTAAGCATTTCTCTTTTCTTCTCTTCCTTAGGAGCCTCTTCACTTAACAAAAACTCAGTTTATTTCAGCATCTGCAATTTATTACTGATGTTTCTATCATCTTAAAATTCAACTAGCTCCATTCTATTGTAAGAGTTATTGTCTACTTACACTAACATTTTTATTTCCAGTTATGACAATTAATTGCCAAGGAAACTTTAATCTAAATTGTGGCTTATAAAGACTGAAAATAGCTCAAATATCTGCCAAGGATTTTTCATGTTAGCATGAGGGAGAACTCACAATAAGTAAAAATGGATTTAATGCTATCCATGGATTTTTAATATCTTATGCATCATAAAATAACAAGTCTCATAAAAACACACATAACACATTCCTTTAAGTTGTTATTTGTCCTCATTATCATAAATACTCCAAACTGGTATTAATCTATGATATTCTCATTTTTTTTCCTTTGATGAAATGGTTCTTATTTATAATGATATAACTATCTCAGAAGCTTTCCTAACCTAAGAGATCATTTTGTAATAAAATATGAAGTTTCTGTATTTTTTCCAGAAATCTACAACAACTAAACTCTAATTTATTTTCAAATACTACAGTTGCACTACCACTTTCTCCACTTGTCTAATTTTTATCAATTGCATGTATCCGCTGTCTCTTCTGAATGAGAATACAGATTGACAGTATGTCAGTTTATTTAACTGCTACTTTTCACAGATTTTATTTTGATTTTAGGTATGACTCAGTGATCTCAACATAGATGCACTTTTAAAGAAATTATAGATAAAAAATTTTACTACTGCTTTACTTAAATTCATGCAGTTCCCTAGATCTTATCAAATCTTTCCCTCAGAAAGCATTCTATTTCTTTTATTCTGTTTTTTATGTGTTTGTTTGTATAAGTCAAGAGAAAAAAATTCTCAATAGTCCCAAACTTTTTGTGGAGAAACAGTTTGAATTGTGAATACTGATACTACTTGGTTTTGTGACTGGACTGCTTTAATGGGCACCTAGGAGGCATGACTTGCTCACACTGACATGACACTAGAATAATGGGGAACTGGTGGGATGAATTTGTTCTTGATTCTCAGTCAAAATCCTCACATTTTCCACCTCTTCACTGTCTGTTCAGTTAAAGCTACTGGAAAGGCATCTCTTAGTAATTGATTATGATAATGTTACACAACATTTGCAGATCTCTTTCAGAATTGCAACCTTATTACATCCCAACAGAATAAATTCATACTAAAATTTTTCTTGGTTAGCACAGCCATTTTTACATCAGGACATCAGTAAGCAATTAGGGCCAATTTTATGCTCACTCAAAAAAATTTGTATTTTATTGAAGGCTAACTGAATTATGGTGACTTAGCAGAATGACCAAAAAAACCCAAACCAAAACAAAAACACAAAAAACCCACCAAAAACCCATCCTCACAACATTTTCCCTATACTACTGCATACTGACAGCTACAGGTTATGGATGTCAGATCTATCAGAAGGGTTTCTGGAAAAGACTGAAAATATAAGGACACTGGCTTAATTTTAAACTTCTCCTATGAGATCTCTATGGCTTCGGTGGACAGATTTTCTCAAGACCTTTCACCTCTGGTTTCAGGTTAATCAACAGTAAAACTGGCACATTGCTCATCAACTGAATAAAACATTTAATTGCACCTCTGTAAGGACGTAATAGTTATTTTGGTGGTACTATAATACTTCTATATGCCTTTGGATGGGTTCTCAATACAGCAAAGTAATGGCAACTGAGGTAGCTGTGCTCAAACCAGCTTCTAAACAAACTCTAACTTTCCTGGACAGTGATAAAAGGAATTGCCTATAGCAGAGGTCACAATGCAGACTATAGAATCCTTGTGGGACTTTAGACAAACACATCCCAAAAAGTCTTTCTGAGGACCCACACATATACTGCATACTGCTTAAACAATTGCAGAGTTAACACAATAAGAAATGTGTACTTGGATTACTGGTTTTATTGCTAGAAGTATTTTTAAAAGCTCAGCATGCCTATTAAAATGCTGCTTGCCTTTTTTTTTTTTTTTTTTTTTTTTTTTTTTTTTTTTTTTTTTTTAGAAAACCATAAAAAAAATTGGAGTAGCAAGGGTGACCTCCAGTGTGCAATTAAGTTTATGTCATTACATCTTATATGTAACAAAATATTTTCTTGGCCTACTATTAATTTTGGTTATCCTAAAAAGAAATAATTTATTTTATTTCTTCTGCACAACACAGAAATTCAAAACATTGCCTTCTGCTTTTAACTGTGATTTTCTTACAATATTCTGAGCTTCTCTGTATTATACGGAACAATATAAAAAATAACTGCCTGAACAGAAAGGCTAGAAATTTTGCTTCTTGCTGCTGTCCAAATGCAGATTATCACAGTCTACACTTTTCTTTTAGAATAAGAATAATTTAGAAAAACTAATGTATTTCAGAAACTTTTGTACTTAATGATACTAGAACATTACAGGTCAATAGTGGTATTACTGTATACAAAATTGTATACAAAATACAATTCAACTCACATGCATAAACTGCAAACCTGAGGAAATCTGAACATATTCAGAAATTCTGACAAGTCAAATCTGTCACAAGAAATTACGGAAAAGATATGTTCACATCTCTCGGTAAGCTAATGATTAGGTACAGTGTCTAATATACTCCGCAAATACCTATACCGAGTATGACCTATTCAAGAAAAAAGTTAAGTTCACGTTCCAACAGCTAAATTAATTATATTATTGAGTTGTGTCAGATGGATATCTTTGAATAAAACCTTTAGTCAATGGGGTGTCTTTAAATGAAAATAAAACAGACATCACCATTATGAATTCAAAACTAAGAACATTATTGTTACATAATTTTTAATTCCATCATCAGTACACTACTTAGCTTTTGATGACTAATTTTGAGGTAGATTTTCTAATAAACTAGAGAGCATTTATTAGCTTACTGCAAGGACACAAAAGATCTAATTATGGGTGCAAAATGGGGCTACTATGTCAATGCAAGTGCCATTCAGAGTCTGTCAGTGTTCCTTTTATACATCATTACTTTCAGAGGGTTATAATGTAAAAGTTAAAATTTGGTTCAGGGCTGACTTCTGGCATACTGTGTAAGATGCTGTACTAGATCTGGTTTGGGGGTTTTTTTATTATTATTAATTAAATTATCAAGATTATTCATTTTACCCCCTATCTACAGAGAAGGAAGATATAGTTGAAGAATATACTTTTCTAAATAACAATAATATAAAAACATCTTACTGCTTTAGAAACTTGAATGCTGCATACTGATTATCAAAATGTAGAAGAAAGACCTCCATTGCAGCATTAATTCCAAAGAACCCCATTTCATGATTAAGGGTAGAGGAAGCTGGCCTTTTGCTTTCATCGATCAGCAGATTACATATTTGTCCACAACCCTCAAAATACTCTACTTTGTAATTCCTTCTTTGGACTTCTTGCACACTATTGTAAAGCACCTTTACCATCAGCAGAAGTATCTAAGTTCCTTTATAGCATAGAGCCTACATTTTCCAACATTCATAGGCAACCCTAAAGTCAGGAGCTGCCTTTCTCTCCGGTAGAAAGCGGTGTGGCACAGCCCCAAGGCGCTGGCTGTTGCATAGTTTGCATGCCCACGCCGACATCAGCATGGCACGTTACTGCCTCACACTAACGCCGAGCACGCACATCGCCCGCGGTGCACGCTGCGCGCCCCATGGCCACAGCACCAGCAAACGGGTCACACACCGGGCCACTGCCCTCTGGGGACACTAATTCAATACATTCTAACAGGGTTAGGAAAGGTTTAAACAACAGCATACGAACATGCCATTTCTTTCTTTCTAAGATGGACAGACCCACTAGCATCTTCATTATAAAATTATGAGCTCATAATTTTAATTTTAGTCCAAAGTAACACTTTTCTGAGCCAAATCAGGGCTAAAATATGTTAAAGTAACTAAAAATGTCTTTTAAGTAGCATAATTCATATCTATTTCTTATGGAACCTATTTGTAACAGGGACTATGATATATTTGAGGAAAAGATTTTTTCACAAAACAGAGTTGACGGAAGTCTTCAACAATAAAATAATCCAGAAAAAACAAGTATTGTCCCTCTACTGTCTTTACAAGCTAGATGTTGTTTTATGTTTAGGTTCTTGAAGTGTTCAATACTACAAAAAATAAAAGCTATAAACCAAAGACACGGGATTATGATAATCCATTATGAATTTATATACTGATTACTTTATTTTCATTTTACCAGTTTCTTTACTTTAATAGAGGCCATGCACCTATATATTCTTAAAACATGAAAAAACCCCTGCATTCAGTATGTCACATAATACTGAAATAATATGCAATATAGAAAATAATAATGAAGTATACATAATACAGCTAAAATTGAGGACTGGTTCAAGTCATTATGAGTTGTTTTAGTGCAATAGTTATGAGATTAGGGAGTTTCAGTTTAACTATGTTATAAACTTCAGATTTCCTACTGCATTATCATAACACATGCAAAAATAAATGAAAACCAAAAGGTTGCTCAAAACCTTTGTTGGAGGCATATGAAATACTTACGTTACCAGTATATAAATACCCACAGCAATTTTTGTGCATCTGTCTTTCAGAGAAGAAACTTTTTTTTTCTGAACTAAGTTTACGGCTACTCGTTGACTTTAACACAACATTTTAGCAAGCTGCAAGTTTTTTAAGTGAAGACCTCCTTTCACCCTCTATCTGTGTATCAGGAGACCATTTTAATTCATTCACAAAGAAATTCTCAAAGGGATTGGTATGTGTGGTAAATTACGAGCCAATATTGCAGCTATCAGTTTTCATACAGCCTGGCTGGACCTTTGCATTAGAGCTGCCCCACATTTATTGTTCCTTCATTGCAGCTGTCAGCATTGCCTGACAGCATATTACAAAATACATGGCTACAAAGTCACTATCAATCAGGACATGATCATGCAGATAATAGTAGCAGACTATTGATAATAGACCTTAAATCAGATCATCATATGTGAGATTGTTAAAAGCCAGTAGCCTTGATGGCCTTCCTGCTGACTTCTATCTGCTGTAAAACTAACTTACAAAACACCTAAAAACTTCATAGGAATATGCAATTAGCAACACTAAAGTAACAAAGTCCAATTACTCTGCAAATCAAGGCGAGAATTAACAGAGATTTTCCCTGTCTTCTAAATTATGTATGGTAGGAATAGTACATAATACCTGCCATTACACTAATGCTCTTCCCCCTCCACTGGAAACAGCAGTTTTGTTGTGCTTTGAAACTCTCTCACTTCAAAAGCACTTCAACTTGATATGGCCATTTAACAAGGAGAACGGGAAATGTGTATAGTTTAGCAGCACTCTTCCCCAAACTGAAAGCACCATGTTAAAAACAAAAGGATCTAATTTGTCCTAGACATAAATAATAAAACAAAACAAGAGTTGCATGCAAATTTAGTAACATAAAATTTTAGGTGATAAACAGAATGGAGCCTAGCTTCTTGTTTAGTATTCCTTAGTTATCACCATAATTGCTGAATGTCTGTCATCACCAGGAGAAGAAAAAAGTGTCTCTCTCAGCTGTTCCCCTGCTTGTTTTGTTCACTGTATTCTTGTAAAGTGGGAGAAAATAAGTGTCATTTAATGAATAGTGCTATTCTTTGTCTGACAGCTTCATATCTGTTAGGTGTAGGAGGCCTAGTACTTTCCTTTCTGATAATGTTTTTGACAGTGTGCTAAATTCCTCCCCCAAAAGGCCGGTGTATATATTCTGCTAAAAGAGGCTTCATCTATCCTGAATGAATGCCCTCTTTTAACCCCCTTCAGCTTCTGTTCTTACATTAATTGAGCTGATCAGATTGAGCATATGAATTTGTCTTTGATGTATTCATATGTTTAGCTGATGCTGCTCGTGCTCCCATTGGCAAGCAGGCAGAGCTCTCAGACAAATAGGGCTGTTTCCATAGTAACAAGCAATAGCTAGGGATCTCTTGAAAAATATTTTTATTTCAAAATTCAAACTGGAAAATTCTCACTGGATATGGGTCTAGTTCTAAATGTGTCATATCTAATGATGAATGCAATTAGGAATCCCAGCAATGTTTTAAATAATAAATTAGGCTAATTTTCTAGGCCTGGCATAATAACATAAAAATACTAAAAACACGTCTCTCTTTCTTTTACCCATGACAAAAGACTTATCAATTACTTTTGTTTTTAGGATTTCAAAATAATTGAATGGTGAAATAGTCACATAGATGACTATGTGCTGGAGATGAGAAGCCTGGAGGTAAATTCTTTTTTTAAAAAAATACTTCAAGCTGCTTCGATATTTGGTTATTCTATGTAAAAGCAGGTGAAAAAAATCATTCTACAAATGCTATAGCAGTTGGTAAATCTCAAAGGGTGAAAAATGCCCATAGCCATTTTTAATTACTGAGCAAGAAAAAGGAGAGATGTTGAAAATAAGTTTTTTAGATCCTTATAATCTGAGAATGCCAGGATTTTAACTCTAATAAAATCTCATTTGAAATACGAGGGAACAATAAAAATACGAATTTGTGGGGGGTGTGGAAAGGGGAGATAAGAAACAGAAAGAAAGGGGGGAAAAAGGGGAGGGAAAGGGCATTCATGATTAGATTATCAGTTTGTAATTAAAATACATATTTTGCATTAATCTTTTCTGAAAGTTTTTCCCTGAAAATTAGATGCCTGGCACTGGCTTTTTATAAACTTCCTGTCAATGTGCAGTAATAGAGTTTCAGGCTTCTGCTTCAACATACGATTATACTACACTGAAATCCATTGATATTATAATGTTTCATGCTACTTCCAATTGGACATGTTCCATCTTGAGGGGTCAATCATTCATATCTCAGCATTCAGGAAAACTCAGCTAAATGTTAAAAATTTGACAATTCCCTGAGAAACAATGTTATGTTTTAAGTACTTCACTTGAAATCTACACTGTATCTGCAGTTGTCATACGGGGAAAACAGTTTTAAGGGGCATAAGGGTCATAATGTCATAGAACTAGTCACAATGTGGTGAAGAAAAACTTAAAATACTCCACTATATTCATTCAAAGAATTATGTATGGATTTACATTCTTAAGGTGCTGCTTATTAGAAAAAGAAAAAGGAAATCCCCTTTTCTGAATCCCCACTCTTGTCTCCTCTCCCAGTTTTACAGTTAAGTAATTCTGTAAATTTCAACATGTACAACATTTTCAAAGACATTTTTACAATACTTCAAATGTTAAAAGAAAAAGTTCAATCATTCTCAGTCACTCTAGAGGAAATCATAGCTTTATTTAAATTTGATCATTGTCATTGTTAGACTCACACTTTCAGTCTGGAAATATCTTCTGTTAAATCAAGGGAAAACAAAGTTGGAGGCCATTATGGAATCCCATTTAAGAGCAAAACATATTGGTTTACCAGTCTGTTGTCTTCTAAACTTGTGAGGTAACAAAATTGGGCTCTGGATTTACTTCAAATAATGCAATTTCAGTTCTTAAAATGGATTCCTAAGGTACCTATTTTTTATTTTCTTACCTAAAAAAAGAGACAAAAAATAAATCACTTTGTTCAATTTAATATAGTGGTGACTGTTTTAGAAATTTCTAGCATTGTACTTCTGATCATAGTCAATTTAATCTTTTTAACTTCTATACACAGAAATATCCAGTCTGTTTATAGTTTTGAACTACAAATTCTGCACTTTTTATAAAACAGGGGTTGCTTTATCTCAGAAAAAAATTGTTTTGTACAACATCATGTACTGTGAGGCAACAGCTGACATGGCTTTCCAATGCATGATCTTTCCAAGCATCTCTTTATCAGAAAGAATCCAGTAAGAAAGTAATTTTTGGTCACTAACATTTTGGTAAACACTAACAATAGTTAACAAAATGTAAGATACAATGTAATTTATTTTATCACTAGTAGCCTTCATCAAATTGGAAGATATAGTCATATGACTGGACAATGATCAGAGCCATCAACTGGCTGGAAACAGAGATGTGTGGAATTGTGTCTCGTGGGACTGGGACACACAACCCACCATGTAAAGTCCCTCAAGTCTCATTATAAACATAACTTGAGATTTAGGACGGGTACTGCCCACTTCAGTGCCCCTAGTGAGACTCTCCCAACTACACTGCTCTCTTTCAATCCTTTTATTTCCCCTGCCCATCCCCATCACAACAGTATGGAGAGAATTGAAATGGCAAAGATCATGAGTTAAGTACAATTTGCTGAAAACAGCAATGAGATAAGAAAACAAAAAGCAACAGCAACAAAAATGACAGAGGGAATAAGAAAATATATGGTTCACATGCAAAAAACACTCTTTCATAATAGACAATATGAAACAGGTCCCTCTGCCATGCTTTCTTGAGTGGAAGGAACCCCTCTTCCCAGAAGAGAGTCTCTTTCCTCTGCCCCCAGAAATAATGTGAGGTGGTACAGAATAACATCCCAGGCCCCTTCCCCAGCTACAGAAAAAATTAACCCCGGCCTAGCTGGAAAGAGGACAACATGGCATCACAGCCCTTAAAAATCTTTTATCAATAGATTTATCTTGTCATGGTACAAAATCCAACAGTAACGTTGCTAACAAACAAGACTAGATTCGAAAAAGCACATGAAGCTGTAATTTTTTAAATAAATATAAGACTGCATATGTATTTTTTAAGTCTGATTCAGATCCTCTTCCTTTAGCAGAAAATTTGTCTCTCAGTAGGGGAATACCTTATAGCAGTCAAAAGAAATGTTCAAAAATATATTATGCTAACTATTGGCAGCAACAATTCATTATACTTTAAAGGTGTTTTAAATAGGATGGAAGGTTACAGACTTATTCTGTAACAATGAAATCAATGTGTACCCAACAAAAAATGCGGATGTGTAATTAATTAAGTTATTCCAAAAACAAAGTACTTCATTTAATTTAGCAGACACAAAAAATATTTTAATCCTAGTAAAAGTCAAAATAAACATTATATGTACATAACACAGGATCAGATGCTTTGAAAAAAAAATTAGTCACTGGATAGATGGAGAAATTTAGATTTTAAATAGTAAAATATTATGAGATGTGGTGATGATTCTCTTTTCAGGGCTTAATTTCTCTAATTTTATACTGTGTTTTGCTTTAAGTCAGTTCCTTCTTGAACTTTTTGACTGAAAAAGTCCATAACTGTTAAAAATAGTAGAAGGTATTACCGTAGTAGTTCATAGTGAAATACAACTACATAGATAAAAGCACCACAATTTACTTTTTACCAAAATGATTTTGTGAAGATTAGAATGTCCTTTAAAAGTGGCTGTAACCTTTTTCTTAAACATGACGTTGTACTAACACTACACAGCCTATGCTATTTTCAGAAAAATCATCTCAACCAAATATTAGTGGATTTTCTGAGAAAGACTTTGGACAAGAACTGTGGCCATAATCTTGATACAATGGAATAAAAGATCCATTCACTATTAAAATGAATCCAAATCAATATTCAGTACTAAAATGAAAACCAATGGAAAGAACTGCCCTTAACAAAGAGTAATCAGTGGAGAACTCAAATCCATAACTTAAATTCACCTAAGCAACTTTTCACAATTCACTGAGTTAGGAAAGAAATTAAATGACAATAAATGCAGATCACTGACAATACAGTCCCGTCTAAGACCATTTTAAGCGCTAATAGGTTATAAAAACTGAAAATAGACATTCACTTAGTAAAATGAAGTATAGTGTGAGGCTGAAGGTATTCCAATGAGCCACTGATTTCTAATGATGCACAGTGAAAATGAATCAATTAATTCTTTTACGCCACATTAAAGAGATTCAAAACCGCCATATTTATTAGAGGGCCACAGAAGTACAGGAGATATCATTCTCAGATGATGACCCTGTAAGCTGCTAATCTGCGTAGAATTGCACTGTTTTTTTTCAGCACACATTTACACTCAATTGTATTTTTTCCAATCAGAAAAAAAATCCCTGAGAAGTGTATTCCACATCTTGGATGTTGCTGCTTATTCTGAACATAGTGAAAAGCATGTTGGAATGAGCAAACAGAAGAGATAGCCATAAAAAAATTCTTGGAATTAAAAAACATTTTTTATTTTATAGTATTTTCAGTTCAGTGCAATTGCACCTTCATACAGTTTATTTAGTACTTCTTTACCTTTTTATGATAACTTTTCTCATTTTCTTAGGGCAACAGTTTGAAGTAGACCTGTCAGTTAGCTTTAGATATTTCTCTTAAACATTGAAAAACTGTTGAAATCTCCAATTCAGAAAGACATTTTTTCCACCGATTAAACATACAGAAGTTACATGTCTGAACTTTATGCCAGAAAATACATCAACACAATTAAATACATGTTAGGCTAACTATCTGCTTTACAGCTTTTTTGAATTGTCTTACTCAAGCTCTCAGGGGCTAATTAAGTTTTTCTTTACCATTTCTTAAATTTTCATCCATTTTATGATACAGATTCTTATAAACTACAATATAACATTTTAAAATCTTAGGCTATAAATAGGCCAAGTGGCAAACAATATTTTAAAAATAGACTGTGCAGCAAACATATGGTTTTATCTTTACATCAAACATTTACCTCCCCAAAAGTATTTCAAGCCAATGGGAATTTTCATTCTAGTAGAGTATGCAACAAGCTGTGTATAGTACAGGCATACTTTGTACTCCAGCTGTAGTAGTAAAATTACTGAAACTGTAATTCTCTTAATATTTAAATAATGTATTAAAATTTAATTTTCAGCACCTGGAAGAATCTGTTTGTGTGCCAGCAAATGAGATAGTTGGGCCTGGAGCTGCTATACATATGGGATTCAAAAACAACCTATCACAAATAATTACTAAGAGCAGCTGTACTCGCGACACTAGTAATTTAAAAATCAGGTCAAAATGGCCTCAATTCTTTTTCCATTTTCAAAGATTTCTGTGAAACAGTTCTGTAGTTTTTATATATTTGTCTTGTTTTTTGTATGTTAATTTTTTTTAAATTTTTAGTTCTTACAAAGGCAATATCTGAGATTTTTAGCTTTCCTGATATTCTAAGCACTTAATAGTTATAAATTTCATGAGAGATTATAAAAACATGCAATGTTCATTTTCCAATATATCTTTCAAGATTTTTATAGGATGGAAAATAAATAGTGTACTATGAAAATGCAGTATAATATACATGCATATACACATAGTACTAAGTACAATTCAACATATACAAATATATATACATACCTTTTAAAAATAAGATATATCATGTCATGGCTCACAAAAAAAGGAGATTGCTTGTATTGTAGGCTTTCATTTTTTTAACTTGAGAGTTTTAAGGTGAAAAGTTTTTATTTTAAAAGCATTTCAGAACCACTTTGTTTTTAACTGAATTCTAGGCGTTGTTTTTTAGCAACCACTACTAACTTTATGATCATTTGTGAAGAAAAAAGCCTATGTACCTTTTTTCATCTCATACCTTTTCAAAATGTATTTAAAATAACATAATATGAGATCATATTTTTTACCTTTTAGATAGGACTAATACTGTTTGCACTTGATCTGAAAATTTTTAAAAGTTCAGAAAGATTCTGCCAGAAGCCTTTCTTTCATAATTTTAAAATATTCCAACCAGCATTCCTACACATTGAAGTAAAAAGACTCATAATGAAAACCATATATTTTATAATGACATACTGAGAAATAAAACACATTACCATTCGGGGGAGAGACCCAAGCATTTATATACTACTACCTTCAATCACTTGAATGCAAGTCATTCACACCACCACTATTGCTAACAAGGCATCCAATTTACGAAACAATGAATATTGAAATTACATTTAAAAGGTACAAATGACTGTCCAAAGAATGACACTGAAAAATATTAAGTAACAGCTCTACCTCAAGATAAGCCTCACAATTAAAGACTTTTAATGAAGAGAGCCTTCAAAGGCTAAATCAGGAGGCATTGATTAGATTGCTTCTAACTTTGTGTTTTGACACCTTCATCTTTCATGGCATTATATTGTCTCTGTGCATCTTACAAAGGAAGCATTTTACTAAGGCCACACATGAACAGTAGACAGCAGTGCTTATAATAGAGACTGTCAAGGGTGTGAGCCAAAATGGGTCTCATTTGGATTTCAAGTGAAGAAAACTCCTAATGCATTTCATTACAATGTATGTGAACCTCTGAAAAGAACGATGGATTGGGATTCTCATACCTATTAATTTATTGAAATGGATTCAGTTTTTCTTGCATATCAAGAAGGACCATGTGTTTCAAGCAAGGTAACAATATTATATACCAAATAACTAAATATGCCATGATGACGTATACCCTTCTGCAAGACAAAGAGGATGCAATTTTCTTGATATGTGGGATTTGAGCTGAGAAATAAATCCTACAATAGCTTGGCAACAAATAAATATTCTTTGTTACTATCAGGTTTAAAAATATGATCAGGATGCTATGCAATACAGGTATGGATTCCATCTTTGTTACCAAAGCATGTTTTTACCATTTGAAATTGCATACTCTCGCTTCCCCCGGCCAAACTCATTCAGGTATTGATTGACTTTTTATTTCAATGAGAGATTAAGTGATGTAATTTGGGTACCACCTATATAAGTCACCTTTATTTAAAAGATAACAGAATAGGATGCAGGAAAGTAAAAACATTCAAGGAAATTGTAATACATGGCAGATCAACTTAGCCCTAGAAAGATGCCACAACTCTTGTATCACCAATTATCTTATACACAGTACAAGAAGTTTATATAAATACTTACTTGTCTTTTTCCCACTTTAATAACAAAACCTATAATCTGCTATTCAAAAACTGTAAATTCTGATTTAATACAGAGAACAGGACATAAAATCCCTCTGTATGCTAAGTAATTTTACCAGTATAACTATTAAAAGTAAAGCATATGTTCTCGTTAACCTTAGAAGTGATTGATTGTGCTACACCAATAACATTGAGTAAGTTCAAAGCTCATCTATTTTTTATGGAATCTTACAACCTGCTAGTTAAACTAAAGGTTAAATATACATAAAGTCTTAAAACAAGACAAAAGTATTCCATATGTATGTAGCTGATAAGCAGAGTACACAAACATATATAAATCTGTTTGCACTTAAAAAGCCAAGGCGTTAAGAAACGCTCAATTGTCACAGAAAGAATTTGAATGAAAAGTTAAAGTTTGATACCTATGGAATATTAAGAAATTATGTTTATTAAGTTAGGAATTGCCTATTAAGTTCAAAACTCCACTGACATCACAACTACAATAAAAAGAATTCATCAAAACCATAATCAGAGCTAAAGATGTGCTTGCTTTTCCCAAATCAGTTCTCAACAAGCATTGTATTTGAGGTCATAGGGATGTTCAGGGCACGTTTAATTTGTACAATAAAAATTATGAAAATACATATATGCAAAAATATATAACTAATTTATTTCTTTATGTATAACAGGTGAAGGTAGAAATATAAGTGAAGTGTAAATATATATATGTATGCATTCCATATAAATTAAATAAACATTTTGAAAATTTTCAACATTTGAATCAACATGATTTTGATACTTTTTTATCATGTGTTTAAGTTGTGTATGGACATGTGCCCAAGTAACAGAGAAATCAGTAAGAATCATACAAAATCAAATTCAGTCTTAGCAATAAAGATTGCAGATTTCCACATAGAACAACAACAACAAAAATATAGATGCATATTTATTTTATTTTTTAAGAATAATCATTATTAAATTAGAATGATGCATGTTCCATATTTTATCTTGACAGCTTCTGCATACTCAGGCAGAGCCCATTAAACACAAGCATACAGCAGCTTACTTGTTGAATTATGTATTTCAAGTACTTAAAATTATGAGGGATTTGACTAGGATCTGCACATGAATACATATTTTGGGCTTAATTTTCTGCACTTGGCATTTCTTCTTCTAAATATACTTTAAATTCTACCACTAACTCAGTTAAAATTAGGCTTTTCCAGAACCTAACAAAGGTAATAACATTATCTTTTAAATGTAAGCTTTATGACATTAGAAATAAACCCAACATTTTTCAGTTGTAAAATTTGATCCATAAACTAAGTGATATACTTATGTTAATATATCTTTTAAAAGATATTATGTTCTGCTCATTTTTTTTGACAGGGCTTCCATTAATACTGAAGACATGTTTAAAAACACTGTATTTTCTCTCAATAAGGAAAATCACTCTATACACTATCATGCTCATTCTGTGTCAATAAAAAATCAATCATCAAATACTTATTTCCAAGTTCAACTTGTTTTACTCTGATTTATGCATGCTGCTCAGATCAGTTCAAATTCTTTCAATTCTACTTGGTATTCTTGGTAATGTTTTTAATAGTATTTGACATTTTAAAAGAACAAGGAAAAAACAAGACTATGTACATATAATAAATTTACACCTAAAAGTCTGTGATCTGGTAATGCTCAGAACTTTAAGTTTTGCTAAGACAAAACTCATCAAAATTAAATCTGTTATGTAGATTTCAAAGTAATAAAGATCTGATTGAACCCGTTGAATAAGGCAATTGCATCGGTTGTCTAAATGGTAGCAATGTCAATGTCAGATATGTGGTTATCTTTTCATCTTGGCCTATTCTCAAATGTAAAAATCAAATGTTTGAAGGACATTTCACTGACCTGTTATGGCCTCTGCCACTCCCCAACACAATACTACTGTTCCTCATATAAGTGCCACATTTTGGATAAAACCCCACTTCATCAACGATGCCTTTGCGACATCTGGCGGTCCTTATTATACATAAACTTTAGGTTTGTTTATTTTTTGGATGCTTTCAGTTGCTGTTGGGTACTTTTAGTATACTAATTTTATTCTATTTATTTATTTATTTATTTATTTGCAAACCTACCAGCATGTAAAAATCTAGTTCAAAAGGCTTTGATACCCCCTAGCAGGGGAACAAAAGCAACCTAGTTTGCAAAAACACAAAACCGACCGGGAGTCCATATGGAGCAAAAGGTCACAAATCTTGAGATGCAGTGACATCATGACAATAAGACACTTTTGAGACAGAAACTGACTCATTTTGAATATAAAAAGGACACTGATCAAATTCTCCCACGCATTTAAAACTATGGAGAAGAATAAGCATGAGAAGAATCTGATGTAGATGCATAACCAAGGAGAGTTAAAACATACCCTTTAGTTTTCACAATTACAAGATGCCACTGAGAACTTGACAAGTCTGCTTCAGAAGATATAAAAGCATTATTTTTATGTTATTATCGGATGCTGAGAAAATTTTATTAAAGAAAAAACCACTCAGTTCACAGGGTGCACATTCTCTGTAAGAACTCAGCTCTTTTAAAATTAATTCAGTTATGCCAAAGCTTGTATTACATGTTTCAGTCCTGTTATTTATCACTTCAATAAACTATGAGAAAAGTATTATAAGCAACAGAAGAATTATCTTCTTTTCTTTGTCTTATTGCCTTAGCTATTTCACTGCAGTGGGAAAACCTCATTCTAATTTCTTTATTACAGTAACTGCAGGAGAATTAGACATCAACTTTGTGAAACCATAACGTTGCTATTTCTCAGCCCAGCTGGAGAAACTAGTGCATTTAAACTTCACTTGTTCTAACAATTTTTGCTTCAAACCAATAGATGATAGAGTAACCAAAGATTAAATGTATATTACTTGAGATACAGAGCTTCACTTCTTTAAAATCTACTTCGCTGCAACCATGGTAAAGATTCAGTTAAACACACTACTGTTCCAAAACAAGTAACATCATTTGGATATTGGTTTGTCCCCACATGAACAGATATGTAGCATGTATTACTGACATTCAAGAAGAAATTCTAATAAATCATAAGTGAATCAAATTGAAGAAAATAATCTTCCAAAACTGCTCTTGTCATAGACTAGATTTAGTGAACAGTCTAATGCTGTAGTTCACTATTGCCTTATTTTACAACAAAAGATTTCTGCATCATTAGAATATCTAGTAAGTCCCCATAAAAGCTACCATTCAAATTTTATTTAAATTTTCAGTAGTGTGTGCTTTCAGTGTACTTATATGGACAAGATATAGACCATGCACTATGACACAAGCACATGATTCTTTGCAGATTACAGACATGTACCCAAATATGTGAGAAACACAGGCCAAAGAAACACTGTTAATTCTAAGTAGTCTGCCACAAAACTGCAGGCAAACAATCTAGCCTAACATGTTGAATTGAAGTTATTGTACTGAATTCAGAGAGACAATTCATTAAGGATGTGAATGAGCAGATTCAGGATTATGTGTTAGTATGGACTAAAAGGATTAATCAGTCATTAAACTCCATGTACAAAAATTCAGCAAGTGACAGCATAGATTAAAATCAGAGAACTAAATGTAACAACAACAACAACAAAAAAACCGCATTAAGAAATATCATAAATTGATGAAAGAATTAAAATATCATGGTATAAGGAGGAGCTTTCCCTCTTCAAAGGAAGCTCAATCCTCACTGAAATAAATATAAATAAGTAAACAACAAACTGACAACACATACTTCTAAAAGTATTAGAGTAACTCCTTTAAGTTGGTGTGAAATAGAGCATGGAACAACCATGCTTTAAGACTTCACAATCTGATAATTTTCTATGGAAATTTTTTACCAATTCTGAAAACACTATGAAAGCCTGATCACACAAACCTTGTTCTGGACTCACACCTTTTCTGGTAAAAAAGTAATAGAGAAAAGTAGCACACTTTTCTCAGATGAGTATCTCTGAATTTTCCTTGCTCAGAAAGTTATAGCCTGAAGCTGGTTAACTCAGATCAGTTAGCATCCAAACACTGTGGCTTGGGCATGATGTTGGAGAATGATCTGTGAGCATAACTTCATAGTATATGAATCCCATAGGTCACCTTGAACTATGACAATATGGCACTGAAGTTTAGATAGACAGAGATCAATGACTATCCATTTTTAATGCTAAAAATTCTGAAACCAGTCTATCAAATTTTCTTATGCAACAACCATTTTCCACTGAGCTATGCAAAGAACACCCAACTGTCATTCATTTAGAGGCTATAAAGTCCACTGTTTCTACTGCATAATCTGACAGTGACTTCATATGAAACAATAAATAATGCAATGCTAAAAATAATATAGAAATGAAAAATTAATGTACTGTCAAAGAGCTACTACATATTTTTAAAGGTTTCTTTTTCACTTAAAAGACAAAATACCTTTTTATTTTATATATACCATTTACAGACTTTTATTTTATTAATGCTCTCAGTTTTTATCCAAATGTGCTGTTAAATTACCCATGTAATTATCCCTAGAGAAATCGCTATACTTATTTTATTGACTATTGACTGATATGATTTCATCAGCACTTTTGTGGGAAGAGTGTGGTAGTATTTAAATTCAGTTATCACACTCTTTATTAGTATAATTTAAAGGATAAATTCTGTATTATTTTAGAGGGTGAGTATTTTACAGAGGTGTTTAATTACTGAGTTAAAGCAACAACAGAAAGCTAATGTTCAAAAATATTGGCAATAATTTATGGTCAGACATGAAACAAAACTAAAATTGTCCCTGATCTCAATAGTGAAATCTCTTTAAAATGCAAAAAACTTTGTTAAAGTGAAATAACACCAGTTCCTTCTAAAACAACAACATGATAGCTGTTTATGCTTAACAAGCCCCTCAGCAACATGCAGTAGCACCACATTTAAATAAACAGAAAAAGTCTATTACAAATACATCTTAAAAAGATGTATATTCAAATATCTCCTTACAGAACCTTGTAAAGGCAAAGCAGTTATAACTTCCAATATACCACTAAGACCTTATAGCTGCAATAAATGCAGCACCTTTGTTTCCTTGTCTTTTGCATGCACTCCAGTGTTACTGAGCCAGGAGGCACTAACTGAATAAAACAACTTTGCAACTGGTAATCCTGGCAATAGAAAAAAAGGTGAAGAACCTTTCCAAATTAAAATTAATTTCTGGGTGTGAAGATCAAAAGTAAGACAAATGTTCTAAAGAGGGAAACAGAAAATCAGACTATGGCTATTACAAAATTACTCATCTCAGAGGATGGTGGGAAACTGTTCTCATCTGCCTCAGATTTTAAAGAATATTTTTTATTATACTGAACATTTATTTTTGGAAAAATGTGAAAATTAGGGAGACCAAGGAATTAGCAGATACAAAAACTCTAACAAATTCATACTCATTGCTCTTAGACAGAGTAAAATTAATTTTTATCCACGGGGAATATATCAATTTAAAGATAATCTGAGGGAAATAAAAATGAGGAAGTGTAAGACCTCTGACTAGACTCTCCTTCATTCCAGGGGATCCAGAGAGTTTAAGAAAGCATGATGTGGAAAAATTGTATGGAGATTTCATTCTTTGGCTTCTTCCTATGGGTTTTTCCCATCAGTGCAGGTGAAAAATCCTGTGCAGGTTGATTAACTAATAAAATCTTCTAAGTAATTTCACTTTAAACATTTTACAGCTATCTACATTGCAGCACTACCTAGAGTATAATTGAAACTTTGTTCCAGATAATTTTTGTAGTAGGGTAAAGTGCTGAAAGATCATGAAGAAAATAGCCAGCCATTTATATACAGAAAATCTCTGTAATTTTTTTTTTCTGTCAAAACTTCTGTGCACATTTTCTGGGTACAAAAATGTATAATATTAAAATTCCTTACATTAATCATTGCAATCAAAAATGTGTTTCCATTTAAATGAACATGTTGTAGTATTAAAATGAGCAAAGGGTGAAAACAGTGTCAGTGTTTATTTTTGTTTCCTAAACTAAACACTACTCCTAAGAAAAAAAGCAAATAATTTCCTTTTAAAAAAAAATCCATAACGAAAACATAAAAAGAGTTGTGTTTTTCAAGTAAAATGGAAAGACAAAAAAGTTTAAGAATGTTTACAGATGTGCCTTGTTTAACAGTTTTGCATGTTGGATGTGACTTTCACAGTCGGTTAGCTGTTGCAGGAAAGCCATCACATCTGTGACTTGGCTGTTGATTGATGAGTCTTTCAATTCCTCGCTACCATCTGAAGAAGGGCTGTGGCATTTCTAAGCTTCACTGGTTTACTCGCTTTCAGCTGTAGTCCTACCAAGGTATCTCCCTTAAAGAAAATCACACCTGGTTAAGGCTAATGAAAACCTTAATATGTCATTTTCTAGAAAAGTCAAAAAGCATGTAAAACTCGACAAAAGATGTATTCAAGTAACATGAATGCAGTTTTGTCATAACCTGTCAATCTAAAGACTAACATGAAAAGCTTTCTTCAATGACATTTTATAGTGCCAACTATTAGAATGACAATTCTTAATTCCCTCTTTGGTATATGAAGCAGGATGCACAATAAGTTTCTCACTCTTCACGAAGACTAAATTTTGTTGTTAAATGTTGGGAAGAAGTTAAGGGGGGAAGAAAAACCCCAGTCAACAGGCTTTTCTGTTTCGAATCATCAGTCAGCATCAGAAACACCCAAATCACGGTGTATAGGCAGATTTTAAACTTACTACTCACTTCACAAAACCTATTAGGAGTTCATGCAAAACTGACCAACTTTGCTCTATCTGCATCATGAAAGTAAAACTTCTGAGATCAGTGTGATATTAATGACTGGACTTGGGGAAGAAGCAATAAGATCTGTGGGACATGTCATCCTTCCTTAAGCAGTGTCAGCCTGGCAGGACAGAGGAAGTACACCCAGGAAAGCCACATAAGAAGCCAATAACTTGGGAAAGCCATAGCTTTAAGAGACAACAGTTACAGCTACAAAGGTTTGGGACCTGCACTGCAGCCATCACCAGTCCTCAATACTTGCTTTGTGGTTGCAACAGTGAATATTTCAAGGTCAGGAGGAAGCATACAGTCTTCCCCATGTCCTTCAGAGGAAAACTAATGGGAAAACTACCCCTTCTGAAAATGAATGTAAGGTAATTCAGATTAGATAAGCATTAGGGTCTCACTAAAGCTGAGTAACATCCCCTTTGTTGCCACAAAGGAACTGTGCATAGCAACAGCCAGCATAGATCAGCTACTATGTGGTAGCTTTGTATCTTAAATTTAGTCAAAAGAGCTAGGTTCTATTCTTTGCTTTGCTACAGACTGATTTTGCAGTGTAGAACAAACCTTAAAAGTGACTTGCACAACCAGATTTTCCATCTGTTTAACTCTGATATTAATACTTTCCCCTCTACCTTACAGGGGACTTGCATGTCTCAGCTCATTACAGCTTTTAAAGAAAATTGAGATCCCTGTATGGAAATTGATTAATTACTAAACCTACATTACTAAAACTTGATGAAAAATCCCTTATCTAAAAGCAGCAAAAGGAAGAAACAATGCTTTGATGGACAAGACAGACTTTTGGTTCTCAGCTTATGTCCTGCAGCCTCTTCCCTTGCAGGTGTAGCAAGAAAAATCTATGGACAAGATGAGAAGCTAAGCCACTGTCTACTCTCAGGGAAGTCAGTACTTTAATGCATTAATTCACATTTACAAATTTAGCAATTACACATTACACTTACATTACACTTACAATCACTATATAAATACGTATCCATTACGAATGAAAACTTGTATAAGTAGGGGTCTGAAAGAGGCAAGAGAAAAGAACAGATAAGAAAACAATGAGTATCTCCATGTAAGAATTCCTAGTGAGAACAGGATTTGAGGCATGGCTTTGAGACAGATTGAAAGGAGAGCAAAGTATTTGCAAATGAAAGGAAATACCTGTTTTTAAGAAAAGCCACCTAAGTCACAGGATAGCAATCACCAGGTTAATTAGATAGTGATAAAAATGCCAAAGCATCAGACTTCCAAGTGATAATTTGTAGCATACAAAACCACCTAGTTATGAAGAAAATATACATACTTTTAAAGGAACCAATGAATCCTACAATAAATACAAAAACTCATTATTAATACAATGAATATAAATTAATACATTATTAATAAATTGAATATACCTAGCAGTATTCCTATCAAAGCTGTCCTGGTTCTGGGCAGGACAGAGTCAATTTTTGCAGTAGCCAGGTAGGGCGTGGCTGAGACCTGGACCGCCTTACTCTATACCACCCTATGTAATTTTCAGGGAATAGCGAAAAGTCCTGTTATGGGTCAGAGCAGTGGGGTGGAGGGAGTAATTGGATATTATTTCTTGTCAGGGGGTTTCCATGTGAATTGCTCACCTCTTTCTTGTACCCCCTGTTGTTAGTATTGTTGCCACTACTACTTGTATTCTTCTTTCAGTGCTGTTTCCAGTAAATTACTCTTGTCTCAACCCACGATCTTTATGTTTCAGGTCTCCAATTCTGCTCTCCATAGCACCATGGGGCAGTGGGAAAGGGGAAACAAGAGTGAGCAGTGGTTTGGAGAGTCTCAGCACAAGCACTATATTGTGGAGTACCACTCCTAAACCAGGATAAAAGTATATCAAAGGACATAAAAATGCAGACAAATGTGACCTAATTTAAACAGGGAACCAAGATAACATGAGACATTATTAGAAGAAAGAGGTTTGGATCACAGGTTTCTGCCCTAGCCAACAAGCTGTGCTTACTTTACTTTTGAATGCAAGAAAATATACCAGCAATACTTCCCTCTTGTTTGTTCATTTTATTTTCACATTTTTAGAAGCTAGGTTTGAGCAATGAAAAAAGCATCTAATTAGCATAAAACTTTATTTAAGCAATTTTATAGTTGTTAATTAAAAGAGAGCTGGTACGTACATACTTCCATATCGCAAAGCCTCATCATAAAGGACTTCCAAGTATTAAAACGTAGCTTGTATTAAGTAAGGTTAAATGGGATATGACAATCCTTATGTTTTTAGCATTCTCTGTTAGAGATTGTCATCAGAGCATATGATTAATCAATATATCTGCAGAAGACAGAGACTGATAACCATAAGAAAAGTGTATTGCATATGGGGAGCCTCATCTTTAACCTCATTTACTTGTGAAATTCATGCTGTAACTGCATATATGATATGAGGTTGAATGGCAGTCAGTGTGTAATACTGTTCCCTTTTGCTTACTGATGTATGTTCTGCCACCAATGCTTGAAAAGTGCCAGGCAGGGAACTAAGCCTACTTCTGACAGATTTTTTAAGGTCACAGTACGGTTTGATTAGCTATGTCAGAGGAGGATAAGCAGATGAAGGATAATCCTTATGGTGACAGATGTGACATATACCTCGTTATTGACCAGCTCATTTATGGAAGAGGATCCTTGCTTACCCAGAAAGGTTAAAGTGAGATTTTCTACAAAATCCCATTGGCTTTTTTTGGTACATCCAGCACTATAGTCTAAACCTGACTTTGTGATTAACCAAGAGATGTACAATAATGGATTCATACCTTTCACCTGCTTCTTTTGATACTGGTACAAAGAGACACTACCTTTCATAGCCTCCCATACATTTTAGAAAGCCCGTTCTCATATGCATTATAAGGGCATTGTTTATAGTAACACCAAGCAGGTGATGATTACGGCAAAACTAATGGCATCCTAGCTCTTCACCAAACATCATTAATAGTTGACTTGTAGCTGTAGCAACAATATGAATTTCCAATATCCAGCAAATTTGGATACAAAACGTCTACGAGCATCTGCAGTTTAGAAGACAGATTAACATATCTAAATGTACACTAGATGTAAGACTGCTATCCTCTGCCATGCAGATAAGCTCTCTGTCTTGGCATCATGTCAATAACTGCTCTTCCATTATTTGTTTCTTCCACAGAGAAAATTGTTAGAAAATTTCCTACCTTTTAATACCCTGGAGGTTTTTTTCACTCATTTCTCAGATTTAGGCTTTTGTAAAGTTTTATAAAAAAATCTTTGACAGACAACAAAACACATGCAGTTTGCTGGCACTCTTTTCAGTTTCAATATAATATTTTTTTCCACACACTGATTTTAAAAAAAATCAATCACTTTTAAACTAGATTTTAAAAGTGCATTTTCTGGATATCCAGATAATCAACAACACAATGAATATAAACATTTTCTATAAATAGTTCACCATATGGCTATCATTCTCAACAGATGGTGTCTGTGTATTTACTAGAATATACAAGAGCTATGCACATTTTGCCCTGCAATCATTCAGAATTCTAAAGATTTTCTTACTTCAGTTTTATTAGGCTTAATCAAAGTCAAAACACATAATTTTATCACCTAACTCTAATATGGGGAACAAATGCCACAACTATACTAACAAGTGAATTTGCAAAAGGCAGCACAGTTGAAAGGATTTTAATAGAGACACTAGGTCTCTTTACTAAAAGGTACAAAATTTTCTTAATCCCAAGATAGCACTCTGCTTCTAATGATAGTTTTACCCATCCAAAAAGCAGACCGACTTGTAAACAGCTCAGTAGTTCATCAGAAAGAATGCAGTCTGAACTATGTTATAAAAAAATCTGTAGTCTAAGGGATCTGCGAGTTTCTGTATATTTTGCAGCAAATGTTCCCATATGCATTATAAGGGCATCAATTATAGTAACACCAAGCAGGTAATGATTACTGCAATTTTAATGGCACCCTAGCTCTTCACCAAACATCATTAATAGTTGACTTGTAGCTGTAGCAACAAAGCCTACTAGAAAGCCTACAGATTTTATCCAGTTTTGGTAAAAAACAAACTTACTCATTTTTTACAGTTTCCTTAAAGCTAGTATATAAACATCTCCATATTTTCTACTTTCAGATGTTGCTGGGCAGTTCAGAATATCTACCAAAACAATACATGACCAAAAGCTGACTAGATTCTTGGTCTATCCTGTTCCAACTTAAAACTATTTAAGTTCACATCACTGTACAAACAGTTTCTATAAAGTTCTTCTTGAGCTACACTGGCTTATCTGTTTGAAATCATATTCTAATTTTCAGTCTAGACATTTTTATAGCATTTCTTATTCACTTGAACAAATACTAGTTTTAATTTCTATAGTTTTTCAAACTTGTTATTGTTCCTCACCTGACACATTTATGGTAAAAAAAAAAGCCACATTCCCATTCCCCTCTCACTTATTAAGTTGATAAGCTTTCTGTTCTGAAGATCCTGACTGTGGTTGGCTTTGCCAGTCATGAGCTCTTCTCTTTCTGTTCCTATAGCTCCCAGTGTGCTGATGTAGCTGGATCTACATCATTCTAACTAAATCACTACTCGTCCCTGCACAGAGACCACTGCTTCGCAAAACTTCCTTAAGTGCAGAGGAGGGAATCACAGTCATTCCCCCTCAGAACTGCAAATTACTGCAATATTGGATAATGACTTCACATGTTAAAAAATGTCTCTTTTTTTCTTCTCTTTATAGTGTCAGGAATATCTTATTCAGTGCACCTGAAAGTCCTGTACAACTGCAGAAGGCAGGTCACATCTCAAAGCCCAGCAAAATAATATCTTCTAACCATATACCAGTAGCCAAGATATTCCTCTGAAAACAAATTATCATAAATTTAACCTATATAAAGAAAAGTAAATAAACAAGAAGGATAATGCATGATACTGTGCTGTGAAATTGTACCTCAGTGTTGACAACACACCAGTTTTTTGCTTACTGCTAAGTAATTCTTGCAGATTTTCAACACGCTGATTTGGCCAGGCAATAACAATTGCAACTATACGAGCAGGGAATAATTAAAATTTCAGATATGGGTAATTAAATAACAAATGCTCTTCTTGCTTTATTACATGTATTGAAGGAACAAAGGAACCCTTATTTGTTATTGGAGTAGCTAAGGATGAACAAGTGAGTCCAACACTTGAAAAAGCACCATGTATCTCTGTAAATATGCAGGATATTTTTAAAAACCTGTGTAAATGAAGTTGATAAGTTGGATCAGTGTTAAAGGTCTTATTACTAAAAAATACTGTTCCAAGTATAATTGAGAAATACATTTTAACTTTTATTCTTGCAGCTCAAAATACATATATACGTAACATATATACACATAAATATTATTTATCTTCGAATAAATTAAAATCAGATGGGTTGAAGTTTGTTACACTGAACGCACTTGGAGCTTGCTAAATTAATGTTTTGTCAAAGCCTTTATATTGATTTGATGTTGCTTTAAACATTTTCTAAAATAGGTTTAGAAGTTTCTCAAGTTTGCCAGTTAACTTTTTGTTGTTTTGAGTCCTGAGGAATATCTTGTTGGTATTCACTCTTGCATCTAACTCAGGGTACATATATAAACCCCTGTAAGCCCCTTTGAGGGACTCAGTGAGAGGATTCTGGGGCCTTACAACCACCGCACCTTTAATTTGAAAAATTTCCTGGATATTTCTACTTTGAGGATCATAGGAATATATGGATTAAATTCCCATCATTGTGTAAAGCCAGGAATGAGTAGTAGACAACAATTCATTCCCTTTTTAACCAGTCCTAAAAGTCTTTTACTTTCCCCTAACCACTAACCAATTAATTTGCCTAACATTTGCTGGCTCTGGGACAATACTCTCATAACACCTTCTCACTTAACTCAGTCATTAACTAGGTTAGGGGAGCATTTGCCTTGTAAATGAGTCCCCTAAGCATTTCCAATTCTTTTTTCCTCAAAAGAAAGACCATGCTTTTTTAACTTCATATGCAACTGACAGTATTTTTTCTTGAAATATGAAAAGAAGGAAATAAATATCATTCCAGCATCACTGTGAAAAAATATTTTTGCCTGCAAAGACATAACTATTCAGGGAAAGCTTTAGCATGTGTCAAAGAAAGGAGTAATTAAAATAATATGGTGTTTCACTTTATAAATTGATGGTTCTGACAGAGTTCAAGTACTGCCTGTGGTTTTGTTTAACTCATCTCAGGAGGGAAACAGTAGAAAGTAGACTAAGTCCACTATAAATAGGAGGTCAAAATAATCACACATTTATTCAGCTTGAGCATTAAGTCCCGAGCACAAGTAGGGCTGAAATTTATCCAGTTTTAGGAAGGATCATGAAGAATCGCCTAAAGACAGGGCTCACCTGAGTCTTACTGCAAAGCTTGCTTGAGTAGCCACAAGAACAGCTAGAATTGTCCTAGTCAGCTGGAAAGTATGAGCAGATACACTTTAGCTATTATAAAAATAAAGTCACATAAAGACAAATAGTGTTGATGATGCTGGTTGCTATAGCAGATACTGAATCAGCTATTCTACTGCACGATCACAGTGGATCTAAGCAATCTGTTGGTTTGTAGAGTGGTTGTAATAATAGACCCATACTCTAATTATTAATTACTTGCATAATGTCACTTCTAGATGAGAATTTCCTTACCATGTAGAAGGGCAATAAATGATGACATTTTCAAATTAGGAAAGATGACAACAATTAGGAAATTTATTAAATTTAAACAATAGATGATACAACAAGAGTGTGAAATACAGAGAAGGACAGAAGAGGAATACACATGCTTTCTTTCTAACACCTATAAAGAGATCAAACGAAAAATAAATGTGTTTTAAGGGAATAGTGAATATGAAATGTCCACACAAAATATTTCCTCTGCAAATCACAGCAGTCCTTTGCTCTCTTTGGCTCATATTGATGACAATAACATGAAGTGAAGTTCAAGAAGCAGTTTTAGTTTAAGAGTTTCTATGAAAGTCTCTTTTAAAAGGACAATCTACTTCATTTTTAATGAAGGACATGAGATAGCAATCAACAGGAGAACCATCAAAGAAAAAAAATTAGTATTGTATTATCCAACATTGTATTGTCTCTGACATTTAACACAAAAATTTTGTGAAGTTTAATATTCTGTCTGGTAATGGGTAACAAAGGACATAAGAATAAGAAATTTTTACTGGCATGATTTTTCTTTTGGAAAAGAGTAAATTGGGTAGGAAAAGAAGTAATCTTATCTGAATTAAGATGGAAGACTCAAAACAGACTGTATAAGTATTTTATATGTGAAATGAAGGAACAATTGAATGTTTAAGACTAACTGCTAGTGATAAATGGAGAAAACGGGACAAAAACCCGAAAACCTTTATGACATGCAAATTCACACATTTTTGAAATGTCACTAGTTTCTAGAAAGAGAACAGTCCCGTTAAAAAGATGACTGATTGGATCTCATTAGGTATTATGAGGAGAATTCAGAATTAAGAAGCGAGTGTCTTAGTTTAGTCTGCAACATGTAAGTTTTCCAGTTTTCACAAGTGGCAAATATTAACAAAAAACAAATGACAAACAAAAAACAATCCCCCCCCAAAAAATTCTACCTAAATTTTTCTAAATTTATGAAATTGCTGTTTCTGAATTAAACAGTTACATTTTAGATGTGAGAAGGTAATAAAATATGAGAATAAGTTTCATTAATTAAAAACTATTAAGGAAACATTTTCTATTTCTAGCTACACTTGTCATGCCCCCAACTGAATTTAAGATACTTTGCAACTTGAGTAAACATAGTCTAAATTCTGTGTTGAAATTTCTCTGAGGTTTACAAAGGTTACCAATTTTTTCCCAAAGCATTACTTAAGTGCAATATCAACATATATTCATATACTTCTGTCTGAGACTGAAGGAACAAATTATACACCTCAGAACTGGAATTGAAAGCCATCTGAGTATGTATCAAATAACACACAAAAAATGTTGCTCCACTCTAAAACTGAGTATTTAAAAAGAAATGCAGCATTTGTTTTATAAATTTCACCAGTAAAATCTTTGTGTATTCACTCTTAGAAAGTCAAAAATACAAAAGGAAGATTTGACTATTTGTCAGTATCCCATTACCTGTGTGTCAGCAGCACCCTGAAGGCCATCTGATTCCGTCCCAAATAACCTGGTAGCAAGCTTGACCAATCCCAGTTCCATTCAGTAATGGCTGACTGTTGATACACAGCAAAGAGCTAGTTAGTTATTAATCAGCATTAATGTGATCAGTACATTAAAGCTCCAGCTGTGATATACTAACCAAGGAGAGGACTCTAGAATGAGGACTTAGAAAGATTATATCAATCATGTCCACAGAAGAAGGCTTTTGTTCCAATAAAACAGCAATTAATTAATTAGGGACATAGCCACTATTTATAAAAAGATAAATCAGTTTTTTGAACCATACTCTTCCAATTGTTGATGGCATTCTGATCAACTACTTGATCTGAGAGCTTTACTCTTTGTCCGAAAGGCAAAATAGTTGTTAACATTTTATATAACAGAAACTTGCATTTTCTGCTGTCAGCAAAAAGTTTTGTCATGAAAAATTTGGTATAGCTGGCATTCAAGAAGTAAACTGTATCATAATTAGAGTGATTTAATGTCGTACTATAAACAGCAATAAATCTAGACAATATGAACAAATATAACTCCATACTGCTTATTTAATAAACAAAAGCAATCTACATCATCAGTAGGCAGACAAAAGACCACAACATTCTTTTTTAAAAAAAACTGTAAATCCTGTTGCATAATATTCCTTCTCATTGTCAGCAATGGTCAAGTAGTGACTATAATCCAATCTTCTTGGGAGGAAATAAATACAAAATTATTGTCATAACACTAAAATATCACTGACTAGTTAAAAATGTTTAAGCAAGTCAAAACAATGAAAATAAACCTAACTAACAGTAAAGTATAACTTGGAGTGCATCTTTTCTTCTTACAGACAGCACTTGGTTCCACTGGGAGAGTAGAATCATTGCAATCCCTCCTCTTCCTTCTATATATATTTTATCACTTTCCTTCTCCTTACTTAATTTACTCCCTAACCCTCATCTTTGCCATGCATGTTAAAGTGAAGTAGAAAAACAAAGGTGAAATACAGAGTATGAAAGGGAATTAAGGGTAGCAAGAAAAAAATAAAATACTGAGAAGGTGGAAAGTGAATGACTAAGAAAAGGTTCCTTGCCAGTGCTCTGGCATCTTCTACAGGCACTGGCAATAATTTTCATTGGAAACCAGACACTCAGCTATATGGATCACTATTTTATAAAAGGACAGTCCCACAACACTAAACAAATGTGCAATTTTTTGGTAAGGGAAATTGAACTGTTCAATAACATCATTAAGCTTGGAAATTGATTCAGAGAAGAGAATTATAGAGTGATTGGGGTTTGAAGGGACCTGAACGATCACCTTGTTCCACCCCCTTGCCATGGGTAAGGCACACCTTTCACTAGATCAGGTTTCTCAGAGCTCTGACCAGCCTGGCCTGGAATGCTTTAAATGGATGGGGGAACCACACCTTCTGTGGGTAACCTGTTCTAGTGCCTCACCACCCTCACAGGAAATTTCTTTCTAATATCTAATCCAAAGTTACTCTCTGTCAGTTTGAATCTGTTCCATTTTGTCCTGTCTTTACATGCTCATATAAAAGGTCCTTCTCCATCTTTCTTGTAAGCTTCCATCAAGTACTACAAGGCTGCAATTACCTCAAAGCTGTATCTTTTTCAGGCTGAACAATTGCTGAGTTCTTGGCCTTTCTCCACAGGAGAAGTGCTCCATCCCTCTAGTGATTTTGATGTCCCTTCTCTGGACTGGCTCCAACAGGTCTATGTCCTTCCTGTGCTGGGGACCCCAGAGCTAGATGCAGCTAGATGAGTCACACCAGGATGGAGCAGAATCAACTCCCTTGACTTACTGGTCACACTCCTTTTGATGCAGCCCACAATACACTTAGCTTTCTGGGCTGAATATGAGGAAGAACCTCCTTACTGCCTGGATCACCAAGCACTGGAACAGACTCCCTGAGAGGCTGTTGAGTCTCCCTCAGTGGAGATACTCAGGAACCCTCTGGACACAATTCTCTGCCCACGTGCTCTGGGATGACCCTGTTGAGCAGGGGGTTGGACCAGATGNAGATGAGTCACACCAGGATGGAGCAGAATCAACTCCCTTGACTTACTGGTCACACTCCTTTTGATGCAGCCCACAATACACTTAGCTTTCTGGGCTGAATATGAGGAAGAACCTCCTTACTGCCTGGAGCACCAAGCACTGGAACAGACTCCCTGAGGGGCTGTTGAGTCTCCCTCAGTGGAGATACTCAGGAACCCTCTGGACACAATTCTCTGCCCACGTGCTCTGGGATGCCCCTGTTGAGCAGGGGGTTGGACCAGATGACCCACTGTGGTCCCTTCCAATCTCGCCCATTCTGTGGTTCTGTGATTCTTGATTGCAAGGTCCCTTACAACTGAAGCTCTTCTATGATTCTATTGATTCCAAGATTCTATAAAGCCTGTTTCTCTGGAGTGAGAAGCCTTGAGAAGCCTTGTGGAATCAGTATTTGTCTCCTTTTTCAGGATATTAACACTTTTATTGCAACATGACAATGATAAGGCATTCATTAAACAAGTAAGAAAAAGAATTTGTATTTTACAGCAACATAACTCATGAAATAGACTAAAATAATCAAAATTGGGCTAGGAGATTAGACTATGTATAAGCAGGGCTGCACTGAAAAAGGATGCATTTCCACACAAGTCTGTAAAGTGAATTTTGTGTCACTGTAATACTACTTTTTTCAAATATTTGAATGAATGCTGGAATCAAAAATGTAGATGACATATTAAGAATATATGAGAAAGACTGGCCTAAGATTTTTTTAGTATCAAAGTGGCATTAGACACTATTTAGCATTTTATGTAATTAATTGGTCATGGGAAGCGCCAGTAGAGATTTCATACTACAAGCATGATTTAAAGAAAAACAGAGAAATGGATGAATTTGGGGTTGTTGTTGTTGTTTCTTGTTTCATCCCTGATTAGTCTCACTGTTCTGTAAAATCTTTATATTTCTAAAGTATTCTTTACTTAACTGTTTCACATATCTGTGAAAGACCCATGAGGAAGATTCTAAATGATTCTAGATTCCAGATGCTAAAGTCCAAAATATGAACTCAGAGTTCTGGCACGATTTTTCAAAGGATTAACACTATGAAGTATTGCTCAGATGAAATTTATGTCATTGCTACAATGGGCTTTCCCTCAGTATACTGAATACAGAAAGTGTAAGTAAATGCAAATTGCTGTTACATGCAATAATTAAGATAAAATTATTGCAATGGCTTTTTGAACATCGTGATATTGTAGAGGGTACCCTCAATTAGACTTCCAAGAAGTACTCCTTTCTCCTTCAACAAATATGAACACACATAAATAATTCCATTTTCACGGAATTCAGTCTTTGTCATTATCATGATCATAATAGGACCAACAAGTAAAAATTATACTATAACCAAGGTTTCAGATTTTCACTCACCTGATTGCATAGTTTTGTACAAGATTGTCTGTACACCTGGAAAGGGTCAAAGACAGGCTGCTCTTCTCTGCCCTTCAGTATCAAAGGCAGGCATTGACTCGAGGTAACACCATCTTCAGAAGAATTTTCATAAGACAGCTGCTCTTTCAAATACTCCTTTTGAAAGAAAAAGCAACCACAGAATAGTACAGGCCACCTAGCTTTCTGAATGAAATTTGCCTACATTTCAAACATAAGTTTACAGAATGCTTGATAAAAGCTCCTTTTAATACAGTCAGGAATTTACGGTCTCTTAAAAAATAGAAACCTTTTTAAGACTATCACCATTTTATAGTCAACAAGACATAATCTTGAAAAACATGCACCCAACTTAAGAAAATAGAATGATCTAACCTGTTGTCTTGAAATGGTTGGGAAATTATGTGTATAAGTTCTCATTTAATATATACTCATGCTGGTATATGTAGAAGTGAACAACAAATGTTTTTCTTATCTTTTGAATTAAACGTTTTGGAAAACAGTCAACAATTACTATATGACTATAAATCAATTCTTTGATTAACATGTTCTACATGTTATTTAGACATAGGAAATAAATATTCTCCCACTCTTCAAAGCCATTTTTAGCTGCTTAAGTATTCAAGGCCTAGAAGTAGTATGATTTGCATTGCAATTTTAGAAACTATACTGTAGCAGATGCATGATTATTTTGGGCACAATCTTTTCTGTTTTCACTTCTAGGACTACTATGTAAATTAATCATCATTGCAGGCCAATAAAGTGTTTTGATTAAATAGAACCATTTTATAAAGAACTATATAATGAAACATTTAAACATCCATTTGCTGGAAGGACTACTGTGATTAAAAAATTTATTGTTACTAAAATGAGGTCCATAACATGGAGCAAGTACTCAGGGTGAGTCATTAGGATGGGTGGATGCAAATACTCCTCTTATTTGCAGTACTACTGAGACGGAATAACATGCAAACTACCTACTAAGGTATCCTGTGCCTCTCAGTAGGTCTTTCTAAAAAAAGAATTTCATAATCTGTTTAAACTTACCCAACTACTGTCTGACTTGAAAGGCACAAGTTCATTTTCTGGCCACACAGACTGTAGTTGTTTCTCCCTTGTGTTGTGAAATCAGCCAGGAAAAAAAAGGTTTCATCCAGATAAACAAGCCACATGATTTCTAGTATTAGTACAAAGTGAGGGCTTAGGAGTGGAAAAAAACGAGGGTGAGAGAAAGAGAAGAGCTGTCTCTCTGTTGGTTGCAGTCAAATGTCATGTCTGACCAAGAAAATCACAAAACTGTCTTAGTGTGTAGAAAAAAACCCCAACCAACCAAAAAAAGAAAAACAAATTAGGCTTTTTTTGTTGTTTTAAAACAACATCACAAAGCAACTGTGAAAACATACCCTTTTTTAGCTATTTTTACTCAGCTTTTCAAAAATATCTGGATTTTTATTTCCCCATTCATTCGTTCACTACTTTATGCCAAAACAAAGATTTCAGAGCCACCATGAAGGAGGTTATTTAAAAGCTATTTCTGTACATCTACAAAATTTTCATAAATGTGTTGCCTTCCATGCATGCATTTTTACAAAATCTGTAGACTAAAGCAACCCAGCCCTCTGGATGTAACAGAGCCAGCAGAAGCAGATTTTGTTGCTTTTTCAGAAGCAATGCTGGAAATTGCTGTCCATGTGTTGCCAGATGAAGAACTGTTTGCTCAGCTGGTGGGAAAAGACAATACTTATTTTGCAAAACCAGTAGTCTATACAAAGGCACAATACAATATGCATTGTGGGATCATGTTAAACATTAACAAAATAATGAATCAACCTTCTTATGCCTTTTTGGAAAGCAACACAAGTTCACTGAATGGGTAACTTTGGGGTCTGGGACCACCGGAGACCACCAGAGGGACCCCCGGGACAGATGAACACATGTGCAAAGGGAGGGATAACATGTTATGGATTTCCAGGAAATGATTGTTATATGTATGTTCATTCTGGGAAAATCAATGAATATATATGTAAAACACAGTACATAAAGCAGGAGCTGACATGCTGTACCTGACGTACAATTTTGATGAAGATATCCCTGCGGCATCTGGCACTGTAATAAAGAATGCCTGCTTCTTAAGTCTACAGTGGTGTAGGAAAGGAGATTTTGACCAATTTTGGTAACACCTGCTTGCCAGGTGTTTAAAATATTTAAGTGGTATACAGCTGCCCTCAGTAAAGGTATTTTTCTGTCTTTAATAAAAATACTCTGGGTTTGGTTTCGATGAAGAGATGAGACTTATTCAACAATGGTAAATATATTACATTAAGATTGCCTTTAGTATAGTAAATATTGTGGCTCTGAAAGGGGCATGTTTCAAAAATGTGAAAATATGAAAACACACCTGTAAACATGAGAACTATATCCTTGCTACACTGACTGGGCATCAAAACAAGTATACAGAATATTATTGAGCCTGACAGCTCAGACGAGTTATCTTTGTGGTTGTCTTTACTAAAAAATTATTTTAAAAATTATAATTATTTTTGGCAAACACAGGAAAGGCTTTAAGCTCTTTTGAGCACTACAGTATCTATTAAAAATGTTTATAAAATCATATCTCTGTTTTCAAATTCAGCTTCCAAGAATCAATTTCACCTGCTTTTGTCAGGAATATTATTGAGTACAAAAATTTTCTGTCTCATCATTTTGTTTTTACACATGATTACTAAGCAGTGCAACATAAAGATCTCCAATTTTATGAACACAATTGTTTGACCAAGGAGTCTACTTCTTGGTAGACCTTGAATTGACCTTGAATTCCAAGGAGTCTGCTTCTTGGTAAGCAGGCACATAAAACATAATCTAGGTTTTGCAAAATAATCTTGAAAAGTGTATTATCATAATACCATGCTAAGCATTAAAATGTTTTGTTATGGTTTCAAAGGTAATTGAAAGTAATACAGTTAAATCCCTCTGTAACTAAAGATGGTCAGGATCTCTCTTCTTCTGTTTTTTAAAACAATACACTTTTTTTCCAATGAGAAATATTCTATTTTTAAAAAAGGTCTTATTAGCTGAAGAAATTCAAGGAGAGACACCTGGGATGTGGAAAGTCAGGCTGAAGTCCCTCTTCCACCTAATTCTCTTAGCTCCATACCTCCTATTGGAGCTGTTCCACTTTGTATAACCACATACTCACAGGAGTCAGATCTTAGAGCAGGGTCTCCAAAACCCAGCATGTGCATTCCATTCCTTCAGCTAGAGTATGATTCTATTTTTGACCCTAAAAATTACAGAATGTATTTTTACCACTATTTCTACAAGGCAAAACAACTCCAGCAGGGGAAAAAGAAGGAGTTCCGTGCTGATAGCTAATGGTATGGAGGTTTGGGGAATTGGTTCAGATGTGGGAGATGCAAATTCCCTGATATAAACCAGGAACTATAAAGACTTGAGCCTGCATATACTGTCCCCTAGGTAACTGTCTTACCTACTGGACTATATGCTATTTTCAGTGGCCTTTTCCTCACTCGTTTATACCTAAGAGTAACCTTGAATGTGCTCCAGGTGAAAAGGCTTTGTTTATTACAGTAATAGTTTTCACTTCACATCCTAAACCAGTTAATTGTTCAGGAAATTGAAACTTGAAAAGATTTTGTACTGTAGAAATGTTAGGTTGCCCTCTCTCCATATGTGCTTACATTGCTTCTAATGCTTCCAAAGACAGATTCATAAAAGTTGTTTTTAAGCCTGTACTCAGGAACTAAATCAGTTGCATCTGATTTTCAGAAGAAGTGTCAGTACTAAGGTGCTGTCTGTGCCTTCCTACAGACATAAGTGTCTAGTCAGGGTTTTCTGCTACTAGGTTTTTCAGAAGAAAAATCCTGGCCTCTGCCTATATTTACATTATTTTATATTTTATTATAAACACTTCTTCACACTTGCAAGGATCTTAAAAGCAACTGCTTCTGCATTCAAAGAATTTAGTAATTAAAGTTAAAACCAGAACTTTCTAAATTAAGTTGTCTAGATCTATGTTACTGTACAGTTTAAACAAACCTATGTTTATTTTGGTGAATAAAATCAGAATGCTTTTGATAATTTGGGGCAATTTAGAACAGCCATAGAAATAATGCGGTATTTCCCTTACATTGCCAAAATTCCATACACAGCAAATAAATCTGAATTTGTTTCTTGTAATTTCTAAAGCACTTTAGCTGAACAGTTGTCTAAATTGAGTAAGATTTCATATGGATCTATTTACTTCCTCAGTGCAGCCACAGGGGTTGTTTATTTGTTTAAATCAAGAGAGTTAATTCACCGCGTGTAATTTTACTTTTTGTAGCAGTCAATTCTTCAACAGCTTTCGTTGATATTTTTGGGTTTTTTTCTGTGCTCTGACTCCTAAAACTATGGTCTACAACATGAAAGGAAGGAAGTTTATGAGCCATACTACTGTCTAAGTACCTAAATAAAATCTACAGTATTTCCTATAAAGTAATCTTTTCTGTAGAACGGCACAAAAGCCTAAACTGAATGGATTCTATTAAAACACAATATAGGATTCTAGACTGACTTTAAGAACTATTATCACCTCCTTGACTAATCCTTAGCTGCCAGCAGATGTTGCCCCAGGCCAGTACACACCTAATTGCTCTGTGGAAAGGCCGTTTCCCTACCTCATTGCGCCGGATGATGTGATAAATTTGCCTCAGGTACTCGCTACCACCTGGTTTGTGGCAGATATCCAGGACCATCATGTTTATATTATGCTCAGTGAATCCAAGTGCAATACCTCCTTCCTCTAACGTTGCACCTTTAACTGTGATTGTGGCACTAGAATATAGAAAAGATACAGTCCTAAGTTAAATTTCTAAAAAACAAAATATTATTACGGACTCAGCTAGAATTACAAGTTCAAAAAAAAACAAAAGTAGTTGACTTACACAGATGTTGTATGTATATCTCTCACATAATGCATGTTAAATAACATCATTATACTAATTTTAATCACCTTAATTGGAAAGATGTACACATAAAATACTCTTTACTCTAAGTATATAGAAGTAGCAAATATTTTCATTTCCCATAGAGAAGTATCTTTGCTACTAGAAATGGCATTAACATTTGATCTCTTGTGCATTTTTCTTTGGTTGTCACAGCACATATTAAAGACTAATTAACATGTCGGAAAGGTAGCCATTACTCTAAGTATAGGTTAGAAGTGTTAAACTGAAGTCGGTTTTTTTCATTGTTATGTTAACCATTTAAAAGGTACTTATTTGCCACTTGTTGCATTTTTTGCCCTAAAACATCCCTTGGGTGTTTTTATATTTGTGTGAAAATTCTACCAACGAAAATCTGAAAGCAACATTACCCAATGCCTCCACAATTGTGCATTCCAATCTCTGATCACTGTGAGACTCTGCCCACAAACACAAGTTACTATCTTAGTATTGCTACCGATAAAGTCAAAGTACTAAAATTTTCCTCAAATACTAAAGCTGTAACACACGTATTTGACATGTATGTGTTAAGAACTCAAAAAATTAACAAGAATATACTGTCATTTCTACAGACTATTGGATTAATTTAAAATAAACCAAAAGAAGCATTCTCAATTAATTAAAAAAATCAATATTGTATTCATTTTGAAGTAAAAAACCCACCAAAATATCAAAACAAAACAAAACAAAACAAACCACCCCAAAATCTGGAAACAAAACCACTGTGGTGGCAGTTAACTGCTGAAAGTGTGTCATGGTTAAAAAGTCAGTCCTTCTGAAAGTTGCTCTCTACAGGCTCTCTAAAATGTTGCACAGCTGCTGGACATTGGTGATATTGCTTCCACATGCAGTTTCAGAATGTCCTACAGAGCAAATAGTTTCAAAATATAAAGTATAATTTTGCTCTTTGCTGAATGTAAGTAAGTGATGCTATGTTATTATGGTGTACTTTACAGAAAAGCTTCAAAGAAATTGATCGTTAAATAAAAGCATGCTTAAGGCTGATATTTGATGCTACATATTATACAACCTGAATTTCTTGTCAAAATTCTTAGCAACTAACACTGAAAAAGCTAAGAATCTCTGACAAAGAAATATATCAGTGCCAGCACCCAAATTGTATCCTTTACTGCTGTTACCGTGCAGGTGAAGCAGATGATTGGATTCAGGCAGCACTATGATTAATGACTTCCTTTCTGGATTTGGGACTGCCTATCAATCATGTCATTAGCAAGAATGTGCCCTGAGAGAGGCAGACTTCAGCCAAGGAATAACTGCATTCATCTTAATCTGTATATGCACCCAGCCAGCAAGGTCAGGGTCACCATGATGAAAAACAATAATCTTCAATTCAACAAATTACTTTGCAAAGATAGACATTTCTTTTCTTCTCAGGACCTGTGTTTTTCAGAATCTAATATGACTGTTTACAGCTCTGGTGATACCATAAAGTGAAGGTTATTTTAATGAATAATAATACTTTCAGGCAGTACACAAGACAGGCAATGAGTGCAACTGCTGTTTTCCAAATCTTTCAATGAAGGTTATAATTTTAGAAATATTCTTTAAAATTAAGTTAATATAAACTATTTAGACTTTTTATGTAAGTAGCAATCCTGATAATAATAATATAACACAAAACCAAGCAAGAATTTTACTTAATTTACTTAAAAACCCACCGCACTTCAAAGATGTTTTTATGCCTGTGAAGGTGAGTCCCAAACATGTTTTTGAAATGTATAGGGGTTTTTTTTCTTTCATATGTATCTATTAAAAGTCTATAAACATTTATAAATATGAATACACATATGCACATATATACAGCTAAATCAGTGAATTATTTGATTATTGAATGATTACATAACACCAACGCAATATATAGTTTATAATTACAATATAGTAATTCATTCATGAAAACCATAAATCTCCTCTTGAAAGGTTGCTTTTAGTTTAGCAATTACGTGGCTGCTACTTACTTTAACTGAATATTTGAATTTCAGCTCTAATATATTAGTTTTGTAATTTGCATTTATAATAACATTTATCTCTAGATTTCATATCTCAGGTATTTTGAAACTGCATCTTTTTTCCCCTCTGATATTGACTCATAATATTTGAATGAAAGGTGGAAAAACATTCATATTAGATTTCTGTGGCAGAAATGCAACTGAAGTCAGGAGAGTCAATTTCATAACTGTATCAAATAACTGCTCACTTCAAGAGCAGGTAATGTATTCTTTATTATCTGAAGCTTAAATTTACGAGGCTTAGTCACAAGTTAGTTCTGTCTTTGGTTGACACTATACACACACAGAAACATTTTTACGTGTTTACTTTCCACAATCTGCTACCTAACATATAACACAGTATTTTTCAAAAGAAAATACAGTAGTATATTAACTTAACATTCTCAGCCTCTGAAGATGTGCAAATTAACTGAAGTTTTAATTTTTAGAGGTTATCACAATATTGTCTTCCTACATTTGTATTTTTAAGAACTACCTATTCTCTCAGCAACATTAGAAACTGTGTTATGGGACCATTGTGTTAACTATCAATTTACAAATTATCATTATGCTTTTTTATTCTACAACTCCTTCAGTCACTGGAATTTGGATTGAAGCTTTTATTCATTGGATTAGATCTTGTAAATTAGAATTAAATAGAAATGTAAAGATAAAAAAGGGCAGTGTAAATGAGCATTTGTGTGATACTATTACTGCTTACTGCTACCCACATTAACAGACTACTCATAGAAACAGGACACTTTCCCTTAAAGCATTGCATGAAAACTTGTTCACTTGTATCACTGATTCCAACCTACAGTCAATGTATCCTTTGTTTATAGGGATAAATCCTGACATGATAGCAACAACTGCAACCTTAAATAATACTTGCTGAAAAAAACCCAGCAATCTCACTTTCAACAGTTACAATTTAATTCCATAAATCATGTAATTCCAATAAATCTAATATTGCAAAGTTGATGAATGGTATTTTTACAGAATGATACATGACTGCAACATTAAAACAGACTGGACTACGAGCACACTGACATGTACACAACTCCTTGAAAAATCACTGTAAAGATCTTAATGTCAAATCCGAAGGAAAAATTGGTATTTTCTCAGAAAGGCACGGCAGGATATTATTCTTGACCTATTTTGATATACCCTTTTTGCCTCAGGGTTTGATATGTTTTAGAATAAAGTATGCTTACTTTTTATTCACAGATGAACAATGAAAGCTTCTCACAGTTCCTCTTAATTTAATTTACCACAGTAAAATTAAATTATAAATATATTTAGTACCTGTTCACATTTTGAAAGATATAACAATGGACTTGTCCACATTTTTGGCTCATCAAGAAAACATGAACACACCATTCTGATGAAACAACCATGCTTTAGTGTTTCAGCAATGAACCTAAATTACAAACCCATGGTGTAAAGCCATCAATATTAAGGACTAATCTGTTTCATATAAGATCACTGCTCATCTCTTTTCCTTAAAATTGACCCATAGCCACAAACATGCCAATAAAACAGTAAAATAAAGAGCAAATAACAGCATTTGAAAAATACTATGTTCTTACCAGTCTATGCTCAGTTTTCTTGCCTTCAGCAACTGGCTTTCAATCCAGTTTGGTCTTTGCTGTTCGATGCTTTGTATAATTTTCTGGGTCACTTGCTTAGGACCACTTTTCTGTTTTCCCATAATACTTTCTAAGCACACACGAACAAAACTGAGTTTTTCTTTGCTCCATCTGTCAAGTGTTGCACCTGTTAAAAATTCTGCAGTATTTCCATCCTCAAATATCCGACATATAATTACAATCAAGTTCCAGACAAGCAGACCAGCTTTCTTCAATTCAGCAAAGTTTCTTGACATTTTTCTCTCAGCCAGAAAAAAGAAGTATTTAATTGGGGGAGGCAAACATGCAATCACTGTAGGTAACTTGCTGATTACAATAGATACTGCTTGAGCTGCAAGCCTTGTGAAGCCTTAAAAATAGAAAGAAAAGATGATACGATTAACATTAACAGTATAGTTCTAACTGCTTCTGAATATTGCATGATAATTTCTAACTTTCTTTTGTACTGAAAACGGGTAAAATCTTAAGTACTCAACACTGTAGTTTCACTTATATTATGCTTACTGCACATAAATCCCACAAAACCTAAAAAACTACATGACTTAATTGCAGAAAATTTAGAACTTAGACTGTGATTCTCTTAACAATTAGTCCTGCTGTGCACAATCATTACAAGATTCATGAGAAAAACAGTAGTCAGGTATTCTGAATTGTAAAAAGTTGTCTTCAAAACGGAAGAATTTTTTTCAACTTCACAGCTGAAGCATTGTGCTAAGTGTATCAGAATATTATATATATTTATAATCTATACTTTTTTATCAATCCCTTTCTGTGTTCAAAATAAACATAAGTTTATCATATTTCTTATAAGATTTACACTAGATAGCACTGCATTTTAAAGGCTGCAGATAATAAAAGTAGCTATAAAAGTAACTACAGAGAAATTGTGCTGCTCAAAACCAGACATATCTAAAATCAAAAATATAGCAAAAGGTGTCAAGATTTTTAAAAGTACCAATCTCCAAACTTCTTCAAACAATTCAAGAAAATCCTGTGTCATTGCACCTGCATTACAAACATTTTTCTTTTATCAAAAAATGAACCATATCTGTCCTAGATCTCACACATACAAATTTAAATTGTCTTGAAGCTTAGAGTCTTCCCCCTCAGCTTGCATATCAGTTCACACATAGCAACCAGCTTAAAATAGCCATACAAATATTCTAGATTAAAATGAGAGTGCAGGGAAGATGTATGAGAAAAAACAATGGATTAATGCCCTGGCTTGGCCACAATCTACATATTCAAAGCACTGTGCCACAACATATACTACAGAATTAAAAATAATCAGGTAATATTTTGGTGGCAATAATATATCATGAAATGTTTCCAAAAGTTAGCCTTCTGAACTACGATCTGAAATGACAGATGCTTTAGGCACTGTGGGCCATGAAAATACATACCAGAAATCAGCTTTACATCTAACCACCTTCAAAACACCTCCTGTTCTATATGATTTCTTTCTTTCTTAACTAACTGTTTCAACAACCAAGCAGTAGCATATTCCACAATAGTTTCAGTGCTTTTTCTATTCAAGCATAAATTGCTGTGTTGCAAAGTTGGGATGAAAGACAGTCCTGAATGAAAAGATCATAATGAAAAGGAAAAGTGTTTACAGCCACTGAGGCCAAAGTATAGGCAATATTCTTCACTTAGCTGTGAATCCCATCTGACTACTGCCAGATGGTGAAAACATCTTCAGTGCTATTATTATAAATATTACAATACTGATTATTTTCAAAACCTTGTTTGGCTATGTATTGGTGTAAGTCTCAAGAAAGAATAACTGAATTTTAATGCAAAGTACTTAAAAAATCCCAACCATTAAAGGATGTTTGGTAATAGTTTGCTCATTGTCAAGCTACAACACTCACAAACTTTAACTGCCCGGTTTTGGGCAGTTAAGAGTAAAGGATTTAAAAGTTCTTATGAGAAGCTTATAGGATGTATTTTATACATTTATAAAAATTACATACAAATTTCACCTACATTTCCCAGATTCTTTTCTCTTCATTTCCCGAGGAGTGTAATTCCATTCCTTTGGAACAGTTTTCAGTAAACTTTCGGGAACTATTTGCTTGTGCTGGTATGTTCCATAGTTTTCTGTTGCCTCCCAGGAATGCATCAAGGAAATTATCTGTTTCACTATACCCTTGACTGAATTAATCAAAGTCAACTTCAAGCATCTGATAACTTCTGGCTCTGACTCGCCACAACTGGAAACTTCAGAAGGAAGAATTATTAACTATTCAGTAAGTGTAGAAATCGTGTAAATCTGTTTCAGAAAGTGTCTTCAGAACTCTTATGGAAAAAAAATTATGGTTCATAATAAATTAGACTTGTTGGTCTGTTACAAATTAAGAAAGAGTATAATGCAAAACATATAGCATCTTAAACACAGTACTGACAAAAAAAAATTCCTTCATTCTCATTCCTCCATTGATATATTTATAAAAATTCTATTTAAGCTGCTTGATGTCTTCCTTTTTATATGGAAACCGTTTAAGTACTTGCTAGGCATCAATGAGGCAAATGTACTATTATTTGTATGTATTTTTGTTTCCAGATATGCATTTTTCTACTCTTTTGTCTTGACAGTATTAACGAAGGTGCATTTATTAGATACCCAAACTGTTATACTACAGACAGTAAAGAAAAAAAAAAGGTATTTTGGAAACAAAAATACATAGAAATAATAGTCATCAACAGAAACGCAGCATGCCATTAGAGATTGCATGTTCAAAGCATACCATCTTAAACACAGTTATTGACATTACAAGTATCAATCTTCTCCACATTCTCCCAGCAAACTGCAGTTTCTCCATTGTCATGGAGCTTCAATTGTCAGGCAGAGTGTTGCAGAGCATATCAGAGATATGTTTTGACATGTTAGATCTTTAGATCCTTTGCTCATACTTTTGCTTCCCTCTACTTTTTGCTAATCTCATCATGGCATTTCTCGAAGCTTCCATGTACCACTTCTCTCTTTTTGTACTTCTTACCCATTAAACTTCTACTTTCTGCAATCTCATTTTTCTCTGAGAAGTACCTGAGCACTTTTACAATTGTTTTCTATTTTGGAATACTCATAATTTTATTTGCCCTGCTGCATTCTCCTATTTTCATTGTCTTCTTTTTGAGCCTTCCTGCTTTTAATCCATAATTTGTAGTATCACCCTTCTAAACATCACCTCTCTTTCTGGTTGATTACTGTTTTTCCTTGGTGATAGAATTAGTTGCTCTAATTGTCAGGGCAGCACTCCCTCTCAGCTGAAAATTAAGAGGATGAGTGCTTGTTGACAACACTGACTATATGCTCCTCAGATTATTTCTCCCTCAGTAGGAGAAGAAGTCCTTCCTTCTCTTTTTCCACTCTTCTTCTTTTTCACTCTTCTTACTTTTAAATTGTGGCAAATATCTGGAGCTGTTAAATGCACAGAGATGAAGAACCTCTGCTGGTAGAGACCTACAAAAACATTCTGCAGCAATCCACTGGTAAAACAAACATTTAAGGTCATCAGACTGCTGGTCAACAACATTGCTCTGGAACCTCTGCATTCTTCAAAATTTTCGCCACTCCTACCATGGCCTGACTGCACAAAACCCTTCAATAATACTACAATTTTGTAGTAAGCTAACATACTTTTACCTGATTTATTATGGTAAAAATAATACTTACTACATGTCTGAAAATTAACAATGTTTAATATCGGATTCAAAATACTTATTAACAAATTCAGTACCTGTCATATTGTATAAGCAGCTCCACAGCAGCTCCTTTTCCATGTAGGACTCAAAAGCAATGCCAAGAGATTTGGGTGATAAAGTGCAGTAAGACAATACCATGAAGATTGTTTCAATTAGAGTAGACTCTTTGTTATTTTCCTGTTCCAAGAGAGGACTTTGTTCATCACAACTTAATGCTTCATTTCCTTCAAAATAAACAAAAACATGGTTCAAAAAATTTCCAAGTAATTCAAGGTCTCAGTAACAGATAATATTAATCAAAACAAACTGCAAAGTGTATCTGAGTAAAATTTCAAGCAATAACACCTACAGATACTGAAATCTGATCTTTCTCTGCCTAATTACAGTTGACTGCCTTCCGGAATTATGTGTAGCAAATAAAAAAGACTCAAACATGTTTTCAAATTATAGAATATGCCTATTTAATTCAAAATTAAATTGAATTTGATTGCAATTGGAAATTGATTATTTACTGAAGATTAATCAGAACTAAACTGCAGAATTGCAGTCAAAAAGCTATTACTGCTTAATTTGTCTTCCTTATATAGTAGTTAGATAAAATAATAAAATCCTATTTAGATATAAGAAATTAAGAAAAGTAGCAGCTCCTTATTCCTCAAAATGTGCTGGCTTTGTTTTTCAGTGTAAGATGAAACTCAGAATAAAAGAGTTCCACAAAACAAAATCTCAGCCCTGCTAAAATACAGATTTTAAAAGATAAGTGGTGATTATCATAGAGTTGAGTGATAATTTCTTACAAATATTTGCAAATGTTTCTGATAATCATTATAACACAATCTCCCAGATGAAAGATAAGGATATTTTTTAAATCTCCAGGAAGCAATGCAATTCAATCACTTTAACTTGTGCTAATGTTGAAGACCTGAGTTTCCCACCTGTTTGTGAAATATGTGAATATGTTTCCAGTGTTAACAAACATGAGAAATGCCCAGGGCCATAACCTGTTAAATATTTATAATTTAAACTTCTAATTTTCAAAAACAATGGTGATAAAATCTTTAGCACATGGCCAGAATGGAAACAAGCTACATGAAGATTTATCAAGTCTCTGAGAGTGTCCAGCACTTCTCAGAATGGCTTAATAATAGTGAGACACGCTAAGAAAAATAAAAAATTTGTAAAATTTTTAATAATAACAAAAATAATAAACATCATAGAACAAAGAAATGTAAGTCGAACACAGTGTAGAAAACACTCTTATACTAGCTAAGGCAGTCCAAAAAAGAGCAGAGCACCTCTGTGCTTGTTCTTAAGAACTGAATGACCTAGAGGTTTGGCATCTTGCTCAATGAGATTTGCAACAGGCTGTGAAGTACATTTCCAAAGCCCAATCAGTGTGCTTGCACTGAGCCAGTTACAATGAGAAGGCTATAGAAAATTCTAGTTTAGCTTCATTACATGTTCTAAGGTAAGCTGAAACTCTTTCCCTTATATTAAAACACCTGCTCAGGTATGGAAATGCATTCCTACACAATGGTTTCTGTAAAAAGTATTTAGATAAAATCATACTATGAAATGTCATTGCTTTCTGCCCATTTGGTTGTCTTTACCTTTAGTAACCTGTGGAGGAGAAAGATGGGAGCCTTCAAAATCAACTATAATGCAAAATCATTGCTTTCAACTCATCTTCGACTTGAGAACTAAAAAATTCTCATTTTACTCTCTTCTGAATTTCTACAACCTGATCCATGCATTACTGTAAATCAGTCTAGTAGTAGGCAATCTTAGTAGAAACAGAGGGTGCAAAAAGCTGAAAAACATGATCAGTGATTTCATAACCAGCTAGCTGTGGTTTGTTTTTGGTTTTTTTTTTTTTTCCTCAAGGTAGCAGACAGATCAACAATAAAACAGTTTTTCAACCAGACTTCTTTTTCCTATAAGCTGAGTGAGCTGATATATTGTTTCCAATGCCAGATGCCTCAAAGTGAAGAATCAAATGGATTCCACTTATTCACTCAAACAAGGGATACGTAGGACAAAGAAATAACCATCAAGCAGAAAAAGCGGTTCAAATGGTGAGATGAAAACCTGAAATGAACTTTGATTCTATTACTAGAAATACTTATTTTTAAAATTAACTTAACCAAATTCTAGAGGGAGGTTTGCTAAGATTTCAAGTTTTATGTAAACTGTCTTTGCAGTACATGATAGGAAATTACTTTGTTTAAAGGTGATTATAACTTGAAATTAAGCCTAAATTTTCTTTATGACCATGCTGCATGTTAAGTTTGAGTCACAACTTACTAATAACTTTTCTAATCAATTAGTGCTACCAAAAGATTTCGATAAGGAGAAAGGAGCATAGAAGAATTTTGCAGAAAGGGTTATACATGCATCTTGTTACAATACTGTATAATGCAACCCTTGTGCTTTTAAGCCGAGATCTTCGTAAATCCACTACTAAATCATTCTGTAGCTAAATATAACAAGATATGCAGTTATTCATCAGCTTTTTCTTGCTTTACCCTGAAGTCAATGTTGTCCTTGTACTAAGAACAGCCCGAAAGCTTGGGTTAAAATGAGTTTTCTGATGGATAAGTGGGCATGGATCCTAGAACCACAGAATCCTTTGGGTTACAAGGGACATTAAAGGATAATATAATTTGAAAAGTTTAGCTAGCAGATCAGTATAGCTAGTTAAATATTATGAATTAGGAGTCTACAGAAAGATATGTAGATTTCCCTTGCCTTAGATTTTTTCTTTTACATTTATTAGTTCACCTGTCATAACATTAAATATTCATCTCAGTTTGAACTTCAGTGCAGTCTTCTCGTTAATTATTACATAGAACAGAATTTATATGATAGATATTATACTTATTGCCCTGTGATGCTTTCCTCTATACATTTCTCTTCTTTTCACTGACCGCATTTGTATGGCAAAAGCTAATTTTTGAGGGAACCTAAAGCTCCCACAGGTAGCTCAAAGGAGATGCTTCTTTATTATTTTAGTAAGACTTAGCATTCATACATAAATGTAGCTATATATTTATCTAGATACCTGCTAAAATAAATAAAATCAACTGCTTGTTATTTCCTTATATCATGATATTCTATATATACAAAAGATACCAAAAGATAGTAGAATATTATTGTTTTTAATATATATCTCTATAAGAAGATTATGTATCTACTGAATAACAGCTATGCCCTAACCATTCACAATGAATCATTCTTCCTATGACAAAATAATGCACTAAACCTCTTGGGATACTACCACATATTTTAAAAACAAGATTTCAGAAAGGCAGACTTACAAGTGCAATTTACCCATATTTCTTTTTTAGTGATAGAAATACCACTCAGTAATTTCCCAACCTTATCACTCATCCAGCACTTATCTGACTAGTCTAGCCATAAAATTAATCTTGTCACATTCAAAAAATCCTCTGTTACTGACTCTAGACTTCACTGTCCCCAGTTAATCCATACACAACAACCAAGACATACATAGTCATACATGCTGTCTTTTTTGAGCAAAAGAGGTAGTCAAAACAAATGTTGTTTCATTTAGGAAGAGGAATTGAAGATGGAACAAATTATTTCAGATACTGGTCTTTAATATGCAAAGACCACTAAACTTTTGCTTTCTTTATTGAATTTAAAGGTTTCTTTAAATCACAGCAACTGATGAGGATATAAAGAATACCAAAAGGATATACTATGTTTGTTCATAGAATCAAATACTTCAGCAGGCACTCTGCAATACACTACATCCTCAGTCACATCTTCTGTCACTGACTTTTTTTCTGTTCCTTTACTGTATCTGACTTGGTAGATAATTTTATTTTTCCTTCAGAGTTGCTCCTCTCCAATGACAGTTAAAATCTATTTAAACATGGCTTCATTTTGGCAGAAAGTGTATTATTTTAGCTTTAAATTCCAAGGAGAAATTTTATATCATAGAATGATGGAAGAGTCACAGAATACTCTGAGTTGGAAGGGACCTACAAGGGTCATCAAATCCATCTCTTACGTAAATGGCCCATATGGGACTGAAACCACAGTATTGTTGATAACAGCACCATGTTCTAACCAACTAAACTAATCTCAGGGTTATATTATTCCTATCTTGAATAAAACTCAGATCTTAAACCTACCCATTTCAATTTAATACATTCTAAATAATAAGAAGCCCTGTATTAGCTTCTACCTGTGAATCAAATAAATGCTAAATTTATGACAACTAAAAAGCTCAACATGGCAAAAAAAGCTTTAACAACACTTACATCATCTGCCCATAAATTATTAACATATCAGCAAACTACTTCTGTAGCTATATATTTATATGTCATCAGTGCCATAGCATTTTAATTTCATTCAACTCCATTTAGAATTTTTTCTCCCTAAACAATTTATTTTCAACTATCTGAGCAGAAGCTTCCATTAATGAATTTCTGAGTTAGTGACTTCTGTACAATTTCTCTTATCTATGGCCAATAGAAAAAAACCACTGTCAGCATACCCCCAGTACTGATTTTATGGGATAGTATGCAGAAAGTGTGACATTCTGACAGCCAAAATTTGATAAGGCAATACTAAATGTAGTCCTATGGCCACATCAGCTCCCTTGTGTTCGTCCCTGTATTGAATAGATACTAAATAGCTTACCTTCTTAAAACTTACTCAGTCTAGAATTCTACTGTACCAAGAAGTTCCTATCAGAAATTACTAAGTCTTTGAAAAGCTATCCATGTGGCAATATTATCACAGACACTGAGTCTATCACACATGTATCAGACCCTATCTTCACACTCTATCAAGAAAAGGTAAGTGATTCACAGCAAGGGACCCCTATAGTCCAAATAGGAAATCCTATTTTGGTTTTCAGAAAGTCTGAAAAATCTGTTTCCTGTTTTCTCTAGCATATCACTGGAAAATCACCAAATGGAACAGGATATCTGTACTAAGGTCCCTTTTTTACTTACCTTCCAGTTAGAAGTATATCACTTCAGTATATCCTTCAATGGTTTTGCAGATACAGAATCCAATAAGCTGACTGGTCAGAGAGACTTTTTGAGGAGGTGCCACTTTCAAAGTAATCTTCTAACCATTAGGCTACCATGACACAGTCTGCTATCATGAAGAGGCTAAGAAAACTCTCAGAGGTACCCACAAGCCTTATATTGGATGATCTACAAATACCTGGAAGAGAGATCTATCTCTGCCCAAAGATATAAATTACTCTAAGAGATTTACTTCTACTTTCCTAATGAGGGCAGGTTTACAGATTAACATCCAAGTTTTGTGTCCAAAACCTGCAAGAATATTTTTCCCCAAAATGGTATGTGGCTGAGCCATGGGACTAGAACAGTTGCTAGTTTTTTTGTTTATATGATAGACCATGACACAGGATTATTAAATCCAAGGAGTCACTAGAAGAAAGTACAATGAAAATACAGTAAGAATGTCCCTCAAGAACTTGAAATAAAAGTGTCATATTGTTACAAATTTTAACAATACCAGAATTTTCATGGAGTTGGCATGTACATTTTCTTCTGTAATAACTCACTACTGCCACTTACAGTTCAGTCTCCTAAATGAGGTCAGTTGGTGAAGTTACCACTTTTCACTTGTCCTTTTTGGGTAACTCACAAAAAAAAGTGCTATTTACTCTTATGTGTCTAAAATGTAATTAATTAAGTTTGATTGAAAATTAATTAGTATTTAAAATTTACCTTAAAATGACATATTATACATGATAGCAGTTAGAGAACTGTTTCAAAGAGGGCAAAGTATTAGAGTGGAGAAAAAAAATCTTCAAGTTCTACAAATATATTTCCAAGTTCTCTTTCCAGAAAATGGTTAATAAAAGAATGGTCTTGAAAAACCCTTCATATCTATTAGTGTATAGAAAGTTGTCTAATGGCAAACCACACAATTATATTTTCTTGGCGGAAAATTTTTCTTCCCCAGCTTGCTTACGTGTACAAGGTAATCAATCTCTTTTTGAAGCAAATCATATTTATTTGGGCCCAATTTCAGATTTGCAGCCTTAGACTTATTACAGAATATTTGTACATATTACTATAAATTTTTATTTCAAAATTTTAGGCCCAGAATATTACCTATGTTGAGACGTACAGACTAAACAATACTGTCTTCTAGTAGTCTTTCAAATAAGTATTGTGCAAGCCAAAAACATTAGGTGAAACTACCAATGACCTGGTCCTGCTGTGAATGCAGTTTTCTTACAGTTTATCTCCACATGCTAATACTCACTTTAAGGTTGTGTGTAGAAAGACTAATAAAATTTATGTAACAACTGGAGTGTGAAGTTTTTGTGTTACTTAATAGGATTCTTTATAAGACTATAAAGCAATACAATGCACTTCTATTATTCATCATTAAATTGATACTAATATCTCTTCTTAAACACATGAGACCCTAGGACTGACTGAAGGTCTGGAATGTGCCCTGGTGACAATTTTTCAGTGATAATTTCTTAGAGACCACTGTCTTATCTGCTATTCCTAAGTGGCCACGTGTCTATTGTCTGATGAGGATTAATCCTGTGTTGGGCCAGTGCAATCTGGTAAAGATATTGCTGTTTGCTTTATTATATGCAAAGAAAAACTCCTGATTCCTAGAAGTCACAGACTGTTCACTGGCATGTGTATTTAGTACAAATCTAGCAGAAATGCTCAGAATTCACTTTCATCCTTCATGTTTTCATTTCAGCATCTGCTGGATTCAGCTACTTATTTTATACAGACACCACTTCCTTTTTTCCTCTATTATTTATTGCTTATCAAAATAATCCATTTCTATTTCACATCCATGAATGATAAGGCAATATTGGTTAAAAAAAAGTCTGCCAAGAAAATTGCAAAATAGTTTATTTTGTCAGAAAATTAACATGGTACCCAGCTCTCTTCACTATTTCTCTCTGTAAAGCCACAGCAGAGACCTTAGACCCTTTACTCACTCAAGAACATGTCGTGAAGAAAGTTGCTGGATGTTGGACCTAGAGAAAAAAACTCTAGTATTATATGGCACTGTAATTTAACACACCTAGGTTATTTAGACTCATAGCTTGTTACAGAGGTCAAATATGCAAATAAAAGTTTTGAACGAGTTTTCCAAAGTTGCCTGTATGCAGTAGTCAGACCCACTGAAGATAAATAAATGGTTCTGTTCTGGGTAACCTGATTTATTACTTTGGTATTTTTTTGACGCAATAACCTTGTATTTCCATATTTTAATTTTTATGTACATTTCATGTCTCATATTGAACAAAAAGTGACAGAAGTGCATATTTTGCCATCTTCCTGTCCAGACAATATATAATTATATACATGGAGTTTCAATAGCTTCAGAAAATGTGATATCCTTTTTATAATATTTAGCAACCTGAATCATGCATACATAGCTTCTCTACAAATACTCTTTCTACTGAAATAACTCTGGCAGTCTCAAAAGTACTCCCTACTATGATGGGGAATATACATTCCTTCTGAACCTCCCCATGGTACTACCATGAGAACAATGGGACTACAATGAAATTGAATGTGTTTGAATGATGTCTACTTTGAGTATCCCAAAGTGTTAACACAGTACAGAAAAACTCATCAATAACTAAGATTTTTTGCCTTCTGACCTCTTTTTGAAAGGAAATGTAATGTAATGTAAAAAATGTGAGAAGGCTTTTCCTTTTTAACAATTTCTTATGTAATTAAATACCACAAAGTTTTTATCATCATTAGGGTAAATTGCTCAAAAATAATGGTATACTTAGCTGTATAGAGGAAGGAATAAAGAATACAAATTTTCTGCCATTAGACAATTAACCCCACTGAAATTAATTTAGATGATATGGATCATCACAGATATCGACTTTATCTAAACTGAAAGTTTATTCATTCCAATATTGAAGTTACATGAATAAAGCCTGTATGAATAATACATTTTAGAGTTCAAAGTAACATGGATTTCCCTAAAGTTTAAGAGGTTGGTCAGTCAATAGACTAATACATTCTGTCACTTCTTACTTCTAATAATTTAAACAGATAATAAAACTCAATACGGGATTTCACTAGGGTAAGGCTATGACCCTGGCCAAATATTTGTCAACCTTTGTAAAAGATGATATGTCTGAGTAAGCAAGTATGCACTGCAGCTCTCAATAAGATGTGTGACAGCAGAAGATGTTGTACTCCTGACAAATATTAGACCATTTTAAAATGACAGAACTAAATCATGTTTTAGATAGACAAAAACATAAATATAAATATATAAAGTATTATGTAGACCTAATAGTTTTTGATAAACAGGAAGAATTCATTTGCCAAAAAAATAAAGAAACCAAGACTCTCATATTCCTGCAAAATTAAGTCAAACAGGTGATTATACCATTAGCTACTCAACAATATGATCATTTGATCTGCAAACAACTAATAGAAAGATGTGATAAAGTCTGTTGCTTCAAACAAAATACCATCAGAATGCAAATAAAAATTTGTAGAACTTTCTTTTATTTATTCTACTTTCAAAGCAGCATTAATGAATTAATAAGTAGAAGAATATTTATGTAATTCTAGAATGCCTACAGTGACAAGCACATAATAACTTCAACAAAACATCTAAGATGCTTTCCACTGTTCAAATCTAATTTTGAAAATAGTCTTTTAGACTACTGATCCACATTTTTAAAAACCTGCATACAATAGCTGTGGTGTCAAAGCTCCATTAAGCTCAAATTCATTTTGACTCTTTTTCATTTATGATAGCAACCTATTTTATCAAATTGCTTTGAAATTATTCATACACGGGTTGAGTGTAAATTCTCATTAAAAACTGATGATTTTTCTATCTTTTTATGCATTCAAGAAGTGTCCTAACTGGTAAGTAAATGGGTACCTAACCCTCAAAACTGTTGACAGCCTCCCTCCAGCACTTAAGTAGTTAAAAATGAATTTATGTTTCTCATTGATATTCTTATATTGAGTGACAGTATCAATACTTACTTGAGCTTCTCAGCAGAATTTTCACTAAGAGACAATCATGGTACAGCAATGTTTCCAAAAGCAAGGTCAGATTACAGTATGGCTGGGATAAGAGTAGCTTCAGCAGACCTTGGGCTGCCATTTCTCTGGCTGATGGAGTCCTTTCAAAATGTAAGATAAAGACAGAAAGAAATAGTTAATTTATCTGTGAAATTAATATCCTTAAATTGCAGATATAACACTAACTCCATCAAGTGTCAACTCCTTCCAGATTACTCTGAAAGTGTTTTCATGCTTCCTTATTTTAAGGCAACTCAGAGAAAGAATTACACCTAATTTCAACTAGTTAAAAGCAAATTGACATTTGTTAGTCTGCCACAGCTACACCTGATACAAAGCAACTCTGTTTATCTCTTTCATGGAACCGTATTTATCTTGTTCTACCAGGCAAAAAGGATTTTTTTCCTCGATAAATGTAAGGGTATTATTTTTTAGTTAATTATTGCAGTAATTGTTGACAAGAGATCTGAAGTGTCTGTCCTTGGTGAAGTAAGTATATAAAGCTCTTAAGTAAAAGGCAGTGTAAATTCTCAGAGGAGTTGCCAAATTCCACTTCAGGTAGAGCAATTCTTACACGTCCTGAAAAATCCACAAGAAATATTAAACTAGTTGAGTTACTGCTTCACCAGCAGGGAGAAGTGAGAAAGTGTAGTACAAATTCATTAGCTTTGAAAAAGATTGCCGTTTATTTTCTGTTTGCAGTTTATTTTCTGTTTGTGATTTCCATGTTCTGCAAAAATTGAGGTTTCCAAATACTATTCCAAGGCTTACTCTGAACACAGCCAGTGACCCAACTCCAATCACTGAACTCACATTACAGTTAAACAAGCAAACAAGCAAACAAATCTGTCCTGCCAAATATTTATCATCTATTGTATTTAGTATTTTCTTTGTGAAACATTTTTAAAAGCACATTTTCAAAATTGGATTGTGAATAACTTTTTTGATTTAACATATAAGTTTTTATTAATTTAGAGGTTCTTTTAAAATTAAATTTCAAGCAATGCTTAGCCACTGTATTTACTTTTTTGGCTACAAGTTTATACCATAGTTGGCAATATTGAAACTTTATTCACCTCATACATAAACTTCTATGCACATGAATTTCACATGCATGATTTTAAGGACTTCATATGGACTGATGCATTGACTAGGCAGGTATAAATATTATCTGCCAGTATGCAAAAAACACCTTCAGCATCAATTAAAACCTTCTTCATAGGGAGGTTTTCAATCTGACATTTTCCTGTCAGACTAGAGAAGTATTTATATGCCTCTGCTCAAGCATTTCATGTGCCATTTACACCTAACTTTTGGGACAGAACTAAAATGGGGTCATGTTGTTCTAACACAGGGGTACTCTCCATTAAGTTCCATACTTCCACAACCTCTGACTTAGCCAAGTGTGCCACCTTCCAGCTATGCTTGAACGCACACAGGAAAAAAAATGATGACTGCGCAAGTATTTCAGTGTTGAGTCAAAGCTCCAATTTGTACAATATATCTATCAATACAAACCTACAAGTCCTGGAAAAGAAAATGTCAGCTGATACAGTCCTCTAGTTTAGTCCCTGACATCTAAGTTTCCATTACCAGAAAGTGTTGTATGCCACATATCTTGCAGGGCAGCCTTGAAGTCACCTAAGGAAACCATAGCACCATCTTCCAGCAGGGCCCTTACATCACACTACTATGACAAAATTCAACTGTAATAGTCATTTTAGTAAAGGAAGATTTTAGACTTTGCACTTTTAACACTAAAGCAAATACCTAAAGCAAAGTCTGTGCCAGAAAAGCTTATGTACAGCTTTTGTGATTTTCATCTGGTACTTTATATATTTTGCCAACAGTGTAGCACTGACTCTACAATTATATTTGCATATCACCACATACTGGATTCTAGTAACATTTATCAAAAATATATACGTATACATATTTAAATCTTGATAGAACTTGCAGTCAAAGTAAATTCGCCATATTTAAAAAATACATACTGCATTCAAATATATTAGGATTCTTAAAATAATAATCCTAATTTCCATATGTTCAAGATTAGTTATAGATATATATAATCTAATGCACGTACAATCTACATATAATCTCATCATTAGTTAGTAATTAAAGTTAAAATTAAAACAGTTACTATATTCAAATCAGAATTAAGGTTAGGGCTGACAGAAAACTCAACTCTTCATTAATTCATTTAAAATATTTGAGCCAGTTTAATTTTTTTCTCTTCTTTTAATGTCATGTTATACTATCTAATAAGGTCACTCATTGCCTTCAAACTAGAAGATAAGTGACAGGTCAGGTCTATTAGATTGATGAGGAATAATATTTTAAATTACTATAGAAATAAAATACATTTTTAGAGTATTTGAATTGAAAAAAAAGCTGTCTGTCATTGACCAGATGGGAAGTTATCATGTTGTAATATACACCAGTTCTTGGCTCTTTAAGCATCTTGCAAATTGAAATGTACAATGGTGTGACTCACTTGGAGGAAAAATAAAATATAGCAGACATTCCCTACAGCCATGAAGCTAGCACCAATAAATGCACTGAGAAGTTTTGTAACGTGCATATGGAGAGACATATGTTCTCTCATCCTCATAGCTAAGTACTAGTGAAAATAAGACTAGCCTCATAAAAAGTGACAAAAGGTGAACCACATATAAATATCATACATATAAATGTCCTGTTTTGTACAGTAGAAGAAAAAAAAATCCCAAATTTGATTTGCAAATGGGATGATTATAAACCCCAAATGAGGCAAAGAATGAATTACACTTACCACTGAAGGACTTTCAATTACAAAAGGAACTGTAATATAAATTATCAGTAATTATTTAGTTTGATTACCAACTATATTATTTTGGTTTATATTCAAGAAAAAAAAACCCTCAAGTGCTAAGTTCAAGATGTTATAAGGCAAGTAGATATGCTAATTCATGGTAACAACCTCGACACTTGATGTTGGAGTCTAATTGATAAAATAAAACAGACAGTAGCCATTTTCAGCAGTGGAAAATAATGTAGGAAATCAGGTTACATAATATAGAAATTAATTTCAGGAACTAGCAAAACTTTTTTTGAAATAGAAAGCTTAGGAAGACTAAATACTTAATAGCTAAATGTATGACAGCTTAGAGTCATCAGTTAAAAATTAGGTGGACACAATTGAGAGGTATACAATGGCCTGTGCTTCCAATTTTGTTACAGACAGTGAATATATATTTAAATTAGATATAAGATGTAAAATCAGAAAACAATCCATGAATAATTAGGATGCTCTCAAATACAGTTTTCTGCAATGCTTAAATATAAGGTTTCTTCCAGAACACCTCAGAACTACTCATTAGATAAAGAGTGCTTCACGTTTTTTTTTCTGAGTAGCTGAAAGGTGTGTCGTTAAAGGGGAACATTAAATATTTTACCAATATGGTTCACTCATTACCACCAGCACAGTATGCAAGGCTCCTTCTATATATGGGCTTTTCTCACAAAGGCACACTGAATCTTCTGAGAGATGTACTTTCTTTTGTGCTTCACATTTTCTTATTTGGTGATCAAGAACTTGTGTATTTTAGTACCTTTCTTCCATGGAAAATAAGTGCATAGTATATAGCTCTGGAATAGTTTTCTGCAATTTATTCAAATCTATCTTAATTCCACCTCAGAAAAGATAATTGTGTCAGACTGAAATGGTACCAGCATATCCTTTACATACTGTTACACAGCCTAGGGTACCCACTTGTGAAATCATCTTTCAAACCTTATACTTCACAGTATAATTTAAATTTTGAGATCTGGCCTTGCATGAGGGCATCAAAAATCTTTTTGTCTTTTTCACAATGAAAACTTACTAAAGCATAAATTTTTCAGAAATTGATTACTAGATTCCTTTCTAATGCAGTCATTCCTCCTACTGTATCCTTCCTTCTCCTTTCCTTTCTCTCCAACCATTCATAACTTTAAAAGTCACTGACAAAGTTCCTTGAAGCTTGATAAACACATGATCTTTCGTGCTTTATAAGAACTTAAATTACTATTTCAAGCAGGACACATTCTGAATTCACTAGTTATTCAACTCTGTTTGCATACAGTTAGCGAACCACATTATTTTGATGCAGTCACAACATATATTGTTTTCTGGTTCAGCAGCTATCAGAGGCACCAGGGAAAGAGAGAATAGGATTGATGACCTGCAGTTAGGAGTGGAGCCTATAGAGAGAAATCAGCGTGTTTTGTGTCATATTATAGGCAAAATTATAGGCAAGATATTTTCATACACAAAGTAAAAGATACTGTGTGTACAAGGAAAGAGGCAATAAATCCAAAGCACATGGGTCATTCATAGGTTACCACACATTTGATAACGTACTCCTCCAAAAAATAAAAATATTTTCTCAGAAAACACAGTAACATCTTACAAAAGCAGCTTTTCATGAAAATGGAGAGTGAAAACCTCTCAGGAAATAACCTTGAAAAGGAGGAGTGGTAGGTGAAGGGGGTGTTAGGAGACGATCTTCACAGGTGTGGAAGTGCTTTGGGTTCAAAATTAGAAAGCAAACAACAACACAGCTGGTAGCATTTATCTTCTATGTTACTTGTCATTATACACAGTGACACAGTAAAGTTAAGCTTTTGTTTCTAAAGATTCAATAATCTCCAAAAAATTCAATGATGAAGCAGCATATTGTTCAATGAGTTATTTATGTACCTGATATTTTTTTAAACAGTAATCCTAGACAGAAAGGAGAAACATTCTTTATCTCCCCTTTAACTATAAGCCCTTCAGAACGACAACTGCGCTGAACTTCTGTGTTGTCAAGAACTATATACTCTTTAATTAAAGCCAGAAAACCTTACGGATAATTCAAATATCAGTTACAAGACTAGCAAAATACAGTGCTTTCAGTGCAACTTTTCTTCAGATTCTCAAAGATTAGAAAAATCTGTAATGAATTAAAAAATGCTTCTATGGTGTTTAAAATCAGAATATTAATTAGACATTTATTCAGATATACTCCTCAAAATGTAACAGTATTTGACTAATAGTGACTATCTGGTGATCCATTTACAACAACCAACTTTTGATACTCACTTCAGAAAGAAAAAGCAGGATGATGGTATGCAAAATAACCAGTGTAAAGGATGATAAAAGACTTCTGAAAAATCTTGAGGAAGATGTTGATCAGAATTATCCAGAAATGTCCTGGAAGAAACCAAATACTTCTGAATTACATGGGAGACTGAAAGTCCCCTTGGATCGCTACTCCTAAGTATATGATTAGAAGACAGAAAATACCTTATGAAAAATACTATTAATATATGTATGCAAACACATAAATGCAAATCTATGTACTGTAAAAAATATAATCCTATATTTCATTTACTTTCACTCTTTGAAACTTGGTATCTAATAACTGTTATTCAAGTTTTCTTTGTATTTTTATTCCTATATAAACACTTCCTATTCCTATTATTTAACAATATATATTCCTATATAACATTTTCAAACTATGTTTGAAATGAATTCAATAAGCAAATTTCTCTTCAGTCATTCATTTCTATAGCTCTTTTCTTCCTGCATTAAAAAAAGGGCATAGTATTTTCAACACTTTTATAATAATGATATGTAAAGTATCTTATGAAATTATACTGACTGACATGCAAGCATATATAGACTTTGGATGAAACTGGACAAAAATTTGAACCAGAAGCTTTGACATTCACTGGCTTGAAAGAAATGGAATACTGGTTGTTTTCAAATATAAAGGACTAGAGAAGAACTAGATTGTGGCTAGATGTCACTTTTGCAATATTTCACTTACTCAAACGACCTGAGAGACAAAATCTACAGATACTAAAAATGAAATATTTTACTAACTAATTATATGACAAGATTATAGATATGTATAAAAACAGGATTCTATAATTTATAATTTGCCTTTAATTATTGATTAGTAATAAATTATTAGCATTTGTATAATTTTCTAGCAGCCACTGGGATTCAATAATGTGTGATAGTAATGGATGCCACTTGGCCTCCCCTTTTTATTCTCGTTTACACTATCCACAATTCCAGCAGAGAGGAATTCCAGCCTATTACATCCATCCTCGATTAAATATAAACAACTATCACTTCACAAGCACCTTATTTTTCACCTTACTTGACTGTGAATTTTTTTATCTTTCATCTAAAGTAATTCAGAACTATAGATACATCTCTTTTAGGCCCAGATTGAAGAAGAAAGAGAATTATACTTTTTCAACAAGAAAGGTAGGTGTATAGTCTCCAAAAGATAGGCTGTTTTATTTGGACACCACTCTCACTAATAAAAAAATAGTAGAAAGAATTTACTACAGATATCTAGTAAGATCTCAAGTAAGCAAAATCTGAGCAAAAGGATTAGCACAGTGAATTTGTGCTCTTTGTGAATTCATGAAAACCTGAAGATTAAAAATAAAGCTGAGATTCTAATATAACCAAAAGAAGAATGGAAACTCAAAAATAATTATTTTAAGGACAGTCATTTCAATATTATGAAAGTAAAAAAGAAATCTTATTGTCTTTCATCCACTGAGATATTTCTTCTGAATATAGCAAAGTACAGAGCAAACATCTTACACAAAAGTGTGATAAATATATTTTGGTTAGCAGTCTAATTAAAAAAAGGACAACATTTTGTCTATTGGTTGAGTAGGAACTGTTTGAGAGAATTCTGAACTAAAGCAGCTTGTTTAGTATGAATTCTTAGTTGTATCGTAAGGAGTCTTAGTCGTAGCCTAAGGAGAAGACCCACAGAGCAAAATTTTATATTCTGACTTATTTGCTTGACTTATTTGCTTATACTGAAATAGCTAAAGAAATCTTTAAAGTGAGATAGAGATAATCTGAGGGTTTTAAACATTGTTTAAATATTAGAATAGCTTAAAATACTATTAAAAAAATAAGTGTCTAATGATAATACAGTAATTCTTATGACAGCATTTCTTAATGTCCACTACTGGATAGGTAATTCTTGCTAGGAAAACCCAACTCTGTGAGCTCAACTACTCTTCTGGCAGAAGTACAATAATACCTAGTACAACATTTGTTTTTCCTTCAAGTTATGCTAAAGCAGCTTCCTATTATCTCAAAGCAGCAGATAGCAGATTTAATACCAAAAAGATTTCAAGTTACAGTGTTTTTATTTTTCAGTAAGGTGAGAATCAATCCTGTAAGCCTGAGTAAAGGTGTGAAGAAATAACATGCCAGCAAGATGCATCCTAACAGTATTTCCTTGTAGTGTTTGTATGATTTCTCTCTACAAAAGGAATAAACATTACTAAAAAGCAACTTCATGAGTCATAACTCACATATTAAGGAGAAATGTTTTCAGTCTTTAATACTGAATGACATTGAATTTATGACAATAGTGAGCAATTTTGCCAATAGACTCTCTAAATGCTTCTCTCAACATTTAAATAATTTACCCGACTTCTCCTTGAGAAAAATAAGATAAGTATGAAATCAAAAAAGGGAGCATCCATCTTACTCTTTATGTTCTTCCTTTACAGACCATCATCACCTACTTCATGAAAGACTAAGGAATATCAGAACAAGCACAAGAATAGATCTGCTCCAAATGAGCAACCCTCAAGGAAGACTGCTTCTGAGGCAGAAGACAGTCTATACTTTGAGGCTCAGATAATTTGCTCCTCTAGAAACTAATGAGTAAAGAAAGGCACTGGACTCTCCTGTGTATTCACACTCAGCACTTAAATTGTGCAATCCACTACATGAAACCCCAGCTACTAGAACTGAGTAACTGACAACAATCTTGTCAGTAAGGCAATGATGATTGGAAATTCAGAAGTATGAAAATCCTCCTGTTTCAGAGGTTTGAGTAAGCAGCAAGAAAACAGCAACACTTAGTAGATTTGGGAGTACATTCTAGAAACTCATTGTTCAACAAGTTGTGTACACCATGGACAAAAGCTGACAGAGAACAGTTCTTAGGAGGTTTTCAGTTGACACTAAACTGGGAGAAGCAGACACAGCAGTTAACATAACAGCTGAACACCTACTCACAAAGCTGACTGAGGTAAAGAGCTGTTACTCTACCTACAGAATTACAATAACCTAAGGCTGGGAATTGACTTGTCTGAATGCCACCCTACCCAACAACAAATCTGGAGTTTATGGGCTGCAGGATGTTGAAGACAAGGCAACAGTATATTATTACTAGAGAAAATGCAAACCACACTCTGGGCTGCGGTAGGAGGAACACGGCAACTAAAACAAAAGTAGTGATTTACTTCATCTTCCTGTCAACAGTTTAAGCCTTACCTAGAATATTTTGTCCAGCTGTTGGGCCTACAGTTCAAGGAGGATGTAAGGAAACTGAAGAAGATTAAATTGAAGAACCTGTAAGAAATGTTTGAGGGCCCTATACCCCTTTGCTGTGGTAAAGAGGGGGATAAAGTGTCAATTAATCTAATGGCAGCCTACAACCACCAAAAGAGTAATTACAAGGACAGCACTGACCAACTTTTCTCCATGGGGGCTGATGTGATACAGCAAATTAAAGCCAGCAGGTTTGAGGGTTCACACTAGATCTGAGGCAATATTTTGCACTAAGGCATGGCAGCTGCAGAGCAGGCTTCACAAGAACTTGTAAAACTTCACTTCCTGGAGGTTGGCATGTGTCAGTTGAGCCAGTAAAACACAGGCATGTTTGACTACTCGTGGTGATTGTTCTGCTTGGAGGAGGAGGAGGCTAGATTAGACAAAATCCAGCAGTCCTTTCTAACTAACATTTCCATTATGCTAAAGGTACTTCAGGATGGCCACAGAAGGGTGGAGAAAAATGAAGAACAGAAAAACATATATTAAACTCTGATGATCCAAGAGTCACAGGAGAATTCTGGACCAGATCTAGTTAGCCTCGTTATACAGAAAAGAAACCCTAGATCAAAAAATTAGGAATGAGAAAACAGAATCACTTTGTTTGAAGTTAAGGATATTACTAATTTTTCAGCATCATTATGGTTCAATTTCCACAAAATACGAATAATTTTAGTTCCCTTAAGCAATAGAGAATATAGTCTCTCTCTAGTAAATTGAAAATGAGTCAGTCATACTAATACACAACTCTTGGAAAACAATATTTCATCATTGCCACTTTCACAATTACACAGAACTTTCCTGAAAAGTCTAAAGATTAATTGACTCCTAGTCACTTAAGGGAAAATGTCCAGTACCAAAAGACAGCATGATAGATTTAAAAGAAAAGAAGATTTCATTTCCAGTTAATTTTACCAAAGGTTTGAAAGATACAGAGTCAAGAAAACAGATGGAAAATGTGATTATAAAATATAATTGCACATAGAATTGATGAAAAATTAGTATTCCTTTAAAATCAGGCTTAACTTTTAAATTTATTATTGATAGATTCTTAATGTGATGAACAAGGCATACCCCAGTAAACAAGAGACCTAGGTACTACACCTAAAATTCACTATATCAAGTTTCCAACATAGTCATTCAAGAAGCTGATTGGCTAAACCACTTTGTTCCTCATACTCTGGACACTGGGTTAGGTTACCTGACAAACATTGTCTGCAATTACATATACAATATAGAAAAAATTGGTTTGAAAATGGGGCCTCACAGATTGTGAAAACACAAGTTCTGAATAGAAGTTCATTTAAAAAATCCAATTTTAAATACTCTAAAACATGCATAATCTACATGGAAATGGTCTTCAGTGTTAATATTTTTGTAACTATGTAACAAAATATAGCAATTTAAAAATTATTTTTAAACAAAGCTGCCATATTTTGGTGGTGATTTGCACAGTACTTTGTAGTAAACTAAATGAGCTGCTACATTCTGGACATGTCAAGTTTTTGATCTCTAGATAAACAAATTCAGGTAATGAAATTCATATCCCTAACTGTGAAGGCTATATGACCAAGTTGTTCACATGCAGCATTCTACATAAAATAAAAACAAAGCTTTTCATTGGTACTTTGTTCTGAAACTCCATGGGTTCTCCAGTAAGCACACATTTGTTGTCATGCTATGTACACATAAATATGTAAACAACATTGATCAGCAGTAGAGACTAGAACCGCTAAAAGGAACAAATTATACTGCACATTTATTTTGGTCTATCATTTTAAGGGCTTTCATAAAAGAAAGATGAAATGTCAAAATTGACAGTAGAAGCAGTAATGCAATGTCCTTTCCTGGCTCTGTTTCTACTGCCACAGCAGGACTACCTAATCTATTCCTGAGTCACCCAAATTGCTATGTATTCATAAGCCTGTGTTATATAAGATCAAACATCCAGTTACAATCCACTTTTGCATGTTCTTTAGAGCCCAGAAATATTAAAATGAGCCCACACATGACAAAAAAAAAAAAGTTAAAGAAGTTTATATGCAGGAGATCACCAACCTAGTACCACCTAGCATTTTCTTATTTTGAGTAATGAAGTAAAAGCCAGTTGAATAAGATGTGGCTTCATTAGTTTGGGGTTTTGTTATTCCTTGTTCTAATTTGTGATCTCACCAAATTTACAGAATAATTTTATCAACAAAAGACTCAGATCAATTTCAGTGCAAGTTACATGTCCACTGTTTACAGTCGTGACTTGGGAAGACATGATTTTATAAATACAGGCATTCTATATTCTTATTCTCTTTAACTATATTTGTTGAAGCATACTGGTCATGTAACCAGATAATAATTTTAGTAAATTACCTTTACATTCCAATATTTCTGGAAATATTATTAGATGACAACAGAACATTCTGAATTAGCTGGAAGCCTAAAGTAGATAAATCTGAACCAGTAAGATGATTTTTTTTTCAATTGATGAATGACTAAGTCCTTGAAAACCCTGCTAAAGCATTTGGTACCATAGTAGTAAATGTTTTCAGATCAATAAGACCATATTTAAAAAAAAATATGTCCTAATTAGAAAAATAAATTGCAAATTTGGGGCAGTAATAATTAATGAAATTCTACTGGTTTTGCCACCAAGGAAATCATCCAGACATTCACTATGTCTATGTTATTAACGGAAAAAAAAAAAGTACAGCACAGGAATTTCATGTACAAGAAAGAAATGTACAGCACAGCTAATAAAATTTCAGCAAATATAACTGGGCTTTAGGTAAGATCACAAAATAAGTATGGGATCAAATTGAGAAATAGTCAAAGACTATTAAAATGTGTCAATACTATGCATTGCATATGATTTCAACACAAAAATTCACATTGTAGATCTATCCATGAAAGCTCAAGAACCACTTTTACCTCAAAATGAATGTTTACTTCATACTCACTCATACAAATTCTTCAGTGGTGAAGTTAAAATAGCCAGCACAGAGATCAGACTATTGCAGTGGCTATGTATTTTATAGATCTTGAGATCTCTGTCTTTGTGTGGATTCAGAAACTCCTGCACAGAACCACAAATTGACCAGAGCATATCTTCAGTGGACATCAAAATTGCTGCAATATCAATTCTGTAGGCAAAAAAAGCCCAAGAATAACATTACTTAAGACATCTTGACAATGGCAAATTCCAATTAAACACTTCTTCTGGCAGGATAAAACAACAAAATCATAGCATGGACTTTAAATTTCTTCTTCAGTGATGAAGGAAGTCTCCACTCATTACTCAGTAAAAAAATCAAGTACCTAAAGTACTATGGATGCACATGTGATCATATGCATTTTTAAGATGATGTTATTTTTGAAAAATCCAGGTTAACACACATAAATTGGTATTTGTTCATATTACACATCAGTTCTCTACCATTTGAAGAAAAACTGGAAGAAAAGATATCCTCATAAGCTACAACATTATTTAAAAATATGTAAAGATTCTGTGATAAAAATATACTGAGTAATATTTTTCATCTATTCATGACTGGGCAGTTCAATTTACTTAGTGAAAAATTCAAGAATCACCTTAACAAATATACAACTTCTCCACAAAATGAAAATGTAAAAGGTTCTTTCTTGTTCAGTAGCTTGAAGTAAATTCCTATAGAATTGACTAATATGACATTTAAGTAATAATGCATGTTTCATATTTCAGGGAATTTTTTCTCCCAAAAAACTTCCAGGAAAGTTTTCAGGAAACTCTCTGTTCCAAAAGATCTAGAAGACTTCATTACAGTAAGTTATTGCAAGAACAGAGAAACACAAATAGGTATGTAGAATAAAACTTCAGTTTTTTTCCTACCCATTTAAAGAATGAAATCTTGTGAAAATTACTTGAGCTTTCATGACAATAATCCTTTCTCATAATAAAACTTGAGCTGACATCACGTAACTTTTAGCTCACACAGAGCATGTGCCTGCTTAGTGTCTCTAACCCTCTAAAACTACAAACCCTTTATTTCTTCTCAGTGGTGCTGTGCAATAGGATAAAAGGCACTGGTCAGACACTGGTGCAGAGAAAATTCCACCTGAATATGAGGAAGAACTTCCTTACTGTGTGGGTGACCAAGTACTGGAACAGAGTGCCCAGAGAGGTTGTGGATTCTCCCTCACTGGAGGCATCTAACAGCTGTCTGAACTTGGCCTTGTGCTACATACTCTGGGATGACCCTGCTTAAGCAGGGAAGCTGGACCAGATGACCCAGTGTGGTCACTTCCAACCTCACCCATTCTGTAATTTGTCAGAGAAATTGTTGGAGAAATATACATATTTATTCAGTAAAACAAGACACTGGACAGAAAGGACAAAGGGTAAACTTCGACTTGAAGACACCTGCTTTAGTACTTCTCAAAAAGACCCTTCTCTCTGGCAAAACATAAAAACTGCAACAAGAAAAACTTCAAATTTCTTATTTCCTAAAATGACAGGAAAAGGAATAGCCTCTTTCTCCTCTCTCCTACATCACTGGCATCATCCTGACAATCAAATCTTCTGATGTGACCTTGTAGCACTTTCACATGAAAAGCACAAATTTTACTGAAATGCATTATATTTTCTTAATGAATCAACAGCTTCATTTCTATTCCTGACATTGCCAATTCTTAGGCTGCATCACCAATACTCAGTGCACTTTCATTGCGAGGCTTTCAAACAAATCAAGCAGTTTATGGAACAATTTCGCAAAGAGTTGAAAGAGGCCTTCAATTCTGCCCAGTTTGCAATATAACTACTAAATATATTTAAATATACAAAATATTTTTTATTAAAACAAATATCAAAATGCATAGATTTGGTCTGTCTCCTTTACTGTGTTCATTAACACTGACATTCGAACCAAAGCAGTGAATAACAGAAAACTAACATTTACTTCTTTTATCCATCAAAATAGTATATTGAATATACAACCATTACCTGATTTGTGGTGTTCTTTTGTAACTGGGACACACCTGACAATATCTGGAGGACAGAATATCCAAAGATTGCTCTAGTACATCTGTAAGAATCTCCTGGGCTATCTTTGGAGGTAGAATAGTCCATAGATCATGATGAAGAGCACAGCAGAAGTAATGCCACATCTGGACAGAGAATGAGCATCTCTCCCCCTATCAAAACCACCAAACATTACATCACAAAAACACACCTTACAAAATATCAATTTAACTCCTATAGGTCTAATTAATTCAATCTGAAAGGAAATAGCTAAAGAGTTCCAGGAATATGATTGCCAAAATGGTCCTTGAAAAGATGTGACACATCTTTATTTGCAAGGAAACACGTTGCATTTCAGTCACAAAATTACAGTTCTGCCACAAAATAAAAGCACAGCATTTGAACTTATATATCCTCAATTAATCTATTCTCAAAATCCATAGTGTTGTAAGTTTTGTTTTAAAACATAAACAGTATTCTCTATGCAGCAGAATAGCCAGATAAACTTAACATAGCAGTTTCTTTGTCTGCAAACAAAATAATTATTTAAATTACAAAAGCATACCTTATTTACTTACATAATCTACATTTACCTAGATTCAGAAATGCTATGCATAACCATGATTATATAACTTTGGTTATATATAAAAGATATGCAAGAAGAGATGAGAAAAGAACAACTGAACTATTAAATTGATGATATGAGATATCCAGATTTTTAAATTAAGGTATTTTTCCTCTTGTAATTTGAATGTATTGAAATGAAACATTTTCTGGCAAGGAATCAGCATTGGCATTAATATTTCCTTGTCTAAACAGACCTATGCCATCAAGACACAGCAATAAACACACAGGAGTCAAAAATCACAGCAGTTAACCTATAATATTTCTAAAAAGCACACAGGAAAACTCATGTTTAAATATTTCAACTAATACCTATTCAGCAAATAGCATTATCATGAAGCTTTCTGAGAACAGAGACTTCAGTATTCAGTTCCCACATTCCAAAAGAACTGAGAAATATTTCAAGAATTTGTTGATACTGTTGCATTATTAGAAACATAAAATAACCGCACACATTTAAAAAAACTTTTTGAATATGATAGGCATTGTTTAACAAATCAAAAATAATCTTTTTTCTTTTTACATACATTAGCATGAGCATTAACAGAATATTAGAAGTTGTCACTATTTTGTTTGGCGTAATATTTCAAGTGCATTTCATATTAAAAGTGCAAAAATTATGACAAAGAACAAAATAAACAAGCTTGTTGACAAGTTTTACTTTTAAACTTTGTAATTATAGACACAAATTGTTTCACTTTCTCTGCTTTAGTTTATTTAAGTAATAGCATTTTTTCCCTTTTTTAGTATTGTATCTCCACTGCAGAAAGAACAATATCACTGAAGATTTAAATGAGATTTACTCCTCTTTTTTGACCTGTGTTTCTATTTGTTGCCATTTCTGGACAATTCCACTGACAGACATCTGCTATTTTTGCAGGTTTCATATAATAAAAACAGAATGTGAGCTTTTATTTAGTCTAATATGAGTAAGCAAGCAGCTGTGTTTTATTACATAAACCACTCAGTATTATCTCTGAACAGACTATTCTTTATTCTTTGACTGTTAGAAAACATAAGTTCCCACAGCTACAGCAGATGTCTGCTACACTAAGAGCTTCATTCAAAAACATAATCTGGAGAGCTGGCCCAGTGGCACACGCTTCCTGCTGAGCTTATATGTTGGAAGAAGGCACCTCTCACTGCTGGAAGCTTTGGCAGGGAACAGTCTCTGTAACAAGCAATAGATCTTAATCCAATCTCTTCCATTTAGAATACCTACAAGAGGTCAATTGAAGTAACATCTGCTCAGCAGCACGTCTCCTGAAGGAACTCAAGAGCAGATCATGGTTCACCCTTGGACCACCTCCCATGGCCCAAGTGAAAAGGGGAGTGTTGATGTAAAATTACATACTTTTCACCTCAAATCCTGCAAACATACAGAGCTGAGGCATCAGTTTTTGTCATTCCTTCCTACATATATCAGTGCTGTTCAGTAACAATAAAATTGTTTAGCTACTTCATACTCTTTCTTGTAAGGCAACTATTTCTCTGTGGTGAAGTTACTGTGTCACCAATAAATAGGACACAGCACCATAGGCACTACAAACAATGAAGATCATGTCATGATTCGGCAGTTGCCAAATACCACTGCATTTCTTATCGTCTATCATTCAAACAAAATTGAATTGTTTATTTATTTGTCTTTGAGGTATGGACATTTTGATAAGTAACTCTGTGATCTGCATGCCCTGTCCGGCACAGATTTTGTCACTAACCGAGCAGCTTCCTGTACTACATCTGTAGATTATATGTATCAGGTGAAATTTTCTCTCATGTAAGAATTCTAGAAAATGTTTAAAAGAACACACTAATTGCCTCAAACAGAAAATTATAAAAGGAAAGACAAGACTTTGTATCCAAGAGATGTCAGTTATTATTGATTAAAAAACCATATAGTACTTTATTCTGAAATTAAGTGAAAATAGTTTCAAAACGTGTATGTCAGCCTACTTTTGTATTTAACTAGGATGAAGGAAAAAATACAATAAATGAAAATAATTCTCTTAATTTTTTTTCATACAATCATTAGGATTATAGCTACAATTGGATCTGTGACTTCAAGATGCAGGTGAAATGGCACTGGTTATTTCAGAAATACATTGTTGAATGCTTCAGGTAACTATATTGACCATCTTTCTTTGTTACACCCTTTACTCACAAAAAGTAAAAAAGGGGCATCAACTGAAAATAAAAGCAAAGAATCAGATAAAAAATTTCCCAGAAAAATATTTTCATATGTCACACTTTCTAAAAGAAGTGTGAAGTTCTTAGAGATTAAGATGATGGTATCCTCTTTACTGAGTTCCATATAAATGTCTTGACACACAATAAATATTTTATGAAGTAAATGACATACACTTCGCAGTTGCAGTCTATCTTATCTCTAAATGACTGTGTTTTTCTACATCATTTCTAGGGAGACACTTGCCTGCAATAGTAGATCTTTCAAAACAGTAAATTCCAATAATCCTTATGTAAAAACTATGCTGATATTATGCTTCTGATTAGTCAGAGAGCGGGCAACCACTAAAACAAATTTTGTAAAAGGGAGCCATAGTAAACTTAACCTCACACCTCATAAAAAGCTTTGCAGTCATCCCAGCAGTGACTCTCAGCATCCTGTAAAATGCTTGTTGCACAAACTCTGATGCAGTAGTTCGTAACTTGAAACTGGAGAATGTTGATGAATTCCTGGTATTTTTGGACAGGCACTAGGAACAGGGGTCTGTTCAGAAAGAATGATTAAAGAGACAATGATTGAAAGGCTGTGCACTAGGAGGTAACAATCCTAGTATTGCAAATAGATTTGAGTAGTATGTATCAGTCATTCATTTCCTCTTGGTCCTGAACCTAGCAGTCAGTTTTGAAACTTTTTGCTTCAGAAGTTCTTAGAATATGTCTGCTTGTCTCTAAATTCTCATTTAACCAATCACTGAGAAATAAATTACTTCATCCTGTTTTCTGAGACAAGTACATTTGTCATTCACTTATTTCTGTGTTGCAGCATCCTTGCATCAGCATTTATTACATCAGCACTGAGTGTGACAAAGAAAACATAAGGATGGAGTACAGAGATTGCTTTTGGTAGATATGTACTAAAACTCCTTGATAATACACCTAAGCAGAAATTATTGAGCAGTATTTTGGCTCAGACCTCCCACTCACAAGGATACACTTCATGCAAGAGACAGAAAAACATCAGAGGGAAAGCAGATAAAGAATGCATATAAACACTTAGAAATCATACATTCCTTAGAAACTGTGATACTTCATGATCCCTCCCCAAAACCAGTTTCTACTTTTAAATTGCACATGGCTAGAAACATGTGGACCAACAGACTACTAGTACCTTAAGATAAAATCTTCTAAAAGCAAATGCAACTATATTTCTCCCCAGGTTAAACAATGCCTTTGACTTTACACTCCTTCTTCATATCTTCTCTAATTTTTACCTCCATATACTAATGAACTAAATTCTAAAATTACAATGTATGTATTTCTTTACATGTCTGAAAACATATGGTGTCAGGAAAAAGCAAGGAAATGCATTTTTATATTGTCCTCTAAGATTGCTATGTGCTGAATCAGATTTTATGAAGATTAGGCAGTGCAAAGGTCAGAAAAGGTAATCAAGGCCTTAGCATTTTAGTTATATGACAGCAGAGCACATTCAGTTCCCTCGACAATCCTATTTTCTCAAATTTAATAATTAAAAAAATTGATCTGCAAATAATGCAGAGCTTATACATAAATAATTTGTTTTGCTCTAGACTTTCAGGTTGATTTAGGTATTTCCATAAATAGAATACACAACTGCATGTGCTAAAAAATATGATGCAATTTGGGAAAGTACCACCATACTGTATCACAAAAATGGAATGAAGTCTCATACCATTTATGTTTGAATTAAACATTTTCAGTAAAAAGGACATACTTTTTGCTTGTTTCTCTCATTAAATTGCTATACATTGTAAAATGCTGGAAGACATATATCGCTGTGGAAAGGGCAGCATACAGGTCTTGCAGGGGAGCCTTCAAGGGAACGTCTTTGATTTTCTCCTCTAGTCTTTCCAGAACATCTGTTGCCACTTTGCTGCAGGCTTCTACAAAGTTTTCTCTAATTTCCTGGAGAGAATCATCTCTGCAGGCCAGAGCCAATGGAAGCAATGTGTCAAGTTCTTCCATGATGTCAGAACAAAACTGAGAAAAATAAATGTGGCACCAAATTACTTGTTATTCTGATAGTACTGCTTAATTTATACTATGCTAAGGTCAGATTCTTGAATAATGAAATTGGCATGAAATATAAATATACTGAACCAGCTTTACAAATATTTTAATCTCTTAAACAGAGGACTAACATTACTTTAAAGTAAATTAAATATTTTTTCATTCATTCTTGCTTTAAAGGAAGCAAGGGGAAAAATTAAAACCATCTTATGCTAGTACTGCCTTCATTTGGTTTTGATGTCACTGAACATACATTCAAAGCACAAGATTATTTCCTTGTAAATAAAAATAATTTTCTAAACTAATTAATATTGAAAAATACACATGCATGTATCTTAACACTGGATTTGGAAACAAATGTGTCATCTCTTCATAAATTCATACATTAATCTCCCCAGAATTATCTCCCCAAAGCTCATGTGTTATTTTGAGCAAGCATTCTTTAACAGCATTCTAAAGCTCCTAGAATAGTTGAAAATCTTACTAAAAAAAATCTTTCAAACTTACCTTTCCTCAGAAAAGGAATTTCATTAATAAATGACCTTTCAGCCAAATAAAATAACTCTAAATTGGCTTTATTACTGGTTATGCCAATTAGTTGAATGGCATGTCTAATGATATGAACACAGGAAATCCCTTTATAACCATATTTCAAAGCTTTCAACATTTTCCCATCGAACCACTTGGTAACAGAGCAGATACTAATCAGAATGCTTTAGAACTTCTTGGCTGAAAAAAATAATGCCAGTAAAATTTAAAAGTTAATTCTTTCAAGTACAAACTATGGGCTATTGTATAAAGCTCTGTTCAGCTTCACATTGAAATGCCTCTCACTTTCTTCTTAATTCCATTTATATAAGATATAGAATATTAATAGTTCTGTAAGTACTTCAAAGTGTAGATGGCAAACAGCCTTGGCATTCTGTCTCCCTTCAAACTTCAGATCTTTTGATACCTGCCTTAGCAATTCGTTTTGGTTGCTCCTCCTGTTGGACTGCTCTGCAGGACTTCCTCATTTGCTGGTTGTTTACAAGACTCATTGCACAGCCTGCAGCTGAAAATTCTTTTTTCTGCTCATGTTGAAGAATTTTAGATGAAAAATCCTCAATTGCTTTTGTTATACAATGAGCCACAGAAGAAGACAGGTCTTTAAATGCATTTCTCCAGCCAAAACTCAGTAAAATAGGCTGAAATACATATTAAAATTATATCAATCCAAAGTCATTGTTGAAGGTTAATATTGTCTGCAAGTTAAATGCACATCCATAATTAAATTACAGGACACTATCATATTTTGAAATTAATTTAAAGAATTTAAAATATAATCCACTAGTGTTGAAATCTTACTAAAAGCAGTGTTTACACACAACAAAATGAACGTGCATAACAACATTAAACTTGTCATCAAATTTTTCAGAAAAAAAAATCCTGTTTAAACATGGCAGCTTTTAAAAAAACATGCTTCATCTTTACTGAATTTGTAATCTTTAACAGAATCTACTTAATAAAGTCATAGAATGTATACATAACTTCAACTGTATAACAAGTAATTAGCAATGTATACCCTGTAATAATTTTAATTCAAGGTAACAACTAGAAGTTACTAACCATGAATCTCAATGGGAAGCACTTACGAGGAGCTGGTTTTAACACAGCCACACTGTATTTCACTTCTCTAGAACTGGATTTAGAAAAGATTAAAATGTTTAAATACAGATTTGTAATTTTAAGCTAATGTTGGCTTTTACTGTGGTTTACTTCAGTTCCTTGCCTTCTTTAAACAGAGACTTCTGAAATAGTTTGAAGTGTAGTAGTTGCCAGAAGTAGACACAGTAGGACATCATTACTTTTTGACTTATCTGACTTTGTCTTGCTCTTATGACTTATATCAGACTTAAACCTTTCCAGAAGTGGCAATTTGAGGATTGCACCACTGTAAGAGACATATTTTAATGGCATAAGATGATGTTCAGTAAATATCTCCACCATGAGGGCACAGTAGGAGAACAGAAAAGACAGATTCCCAACTTTTTCTGCAGCTACAATACTATATTGTAGACAATGAAGAACTACAAAGTGAAGACCTTCCATTTTACTTCAGTTTAAAAGTTGTATCCTCCTTTCCTTTCCCCTCTAGCAACATTCAGCTCCTGCAAGCATAGAGACAGCCCCCATGGACACACACTTTTGCATTCTCTCATTTTTTTTTGATGGGGATCAAGTACATCTCAATGAACTTAAATATTATTCTTTTTAATACATATTAGTATTACTCACACACACCAATCCAAAGCGCCTTTTATAATAATTTCAGCATAAAAATCAAACCATTGAGAAATTCAATTCCACTATCAAAAAGTATCAGACTTGTTGAAGCATTTACGTGCTACAAAATCAACAATTAAAACGTGTTTTGGAGTAAATGGAGCTAGATAAAAACAATCTTGTACATACATTGTACAATGCACAGTGCTTATTACTTAGTAGTTGGCATCAAACAAACTAGACATTGTATGAATACCTATACCTCTAGGAAGAACCATTATGATCAAATTCCAAGAACTTCAAAAATCTTCAAGATTCTTTGAGATTATGTGTCTAATACTGAAATAGCTATCCTATTTTAGATTTTTTTTCCATTTTGTTATAAGGTATCTTATAATCACATCTTTTCTGTTATTAACCACTAAATGCCACCCACTTCTTTGAACATTGTGCAATTTTATTCCATCTAAACTGAAACTTTGCACATAAATATAATCACTGTAGCTGAAATAATGAAACTACAGCAATAAGTGTTTATAATGAACATGGAGAAAGTCTACTCTGGAGACACACACAAAAGAAAACCCCATACAAAGTGTAAGACTCTTTTCATACTCACCTCTTCTACCTGAAGTAACTGTTCAGGAAGCACGCTGGTTTCATTTGCTCTAGTTTCTCCTATTAAAAGCTCCCCACTAGCTCTCTTCAGAACTCCTGCACAGTATGATAAAAGAGATCAAAGTTAAGATTAATTCTGTAGAAAAGTCAGCAGCCTACAACATCTTCTGATATACCAATATGAAGCATAAAAAAACCCTCAAAAACATGTAGGGGAATACTAATGTTATAATAAAGTCAAATTCAAGTCATACACAGTTTCTTTTATATAACATGATGAAATCCACACCTGGTTGTACTTGAATTTTATACAAATGCACACATATAACGTGAAAAGTATGGTTTCTTTTGTCATTAATGCATTTTTATACTGATTGTGAAGTCACCTCTTCTTAGGGAGAATGGATATCACTAGATCAGCTGTATAGAAATTAATTTCTCCTCTTTGTTCAAAGAAATACATCAATTGAACACTAATATATATTTTACAGCTTTTATTGGAAACACCAATACAATAAGAATAAAAAGGTAGTTAATTAGTACAGTTATAAGAAAAATGATGGCTTACAAAAATATAAAAAACAAGAAAAGCTCCTTAAGAAGGGCTGGTCATTCATAAGCTCATTCATAAATCTTACATAGTTATCAATAATGGGATATTGCCCTAGCTTCATCAAGGACAAAACAGTATCTGGGGTTGATACCACTTTTATCAGTGTTTCAAGAAATCTGGGTTTCTGAAGTGCATTGATGATTCCTCTTCTGAGTGATACAAGTACAAATGGAGGTGCTTGCTGGAGATTTGAAAGTCCAAGGCAGTCTCAGCTGCAGTGACCATGAGATAGTGGAGTTACAGATCCTGAGAGCACAAGGGAGGGTGAAAAGCAAGCTCACAGCCCCAGGCCTCAGAAGAGCAGAATTTGGCCTTTTCAAATGTCTGTTTGGAAGAGTCCCATGGGATAATGCCCGAAGTAATGGGACACAAGAAATTCCATTAATATTCAAGGATCATGTCTGTTGAGCTCAAGAGTGTGAGAACAAAAATAGCAGAAGGCCTGTGTGCACAAAAAAGAAGATCCTAGCCAAACTCAAACACAAAATGTAGCGTACAGAGTATGGAAGTAAGGATGGGTAACCTGGGAGGAATACATAAACAACTTCTGAGTATGTAAAAAGTTAAGGAAGCTAAAGCTCAAATTCAATTAATTTGGCCAGAGTTGTCAAAGACAACAATAAGGGCTTCTTTAAACACACAGGTGATAAATGGAAGACTAGGGAAAACTTGAGCCCACTGCTCAACAAGATGGGGGCCTGGCAACACAGACATGGAAAAGGTTAAAGTACTGAATGTCTTCTTCAACTTAGTATTTACTATAAAGACCAGCCTTCAAGAATCTCAGGCCACAGAGACAGGGAGTTAAGGCTGGAGTAAAGAAGATGTGCTCTTGGTGGAAGAGGATCAGGTCTGACAATAACTAAACAAACTCAACATATTCAAATCCTTGGTCTCTCATTGGATGTACCTGCAAGTGTGGACGGAACTGTCAGATTTCACTGTCAACTCTCAGTAATCTTTGATCAATCATGGCAACTGGGAGAAGAGTCCGAAGGCTAGAAGAAAGCAAATGTCACTCCTATTTTCAAAAACAGCAAGAAGTAGGACTCAGGAAATCAGTGTTGTCAACCTCCCTTCAACTCCTGGGAAGGTAATAGAGGCATTTCCAGGTGCATTACAAAGAATTCATCAGAAGCATTCAGAATGACTTCAGTAATGGGAAGTCATGCCTGACTAGCCCAATAAACTTCTATGAAGACATTATTGGGCTGGTAGATGAGGGAAAAGCAGTGGATATAGTCTACATGGACTTCAGTAAAGCCCATGGCATTGTTTCTCACATGATCTCATTATAGGACAAGACATAGACAAATTCTTGATGTGTGGACTGGACACAGTCAGTAAGGTGAGTTGAAAAATGGTGGAATAGCCAAGCCCCAAATGCAGTGATTTGTGGCACAAAGCCTAGTTTGATGCCAGTAATAGCAATCAGTGTGTTAATACTAGGTCCAATCCTGTTTGACACCTTTATTAATGATCTGGATGATGTACCCCAGCAACTCTGTAGTTGACATCAAACTGGATGGCAGACAGTCATGATGCCAATCCAAAAGGACCTCAACAGGCTGGAGAAATGGGCACACTAGAACCTCAAAGTCCAAGAAGCGAAGTTGTGCATCTGGAGAGGAACAAACCCAGGCATCACCTCATGTTGGAGTTCTCCCAGCTGGAAAGGAACTTTGCATAAAAGGACCTGGGAGTCCAGAAGTACACAAAGTTTAACATAATCCAGCAAAGAAGGCTGATGGTGTCTGGTTTGCATCAAGTAAAGCATGGTAAGCAGGTCAAAGGAAATAATTCTTCCTGTCTGCTCAACAGTGATGAGCCACATTTGGAGTGGTGTGTACAGTTCTGGATTACTCAGTACAAGATAGACATGAACATACTGGAGAGTGTCTTACAAAGGGCCATGGAAGATTACAAAAGGAATGGAGGACATACTGAGAGCGCCAGAACTGTTAGTCAACAGAAGAGAAAGTTAAGGGCAGGATATATCACTAAGGTATATAAACACCTGAAAAGAAGGTCCAAAGAGGCCAGAATTAGTCTTTCATAATGACAGGGCCAGTGGTCACAGGCACAAACAGACACAACGCCAGGTTTCCTCTGAACATCAGGAAATGCTTTTTTTGAGGCCTTGCTTGAGCAGGGATTGTTGGACAATACGAACTCTAAAGGTCCCTTCCAATCTTCACTATTTTGTAATTCTATGAGTCACAAAGGAATACAAGAATAACAGCAAATCATATGGTATTTTAGAGATCTGTCTTGTAGCATAAAGCTGGTAAATATCCTAAATAAAGCTGGTACAGATATTCCTAATGTAATGTACTTCATACGAAATTAAAAGAGGTTTTAAATGACCAGGTGCTGCCAAAGCATTGTTAAAGATTATCTTCCAGGCATAACCTTAGAGGTCGTCAGTGATCTGAAGCTACTAGTAGTACATGGCCAAGGTTTAAAGAGCTTTTCTCTTTCCATGAAATTTCCAGTATTGGATTTAATTTATCCAAAGTAGAATTTACCTTTTCCTTAATCAATTTGCATTCTGAAAATACTGGATTTCATACATTTATACAACACAGTAGAACTTTAAAGTTTTAGTGTGTTTTTTGTTTGTTTTGGGGCTTTTTTTTACTTTTTGGGTTGTTTCCCCAAATACTTTTTGTTTGCATTTTCAAAAGACATTGACACATTTGAGCTGAGAAAAATGAAAGATAAAATGGTAGAACACAAACCCAAAAGATATTAACCAGGCAATCCAACTCCCTGATGATTCAACATATTATAGACAGTACCAGAAACTTACTGAGATTTTTTTCAGCATGCTTTAATGTATTTTATGATGAAGTTTCTAATGGTTTTCTTTAGAAACTAGTTCAGAATTCAAAAAACTCAAACAACTCTAACTGACTGGATATTTCCCTATTTTCTATTCTGTGCTGCCTACCTTAAATTTACTTTTTTTTTTTCCTTGCAATTCTCCTTTTTATAGATATAACATCACATTCTAACTATAAGCACAAGTGAGCTTCTGTATTCACATTCTCATATTATTGTCACTACTTAGATCTGCTATTTATATTTACCTTTTTATATCAAGACTTTACAGAAAACCTTAAACATTTAACCTAAAATCCTTGTGTATTCACAGCACTGCTGCCTTACTTGTTAAGAACTCACAGCTGAGATAAATAGGTATTTAGCTGATGGTAGATTTGTGACTCCAGAATCATAGGCAAAGACCCAAGTGATGCTTACACCCACACCAGTCATTTTACAGGCTTCTTCATTGTGAAATTAACATGTTCTAGATTATCCCACTTCCTTTTCTAATTAATAGTCGGAGCACTCCTGCTTTATACTCATATGTTTCTGTTGTTAGCATAGGAAAACATGTAACCACACAAAGGCGATCATACGCGGTTCTTTATTTGAGCACTCAGGACACAGGGGCGTGGAATGCCCAAATCTTGTGCCCAAGAATACAGAATTGTTTTGTGATTTTATAGCTTCAAGTTATATATATGTTAACCAACACCCACCCCTAGATACTGGTTCTCCTGTTTCTTAGTTACTATCTCAAATCATACCTATGCTCTACCCTTAGTTATATTTGATTTGGTTAAGACAATGCTTCTCAATCATCTCCTGGGCTGGAGTCATACTCGATTCAGTTAAAACAATGCTACGATGCTGGTTCCAGTGAGCTGACGTTTGTTCCAAGGCCAGGCTGTGTCAGGTTTCAGGCTGTGTGTCTTCTAGCTCCCCACCACCCGCAGTTAGCCATGCAGAAATTATTATTTTTAACTCTCCACTATCACTATGCTTGTGCACATAGGCTTACACACACTAAAAACTTCACTGGTCATCTCGAAGAAGACATAGGTTCAAGTCTTCCCTATTTTACCGACTTCCTTTGATTTCTCAAATTTTTGCTTCCCCAAATCTCATCTGGGTATGGCTGGCCTTAATCTTCTTTGATTTAACCTCCAGCTAGCAAAGGTTGCCTTCACACTTTGTATTGAACCTTGTAAATTTAGTTACAGACCCCCATAAAGCCTCCACTCTTCAGATGCTACTACAACCTTCCTCTCAAACACTGTTGCCACAGAGATAGATGACAAATTATACCCTTCCTGTCCTGCAACTTCTTCACATGTGTGAGAGATCGCAAGGCTTGCTTGCTCAAAATGTTTTGGGCGTGTGTGTGAGGGAAAGAGGCAAGTCAGATCTTGTTCTGGTGAGGCAGTGCATTGCTCCATACACTTCACCCCCCAGAGTCTGTACCCCAGCCACAGTGGCTGCCAGTCCCTGGCACATTGCAGGCAATTCTCCACACACTGCCCCTGGAGCCCTAGTCTAGCCCCAGAGTGGCCAGATGACTGGAATTCCCACCTGGGGAAGGGCCCAGGAAAGCCAAAGGGTATTTAACCTGAGACAAAAGCTGAGCATGTCTGGACCCTACCTCCTTTGAATCTCTATGAGCTGAACACCACTGGAACCAGGAGTGGTAGTTATGTTTGTTCTTTTCTAGACCTTTTTTGCCTTTCTCTCTTTCTTCCTCTAATTCCCTCTTCTTGGAATTTTTGAATAACTTAAAATTAAATGGGCTTAGAATTTGGTAAGTCAAATGAGCTAAGTTAATGCTTTGAAAAGTGTTTTATGTTGATTGAATGCGGGTCTAAACATTTTTCCAAAGCTCTTTGATATCCTGAAGTTGCCAGTAAGGGTTTTTTTGTTGTTTTGACCTCTTGAGAATATTCTGTTGGTATTTGTACTGTCTATCTAACTCAGAATACACAAAAACCTGCAAGCCCTTTTAAGTATCTCATAAGCAAGGATTTTAGGGCCTCACAACTTGTCTTTGACTGTCTTGCCCTAATCAGCAAACTGTCCTGGGAAAGAGAAGCACAGCTTTATTCAAGGTACATCTGCTCAAAATAGTTTGCCGTGGCAGGCATGGGTCAGAGGAAGTATACCTATCTAGAAAGCCATTTTTCTAGAAAAATTGTCTGACTCCTCTCTTTAAATAGCATATATCAAATTGCATTTGCACAGAAAGAAAGAAATGCACGTGATCCTTCGCACATGGTTGTTTAGAGAAGAGAATTTGCAGAAAGAGAGCAAAGAAAAAGTGGATGTTGTGAAAGAAGACGTCATTTTCTCATATCTGCTCCTTTTCCAGAGCATATTCTATACTTTCACCATTCTAGATTATTATGGAAGTTTGGATTAACCACAAATACTTGTTTTATCTTTCTTGAAACTGATGTTCTACAAACATCTAGTCTTGATGGACTGCTCATAATTTGTGTACTTCCTTTAGTTTACCAGCCAGGCAGCTTTAATAATTTGTTGTAAATAATGAGAACAAGATTATATCCAGTGCTACAGTTAAAATAAAAATTCTTCAGCCAGCTTTCCTTGTGTGTATTAAAATTTGTCTGGGATTATTCATATCTTCAAAGCAATCGTTTGCTTACACCCCCTTTATCTACAATTTATTTAATTCTTTCTCTAATTCAGTATTTTTCTGGTTTTGTAATGATGATTACAAAAACCGAAGAATAACAGTGACACCTCTTGCATTCTAAATATCATTATTTTTACTTCTTATAAGAAGTTCTATTAATTATTTTTCTCTATAGAATTTCACAGCTTTCCTATTTTTATAGCATTTAAGGTCATAAGAACAGTCATTGTAACATCATCTTGATGCAGCAGAGAATAGCAAAGTATCAAGGAAAGCTTTTCTATGGCTACCCAGTATCTGTGGATAAGCTAAGTATCAGTGCTGTCAAAGTAGCTTACAAACTGTATTCAGCCAACTGACATAGAACTTTTATTGAAACCATACTGGAAATAATACAACTTGCAGAAGCAGGAAGAACCATTCCTCCAGAAAGATAAATAACAATTTAAAAATCCTGGACTAACTATGGGTCAAACCCCCCTGCTTTTTATCTTCAATAATGGACCTTTCACTTGTTGTACTATAGTGAGCAAACTGTACTAACCCAGATGCAGACAATGTATCTCTGAAATCATATTCCCCTCCCAGTGTAAATTCATCTTCACTTTGGATTGATCCCCTGAAGCTGCATATTTGTGAAAGAATATACTTGAACATCTTATGTTGAGACCAAAGCAAAAATCACAGCATTTTTAATCTTCAACTGTAACTTTTGCAATATTGCAATTTTGCAATGGAAGTCTGTTAGGACAATTCTACACTCCTTTTATTACACTTTCCAGAAATGGATATAGAGTCAAGGATTTCTCTTTAATGTGTGAAGAGAAAGACCTTTGCAAATCTTCCCAGTCCCATAATCCAGAGTTTGTAAACCTAAGGACTTGACAACTTTGCCCACAGTGTTTTCAAGCACTCCATCGGAAAAAGCCTTTATTGGCATTCATTATCTGATCTGTCCAAAGATCATCTTTCTCACTGAAATGGGGGAAAAAAAGTGAGACAGATGAAAAACACATTAGATATTTTCAATTTCTTAGAAGTCTTAATGAGAGGCTTCTGAAAACCCAAGAAGAAAGAAAAATTGGACTTAAAGATGGAAAGAGTTAGATGCAATTTGCATCAAATACAATTTGGCAGAGTTCTAAACCCAAATCTCCTCCTTAACCCTTGATTGTAGATTAACATGTTCCTGATTGCTTCAAAGAGAACAACTCCTGTGATGCTGGAAGAACTAGGTATGTCAGAACATCTCACGAATTTCAACAGAACGTAAATAGAGAAGTAGACTACACCATCACAGTAGGCACGACAAGATATCTGCAGATGAAAGGGTTAAATAGTCAAGAAAAAATTGGAGATGGTTATGCTCTAATTTTATGAAATCCAGTGCCTGCAGTCAAATGAAGTGAGGTTATGTACCATTGTGAGTAAAGGTCCTGTACATGACAGAAAAAATACAGATACCTTTTCTCTGAAAGGCAGAGTAGCAGTCTTATCCAGATGTCACTTTAACGTTCAGAGTGGAACAAAACCACACCATCACTTGTTTGTCAAAGAACTTTGCATGATTTTCTTCTTATATTTGATTTAAAGGATAACTTGCAGAACACATTGGTAGTAGATAAAATACATATTTGTATTATCTTTTTTAAAAAAACTGTGCTTGGATAACACAAATACAGTTTTAAATCAAGCTCAGATCTTGGCATGTACATTGCTCATTGAGGAACACTAAGTTACTGCTGGTAAAGTAAAAAAATAAAATTGGGAAGAATTGGATGGAGAACAGTGAAAAGAAGTTAGACTGGAAAATGCAATTCAGATATCTCTTTTCTCCAATCTGTGCAAAGTAATTCGTGAAAATGAGGATTCTGAATATATTCCAGAAGATGCCAGATAAAGAGCTCTCAAACTGAACTCAGAGACCTATCTGTATCACCTAAAAAACTCTCTACATCCATCTCCCTACAGAGTTCACTCTGGTTCACTATTTCCTTTGGTGCTATTGTCTGCCATGGGGTTACCATCAGAGAACACTGGTAGGCAGTACTTCCCTCTAACATCTATTTTCAACGGCCTAAATTGGTCTTCATAGGATTCCATTGTGCACGCTGCAAAGAAACTTGTCTTGTTGCCAGCTAGAACTCTGAACTACATGTCTTTCTTTTCTTCACTGTTCTTTTTTTTGGTTCACAAGCAACCTCCTACCAAAAGCAGAATCTGCAGAAGAGACTACATCCAAGCAATAATGCAATGAAAAAGTATGAAGAGAAGCCCAGGTGGCCACCTTGCAAATTTCCAATGTGGAAGCCTTCGACCTCTCCGCCCAAGAAGCAGCTATAGTCCTAGTGTAATGAGCTTTACAAACCCTGGGAGCCTCTATACCCTTAACTACATACGCCTCTCTAATACAATCCCTTAACCATCTAGCTAAGCAACTCTTAGAAGCCATTTGACCCCTCTTAAGACCCCCTAAGAGTACAAACAATCTGTCAGAAGATATGAAATCTTTGATTCTTCTGTGATAAACCCTAAGTGTTCTTCTTACATCCAATTTATGCAGCCGTTGCTCTTTGTCATTGCTGGGTTTAGGGAAAAATGAGGGCCAAGAAACAGTCTGGTTTAGATAAAACTCAGATGCCATCTTCGGGACAAAAAAAAAATTTTAAAAGAGGAACCATCCAAAGAACTACTTTGTTTTGGATAGAACTTTATACATGTTCTAAACATCAAAATTGAAATATTATGGAATATAAAACAAAAAATCTATTGAAATTGAAACAGCTATACACATAAACACACCTCTTGACACAAACACATGAAAAAAACATTGGTTTTGTTGCATCTCTGTGTGAGTTACATAGATTAAAAGTCTCCCATGAATACTATAAGCAACCAAAAAATAAAGGAAACAAGTACAAGGCTTCTGTCTACACAATGCCTATGGAAACTTTAAGTGACTTGGACATCCATCTACCTTTTAAGAATTGGCCAGCTTTCTCTAACTTGCCAGTAGTACTTCTTGCACAGCACTGACACTTCAGATATCCCTCACTGCAGAGCCTGAAGGGTATGCTGGATATACCCAACCTAGCTTTAACCCACTGAAAGTAAGGTGACCTGTCTAGCACCATCAGCACACACTTCAGCCTGGGCTGGTTTGCTCTGCTTCTTAGGCTGGTTCTGAAGCCTGTGCTGCATTATACACTTGAACTTCATACCCAAGTTAATTTAAACCTGCTTCAGACATATCTACACTCTGTTAAATGAAACAAGATTTATAGTAATAAGGCTTCTAAATAAGTACGGAAGATGGCCATTATATTCTCTAGTCACATATTATAATGTGATGAAAATAAAGCAGGGATTCTAACCAATTCTTCTTATCAAAAATCTCAGACATCATCAGTGAAAAAAAAGATTATCAACCCAATATAGAACACTAACAAAGAAAATCTTAAATGCTTTTCGGTACTTAATACAATCTGGAACTACTGGAAATGTACCTTTCATTCTCCCACATGAAATCATCTTTCACTTTGCTACAATTGAAATTTCCAACAATACAAAATTAAAATAACAGCAATAGACCTTTCTTCTAGTCAGACCTCTAGCTAAAAATTTCTGTGGACATATCTTCTTTTCACAAACTATCTGTAAACATATCACTGAGCAAAGTTTTGTGAATAGAACCACCTGATCAGAACAGCAACTCTAAAACCAAAAGTATGTCTGAAGACTTCACTAAAAGCATCTGAAAAATATTTACCCTCATTTGCTTTCCAGAGTAAAATTAATTCTATGATTTTTTTAGAATGTACCTTCTACCCACAAGATTGCCTCCTACAAGATCTAATAATACTTTCCATTCAGATTTGATTAAGTAGAGGTCCCAATTAAGAACTGACTTGCAATAGACATGATTACTCTGAAAAAAATATTGCTCAAAGTAGGCAGGTTATCACTCTTTGGAGAAACAGTTCTGGATGTAATTAAGTTTGGAAAAATGCCTACAGGATAATTTCTACTTCCTGGAAGGTAAAGTATTTCTTGCTAATGTTGAAATCTTTAAGTTCTTTGAATTAGTGGAGGCCATATGCCTTAGAATAGTCACATAAATACCAAATAAATTTCCCATTCAAAACTTTTTGAACTTTTTCTATGTTTTCTCATGTAATACAGTAATAAAAAGTACATTTACCATTGCCCTTGCTGAATGGGCATTGCCCTGTACAACACATGAGGAAAACTTCACAAGTTTATTCTACATCTTTGTAGAATCAAGGCCATAAAACATAAATCATAACATACAGTAGCTTAACATTTCTTGAGAATCAGTAAAACTGAGTGACTAAAGGAGGCAGAAATACATTGAAATCAGTAGCAAAAATGAAATTCAAATACACATTTTATTAGAGCTTTGATGTATATTCTAAAAATATATAGGTTAACCTGTATTTATTTTGGAATGTCAATATCACAGGTGAAGAATACATCAACAAAAATGTGTGTCTTGGAACTCTTCTTATTTAATATTTTTATTTTCAACAATGTATTATTCTGAGACTACATCATTCCCAAAACACCTTTCTCCTCAGCCTGCAGCTTGACTACAGAAATAGTGAACATTCAGCTTCAAATATCCTCTCTCCCTGAGCAGCCTGGTCTCATTTCTGGTCTGATCTTTTCCTGCAACAGGATCAAAGCTCTTGAAACCACTTCTCTCTCATGACTTGGAGTCTCTACTGGCAGAAGTAGCAGAGCAGAAGAACTTTTATGAGCATACTCCTGGAAGGTGTTATTCAGCTGAATTTTCACAATACCAGGTTCTCCTGAACACATTTAGATGAAAAAAAGAGTGAGCTTGGAATCTATAACAAATGCAAACCTGAGGCTTGATCATTTTAATGACGTAGACCCTCCTTCTGTAACAACTTCTGAAGCCAGTGGGATAAGCATGCTAGTAAACATAGTATATATGAGTAAGTTTGAGAAATACAGGTTAAACAAGGACTATATCCTTAAGCAGGTAGTTTCATGTACACTACGATCAATTAAACTGCTATTAAACTCAGTGCTTTTCCCTTTTGAAAAAGGCAGCTTTCAAGGACAAGTTCAGAAAAAGTCAGTTTCAAAGAATTCAGACTCCAAATAGTGTTGTGTCCTATGTGAGACTCAGGATTTAATAGAGAATCCAGTAGGAGATATCTTGTTCCAGTGTTTGACAGTTTTTCATCATGGCCCTCCATCAATATCATATCTTTTACACACAGCGATCAGTCCTTTTCTACAAGTCATTGTCCTCAAATGTAAATCCACACATTTCAAAAGCTTTTTCAGTGGATAGGGTAACACATTTATTTGAAAAACGTGACAAAAATTAGCTAATTAAGTTGAAAATAGTATAAAATTATTCTTTTGCACAAAGTAAACCAATAAATAATTAATTACCTTGAACATTCTTATTCCTCTCTGTAAATGAAGGCAGCAGCAGAATTTCTGTAGAAAGCTCTTCAACTTTTTCCTCCATTAATAAAAAGAGTTTGATAAGTTGAGAAAGACATTTGAGTTGATACAAGGTTAAGCAGAAGTTCCGTCCTTTCATGTGGTATTCTTGGGAGACTATTCAAGTAAAATTATAAAATTACTTTTATTACTGTTAAAAAAAATCCTACAAAACTGATTATGTACGACAGTATAATACATCAAGCAATTTACATTTTCTTATAATATAACGTATCTCTTTCTCATTATAAAATACTGTTACATTATTTTTTCCTAAGTCTTCAGTACTTCTCAATTATCTGTGAGGTTCCAATTGAATTCCAGGTTTTGTCATTCATTAACTAGGATTTTTTTCCACGCAATGGATCTACTCAGAAATGTTCTCACCTGTATTTTACAGAAAACCTACTGTGTTGCAAAAGCCGAAAGGGAAAAAAAACGCATCATTACTGTATTTTAATGGTTTGGGACATCACATCACTTGTCACTCTGCAAGTCACCTTGTCTGTTTAACAATCTGCTAGCACAATACAGTTGATGAATATGACATTTGAGTGAAAGAAACATCAATCTAACACTCCACAACTTTAAATATGTGGGGTTTGAAAACAAGTGAGACTGTCACTGAGCAAATATCAGCAAGTATTATAACTATAAGCATTTGGTATTTAAAAGAAGAAACTGAACATTTTATTTTGAAAGGTTAACACATGCACTCATAACATATAATCATGTCACATTAACCAGGGAACTCTGATTTCAGCACAGTCAGACTATAAACGACTGTGAGACTTTTCCAATTCAGTATTACCAAACCACATGGGTTTAAGTACTTTAGTTTTATAATGATTTTAAATGTAACAAATTTGCACATCTATGCAAGTTGTGGTGAGCTGATACCATGTTCCTATGCAGTTCTGCTGCAGATGTAGCACCAGCAGAACAGTTATTCTAGAAAGTGTCAGAGGGAGAGCCAGAGTAGTTTGAAAGGAAAGCTCTGAAAGATGAAAACAAAGATAAATTGATTAAAATGTACTTTTATGTGTCAAATTTTTCTTGGCTTTGCAAATTTTAAATACTTGGTACCTTCCTTTTCCCTCAAAGTCTCTAAATATTTTTAGGCATTTACAAAATACTTTTAAACAGACATAGATCTAAGTAGCAGAGCTGAACTCTGAATATTAATTCTGTAATTCACTATTCCAGTTTTGCAGCCTTAGCGACTAGACAACAGGTACGGCATCTACATCTGAATTTCCTCAAAATTCCAAACAGATGTATTCATGTTGGTCCTTTGCATTTCTAAGAATGCAAGAGTCAAAAGAGCTATGCACAACTGCCTCTGTTAGTGTCTTTTCTCTGAATAATGACTAAATAACAAATCTATCACTGGATTTTTGATTTTAAGTCTTGAACCTACAAAAAATCACATTCTGCAATTCAAAGGATTTTACTCCTTACCTGAAAACTAGAGAATATAATCTGAGTTTAACTGACATGAAAAGACTGCCTGAATCTGCAGTGTAAGAACCACAAAACACATCATAAAAATGAACGGAACATTAGTTTTATCTCCTGCAATTTGAAAACCTTGTGATGCTTCTGCCCCATCTATCAAGGAAAAAGGAAACTGTCCACTTATTTGATTGCCTCAAATGATATTGTCTTTCTTACACAGAAAGAAAGTGGACGTAGAAGATGAAGGTATACCACAGTAATGCTATTTTTAGAATATATTACCAAACTCGGAAAAAGTAAAAACTTTACTTTTAATGATCATTCAGAATATATTTCAGTTTTATTCTTTCTCAGAAATGACAACCCATTTATTTAGTGCTTGATGTTCAGATAGTGGGCAAACACCTGAGTATCCAAAGCTTGAATGAAAGGCCTTTTATATACCCAGAATCACTAGATTTAAAAAAACTGATGGCAACATTTAGTTTTGAAGACTGCTGACCAGCCTGCTTGAACAAGCACACCACCATCCATTTTTTAGCGAAGTAGAGTGAACAGGCACTTCTTTCCTGACATTGTTCTGATTGGATAACCACAGGACAGAAACCTTTAAGAACTATGCCACAACCAAGAGCTAAGCAGCCAATGCAATGTCATAGAGAACATCTCAAAACAGGTTTATAAACAGAAGACTGTCATGAAGACAACCTGTCACCATGTGGACACGTGAAATAGACATGAGGATTGTGATACATGTTCAACCAAAACTCAGTGACACCAGCCTGCTTGGAGGAAAACTGGCCGTAATCAGAGTGGAGTACGTTTTGCTCTGAAAATGTTACTGAATGGATCATGAATTAGAGTGTTAGGTCAGAAAACAAACATAACTCATTCATCCAGGTGACACTGTACAGCAAGAGAAGCACCCCTCCAGGATGAAAATGGTCTGAAATTGTTATTAGCATCCTATCCAATCCACAGACAACCATACACAGGGTGGCTGAAAGCCCATGAAGGTAATCTCAGCCAGCCACAAATCAGTTAAGCAATGGCATTCCAGTCTATCTGCAAGATAGAAAGGAAATGGACAAACTTACATGATACAAACCAACTTCCTTCCTGAATCACCTGCAATTTACTACCATCGTTGTTCTAAATCTCATTTCTTCTGCATGGCTGACTTTAATTCATGTAGTTCTTGTACAAGGAAATAACTGCATTAGGACCTCTGGATGCAGACAAACATCAGCGGGACCTCCATAGAACCTCCTAACAACAGGACATGTTGGCTTCCTGCTAAAGTAATACCTAGGCAGGAGAATTTCTGAAAAGGGACAGAAGGTTATGAAGAGGTAAAGTGCATTCTACAGCCTTTGTCAATGTGCCAAATATCTGATTTTGCTATTATTGCTCAAAAAATTTTGAGATCAGGACTGAACAAACACAGAGAAGTAAGGTTCTGATTTCCTGAACATAGCTCCAGGCTCCTGTCTCTGCAAAACAAGAATCACACTAATACTGCTGTACAAAACCAATGCCTATGCTGATGATTTCTAAACTGCTCTGGAGGCCAAACTTGCTAGCAGAAATATCCTGAGTCAGGAAAATGAGCTATCATTGCCTACAACAGAAAATATTCGAACCAAGTACACTGTCAGGGACCACTGAAATCTGGCTGCTACTCGAGGAACAGGGAGTATAGTTCTCATATATATATGTATATATATACAGGGAGTATATAATACAGCCAGTGGGACAGGCTCCTTGCTAGCCAGCCCTGTCCTGCAAATCCTAAACAAGGCAGACCCTGAGATGATAGGTTTCAATCAAGAGTCCAGATCATCAGCCAAGTTCATGGTGATGACACAAATCTGAGGTTGAGTCAGGAAGGTAATTCACCCATTTGAATCTGGATCTGGTCTGGTGGAGGTAACCATAAGTCAGGAACAGTTCAGCGACCACTCAGTGGGACCATGGTGATAAGGCAGTTTCAAGCTCAAGGCAGGAAAATTGAATCAATGGGGTCCACAGCTGTGGGGGAGATGAACATCAGGACACCTGTGATGTAGTTCAAGCAGGGACTGAGGACCCAGGTGCAGCTGAAATAGACTTCCTGGGAAGGCTGTGGTGTAGGTCCCTGAAAAGCCTGGTCAGGGCCTCCAGGCTCACTAGTGTACAGAGGGCTTTGTTGCATAGCCTTAAGGAACTTGAGTTTTCTGACAAATACTTCAGAAAAACTGTGAAGCTTTCTTTCTGCTTCATGGAAGGCTGTATAACTATTTTGCTAAGAGGAAAAAAGAGAGAGTGCTTGAGGTTCCTACTATCTAGACTGCAGTTCTTTCTGAGGAATAGGAGGGAGACAAAAATACTACTTAAATTAACTTTCACCTGCAATGCATTTATGTGTAGCAAGTAAGTAAATCTTGATGGTTCATTACAAAAACTGGAATGAAGCAAAGGAATAAACTCAAAACTTTCACGCTATAAACTTTTTTACATTTAGATCATCTGCACTCTTGAGTTTCTATCACATAGAGGCAGAGAGGACCTAAAAGATATTAAATTTCTTCAGGCATGCTGATCTACTATCCCAGCCATAGAAAACACAGGCACCAGAAGTCTGTCAACCCAAACAAGGTTATTCTTAGAGAGCTTTTTTTATAGAAAAAGAAGGCCCAAGTAAAACTAATACTGGATGTCTATCAATTTGTGTAATTTGTGCTGGTACCAAGGCAGCTGATACAGTTATATAACACTGGAGGAACTAGAGGTACTATTTTCAGGTTTGGTCTTTTATTTTAGTACATTGTATTGAGACTGAAGAAATTTTCCTAAGATCTGAAGGACATGCCACCCTTGTCGAAGAATAAAGCTGTCCATTTTACCAGTGACCATTTGGCTGGATGTAGCTGGACAGATGGTACCATAGAATTTCACTTCACCAGTGATGAAGTTGAGAGGTGCCCATATGAATTCTAAGACAGCTAATAAGTTAATTAAAGCATTTCTCAAGCAACATAAAGTGAAAGGCATTCTATAAAGCACTTGATTATTGTACCTGACCTTCTCCTAAGTACTTAAATTCAGTAGCAATGTATCTGCCCTAATCTTAGCACTTTTAAAGGTTTTTCCTCATCTCTGAAAAAGACATATGAGAAATAAGGCTGAGCTAGATCTAGATGACCTGTGTATATCTGCTAACTTGTGATTTTATAGCAAGTTTCAAAAGTGATACTTCCCTCAAAGCTGTAGCTCTTTAAACCACTAAAAAAATGTTCCAACTCCCTTGATTACAGCCTTGAGGCACTTAAAATCTCAAAAGGCATAAGAAAACATGTATGAATGAATCCCACAAGCCAAATGCAACTTTTGTTATTATTTTCTCTTTCTATTTTTTTTAATGAGAGTGGCATCTCAAATATTCTGAAGAATTTTGAATTCACATCATCTCAAAAACTGAGTGCCTAATTCTGATAATTTCAATTCATCCAGGCATGTGACACAGTAGAGTGTGGCCCAGAAATACCTGCGTCAGAGGTGAGATGGCTCTAAATGTTAAAGAATAACGACATTATGGCAGTGTTGCTCTCATATTAATTAGCCTTTACTATTCATTCTACAGAGCCACATGGCTAAACTGCTTCTGGGACTCATGGTCGAATCCTTGGAAAGCAACCTGATGACTGTTTTCTTCAGTGATTACAGTGGGGATTTCTCCCTCAGCAGGAACCAAGGGTCCAAAACCCTCTCAAACAATTATAATAAAAAATACCTTCCCAATACACAATACATTAAATATCATTCATCTGTCCCCACTTCTAAGCCTTGATTTCATGTAAAACAGATCTACAATTTTGTTCTACTATGGACACAAGTATGCAATGTCAGGGATGTTATTCAATAAAGCTATATAAGGCAGAAAATTTAAAAAAAAAAAAAAAAGAAGTGCAATATTAAATTTACAATCTAACTACAACTTGCCTACATAACAAATAGAATTACCATTTTGCTAAATCCAAAAAGAAATAACCTAGTAAAGCAAAACAAACTCAGCTCCTCACAGTCACTGTATATTGGGGTATTCCAAGAGGTAAATTTTCAAAGCTATGCACAGGGAGTTATATACATAAATTCCATTAACAATAATGTGTTTCTGAGGTCTCAGTGATATTAACTTTTAAGTGATGCTATAACTATTATAACAACCTTGCATTTATGACAGCATTCATCTGTACACTATCTCCTAAACAGAGCTTGTATATAAGTTGTATTATTCTTTCATTTGCATTTAGTAAACATATATTGCATTTTTATAGACATCTGCTCACAGTTTTCTCAAACTGAGTGTTGGTATACAATTTTTAATGCAACTGCTAGGTTTAAATAATTGGTATTGCTGGATATAATCGCTAATTTGCTTACACTGTAAAAAGCAACTTAGTATTTCTGCATAGCAGATGTAATACACGGTATTACACAGAACTAAATTATTACAAACAGTGCCAGCAGTTTTCAATACACAGTACTTATGATAATTATAAAAAATCATCTTCATTACTGCAAGCTAGCATTTTTTTAACAGTTTAATTTGTATATATTACAAGATACATTCAAGTCACATGGAAACAATTACTGCAAACCCAAGAAGCTATAAAATGTTCCTAAACAAATCCCTTTGACCCTGTTAATGTCTGTTTCTTATTAATCTACGGCTACATTGTTTGTAGCATGAATTTTTTATGGAATATGAAAAAAAAAAGGAAATCCCTTAACAGTTGTTATTGATTCCACCATTTACTCACTCAAAGATAAGTGCCATTTACAAAGCAGAACAGATGCAGATGCTGACAGAAATGTAAACAATTGTTGCATGGCTTACTGCCAGATTCTAAGCCAATACATTAAATTCCAAGTGAAGCACATTTCCCCTATAGATTGCATTTATTGCCACTTCATTTCCTATGTGCTCTGTCTTTCTATTGCTGCGCCTGGCACTAAGCTATTTTCAGTTCTTTGGTGACCCCTGAGGCCTAGTCTTACCTCACATAGCCATTAGAGAAGGGAATTGCATGTGTCTGACATGGTCTGAAACCAATTATTTGATATTTTCTTCAGAATGATGCCCAACTCTGTTGGGAATGAGCAATCATGAAATAATTTACCTCCTGATTTAATTTTTTTCTGCACAAATTAGTTGTAGCCTGAGCTAGTTACACACAGCTGCTTGTATCTGTACCTTATCAGAATTCTACTTGAAGTGGTGAAAAAGGAAAGGAGAGAGTAGAGTTGAATAGATAGATTGGGGAATCCTGCTTTAAAAAGGCATTGACAAGTTTATCAGATATACTGATCACATGTGGTCTCTTCTGATTGAAACTGATAGACCTAGAAAGAACTATTAATGATGTAAACTGTTATCTGAGCAGTTAAGGTTTTTTAAACACTTGTCTTGCTTTGCAGCTCCCTGTTAGGTGCAGTGAGACACAGGAGTTCCAGGACAATCTGATAAAGCAGCCTTCACCAAAAAACCTACACATTGGCAATTCTTGTCCCTTTAAAAAAAAGGTCACAGATCTAAAAATGGTAAACATTTTCATATTAGACATCTCCATTACTGTGTGACTTTCATAAATACTTATATTATACATCCATACTGTGCATGTGGCAAAAAATGCAGTGAAGTAAAGGATTTCAACTTACGTATAAATATGATAAGCATGCATAAATTTGCATATATTTAATTGAGTCTGTCACAGAGATGTCACTACCAGCTATTAAACAACTTCAGTGAAAACTACACTAAATTTTTAAAAAGATTCACTACTCATGAAACTGATTAAAATTTTAATTAACTAATTTAAAATATTTAATTAATTTATAGATTAAAATTTATTAAAATCTGCTCCATAATGTCTTCCTAGTAAAATGAGATCACTTTTGACCTCATAGTGAAGGCTGATTCCAGGTTGCTAGATGTTAGCTAGCAAATCCTAAAGTCCTTTGCCAACATAGCATGGGTAGGTCCACCAATATGAAATCCTTAATTGTAAATCATGTTTACTGACCAACTGATGAACGAAAGGCTAGACCAGTGCTGGAAACAACAAGAACATCGAATCACACTCTGACTTGAAATTTATGTTCGTCATCTTAAACAAATGATGTCACAAATCCTACTCCTTGACAGTGTACTGCTCCTTTACAACCCTCAGGAACAAACTACAGAGACTTCTAGAAGCACTCTGAAGTGCCTTTTAATCATGTTCAAGAAAGTTACTTTACACAAAGATACCTATCTCAGTCTGCTCTGAAACCACATACTCAACCTCCTCCTTAATTCTCAAGAGCATAAGTGGCCTCTAATAAATTATGACATTCCTATCATACACTTCAATTCCTGGTAGACAGTGACACTTTAAACAATTCAATAAGTAATTACTGTAAGTGAATTATTTAGTTTCTGGATTAGAAGTAACTAACTGACTGGTCCATTTAAGGAATTTATCATTTGACATCCAATAACTTTTTGATAATTATCAAAATACTAAAATAGCAGACATTTTTTTATCATCCTTTCAACTAAAATTACTTTAAAACTTTTAGACTGACAATAGTTGCAGTTGCTTCTAGCAGTTAAGAGTGGGGTTTGAAGTGCTACTCTACAATTAATAATTTCTTCTGAAGTAGTAACTATTACCAAAAAATTCCTTTCAAAAACTGCTAGAACTATCCTACAACAACATTATGCTCTTAGTAATATTTCTCAGAGATCTGAAACAATATTTTGGCCTTGCCAATGACATAAACTGATTCCACACATATTTTTTGATTTTTCTTGCCTGCTCTGTAGGCTGACAGAGTTATCACATTCTCTGAAGTCTTCACACTCACACACAGAAAACACCAAAGCAGAATGTTTTAAGAGAGCATAAAAACTAAGAAAGCCTGCTGAAAATAACTGAAAATAGCACCTACACTGAAACTGGAGTCCTTGAAGAACTCTAAAAGTTGATCTTCCTCAGTCTTCACTGAAAGAGAAACTAAGGACTGCCAGGTCTGTCAAACCTTATCATGAATTCTACCTTTGATAGGAGTTGCATGTGTTTCCCTGCAAACCATTTCATAGCACTTGCCTGATAAAAGACAATTCTAATGTGTATTTTAGAACACAGTAATCAACACATTTATTTTAATCTGGCTTACATTTCTTTAATGTCTGCAAATGTAAAAAAAATGTCTGCTAATGATTCTTCTGCATCTAAATTCACAGAGGTTGTGTCTCTTACAGATTGGTTCATTACACTGGAACTACTCTACTCAGATTATTAGGAACCTACAACCAATCAGAATTTCTACCACATGTTGATCATTCCTTTCTTTAAGAAGGAATATGCATGACACTAAATACTATGTATTTCCTTAAAAAAATAGATTTAAATGCCTGTGTCACTTCTGCTTCTCTTACTCCAAGACATAACAGAAACAATTCTAATTTCTTCAAAAAGCATTAAAAAATACAGCTGGAGCAATACTGTGCCTTTGTATTTCAAAGCTCTAGTTAAGTGAAGTCACCACAAAGTTCTCTTGATTACTTTTCCAAGGAATATAAACATCAAAAATAATACTAAGCAGACCAAACACAGGACAGACATTGCCATTTAAAAACTTCCAGAGAAATTTTTCAAAATTTATCATTTTTAAACAAATATTTTATAGAAAGACTAATACACAAAAGAAGGATTAATCACATGTCAGTAAAGACACAAGTTACCATTCACTGAGCTGAGATTACAGAATTAAAACACTTCTTTATGCATGAGTTGATAGTATGGTGCATAACAGAACATGTAATTTCCGTGTTGCAGAAATTGTTGGAATTTCCCAGCACGTGAACAGAAAATCAGTACACTGTCCCTTGTGCTAAAGTACAAAGATCTGGTTCTTAGCCAGAGGATGATCAGTGTGTGAATTTAAGAGGCAATCTAAACTCTTCTGGAAAATATGAGTAACTGATCTAATTTCAGGCAGTCCACTATGTGCTAGATTTCTAATTAAGAAATTGGACTGGGTTTTAACCACCCTTATTCTCTTAAGGTCAGATAGACTGGAATATATCCATTGCCTTGCTCTGTCCAGTAAATGTAGTGAAAACTACTATAAAATGACTGAAAGCTTTGTTGTTCAAAAGCTCAGTAGACACAGTGGCCCCTTGATTGACATTAGAGGGTTTTTAAAAAATTGTAAGACTAAGCCTCAGTTAAAACAACATTAATATTCTAATTTAGCATGTTACAACCATCTTGTGGGCATGACACTCCCCCCTAATTTAACCACCTATATTATTCTTCAAAACAAACTATTGTGACTAAAATAATTTTGACTTTCTACTGTACCATTTTCTGGACAGAAGAGGTTCTCTGTCTTGACAAAAATCAGTCAAGACCATCTTGTTAACTTGTGATTAATGATGGTAGATGCACATATTGAAAAGACTCCTGTAACAACTGCCTTTGAATCAATTTTGCAGGACTGTATTTTAAAAACATTTTTAAGTGTTCTCTTATCTGCCATAACCCTACACGGTCTTCTTCATGCCAGCCCATATTCTGAAGTAAACAAGAGACTTTCATCATAATTGTCCATCAGATTTTGTCACTTTTTATTATTAAAGAGAAAACTACAGTATATAAATGTTGGATTGACTTCTGAACATTTGCAAAATATCTGACTATAGAGTAAATAAGTTTTAATCTTTTACACTTGGGAGGAGAATACAGTGACTAGAGAGCACAGCGAATTAAATGTTTTCTTAATTCTGAGGAAGAAAATGCACGTATGCTGTGAAAAGACAAAGGAAGGTAATTAGATGGTGTTCACTAATTGTGAAAACACTTGGAAAAAAAACCAAAAACTATCGAGAATGAAACGTGTGCCTTTCAATCTCTGCAGAATTCCGAAAATAGATTTGAATTCCTGTTTAAAAAGATTAAGTGGAAAAACTTCATTAGGACACAATAGCCTTAGAAAAAATATAAACCAAAATATCATCAGGAATTTCATGCTTCAAAATATTTCAATAATTTGAAAACCAAAGTTTAATACGTGAATAACAAGATAATAAAATTCTAGAATAGAATATTTTAAAGATGACAAAGAGTAAGTAACGAGATTTTCTTCATAATTTAGGCTTGATAAGCAATTACAAGTAACTGCTCTAAAAAGATGGAAGGCCTTCAGGCCGACTATCCACTTTGCAATTAAGTCAGTTCATCTGACATTTCAGTAACTTAGATACTGTTATCTTTCACTCAACTATACATTTAAAAATTAACAAGCTTAATGCTTTTGTAATCTTTATGAAAATGTCATTCTATCAATGGAAACACATTTGTGATCCTAGGGATATTATGTTCATACGGCCTTTAAGAGTGTACTTCCATTTCATTAAAACTTCAGCTCTGCATGTTCAAACAGATGGTTTTATTTTCTCCTCAGTATTACTCATATTTTCATTTAATATAGTTGTGCAGAAGAAATCAAACACAATACTTGCAAGGATAAGAAATAAGTAATATGTGACAAGCTACAAAACACATTATTTGCTATATTAAATTTAAGGATATTTTTGTTTCCCCTGGGATCTTGTTATGCCTGTCAAAATTCTATAGGCTTCCCAAGGAAGGCAGAAACCTGCAGAAATCTGTATCATACCTGTATGTCCACCGGTTTCCAATTTCAACTTTGTATTTTAAATTCCCACCAACACTATATGTTCCATTATTTTAAATAAGTGAAAAACATATTGAATATCTCAATGTTGACTGGTTCATAATATAAAAATAGCAATCTCTCGTATATAGAAAGCAAAACAACTAATGATTTTATCACATTTTCACTCAATCTCTAAGCAGTAATATTTTTGCTGCTGTCACCATATATTCTGTGATAGCTGTGTATGTATAAGAGAGAAGTGCTATGGTTTTACTTGATATCTGTTACTTCTCCATCTTTAATGGATGGAAACGATATGTTTTTTTACGCCACCTGTGTAAGGTATGGGGAAGATTGTGCCATACCTCACCATATCTGAAGACAAGCTGAGAAAGCTGAGGTTGTTCAGCATGAAGAGGAGGCTCCAGGGAGACAGAGCACTCTCTAGTACCTCAAGCAGCTACAGGAGAACTGGAGACCAGGGCAGGGAGTGACAGCAAAGGGAAAATGGCTCCAAATTGAAAGAGGGTAGCTTTAGATTATATGTTAGGATAAAATTCCTGATTGTGAGGGTAATGAGGTACTGGAACAGGCTGGCCAGAGAAGCTGAGGATGCCCCATTCCTGGAAGTATTCAAGGCCAGGCTGGATGGGACTTCGAGCAAGCTGATATAGTGAAAGCTGTTTATGCCCACAATAGGTGAGTTGGAACTAGATGACCTTTCAGGTCCCTTCCAACCCTTACAATTCTGTGAATATACATGCAGAGCAACTCAAGGAGTCAGTAGGTGCAATGGTGTCTTGCACACAGTTACCATTCTTTCCGTATCTTGTTTTATATGGGGATCTAAAGCCCTGTTCCTACAAGTTATGTTGCCAGGCACTCTACAATGGGACAGAAAGATCAGAAAGTGAAGACAGAGGAGACACCAAGCAGACAGCAATATAATGGAAGCACATAAAGAAACCGCTGGTCATGAACAAACAAAACCAGCATGTTCAAAGGAGGGGATGAGCAGGTTATTCTGGGTCTCCTGAAGTAAGAAAAAACAAGAAGAGGGGCATACAAGGAAGCAAGGAGGATGAAGTTCCAGTTTTTATTATAACTTCCTTATTTTTGTCTTTATAATGTCTAAAAGTCACTACAGTAACTATGTGGGTCTTCAAATACTCTGAAGTTTAAATTTATGAAAAAAGCCAACTTCAAATAACTGACAAATAACCTTAATTCTAAAACTTTGTAATTTTAAACATTTGGCCCTTAGAAACACATTATACATTTAACTGAAAGTTTGCTTGTACCAGTTCAAGGATTTGGACAATAGAATGAATTTTGATCTGCAGAAGCAAGACATACTGGATATGATCGTCTGTAATCCCCATGGACTACTTTGTATTACATGCCTTCCCAGCACTTAACAAAGATGCAACAGGACTTTCAGGACTGAATAGTAACAAGTGAAGTGACTAAAGCACTTTCCCTGTTCACCGTCATAGTTGTAAAGTAGCAGAGGGCAGACTATGGGCAAGAAAACATGATGGAAAACCAATTGTAACTACAGCACAAATATTGCAAATTATCTGCAACAAATTGTTATGTGTACAAAAATATCAAAAAAGGTCAAAGATATAATATTAATTACATTAATGTAAGTTTGGACCTCTTTAATTTCCAGCTATAAATGGGAGATGAATTACACTACAGTTATTGAGCTGAAATTATTCCCAGATGTGAATAGTTGGGGTATTTTCAATCATGCAGTTGCTAAACCACAAAGTATTAATACTATTTTATGTATATTTTTGATAGAAAAGACAAAAATCATAGAAGATTTGTTGTAGGCCATAGCAGTGGCTATTGAGATTGCAGACCAAGTGAAGTAAATTATACAGAAGGATAAAAGCAAGTCTGAAACGAAAGCTCTTAATTTCAAAAAGAAGAAATTATAAACTAGGGGGAATAAAACCATATGCACAACATAGCAGAGAAATCAAATTTAAGTTAAATGTGCAAAACGCAAAATTCATATCTCAACTTAGCTCTTCAGCAAATTCCTGGGAATATGTAAATATAAGTGAGCTCAAAATAGATTTTTCTTATCAAGTATTTTAACTTAACATCCTAAAGTTGTCTTCTCTTCAACAAGTTACTCCATAGCCTGATCATCTTCTTGTTCTCAAATCCACTGCGCAAATGCAGCTCCTATAAATGGTACTCAGTCATTCTATTCAAGATTAGCTGTATGCCATATTCACTTTAGGTGTTTCATAAACACATATATTCTGTAGGAACTCATGAACATTTAAAGATAATAGATTTAAAATATAATAATTTAAATCAAAATTTGCACTTGAATATATCTCTATAATAGAATGGACATTAGTTATATTCTGGCAAAAGAAAAGAGAAAGGAAGTCTGCTGGTCCTCTAATTTAACAGATATATACTGGGGTGAAAGTGTAATACATTAACATTAAAATATATCTCTGAAGGTATTTTAATTATTTTCTAGCTAAAAATGTGCTCAGTCAAATCTGCATCACTTTAGCTTACCTCCACTTTGCAATAATATTTTTCTTAAAAATAACGAATTACTGATATTTGGGAACACAATATCTATTGCCTCCAATTTTAAAATTAGAGTTCTGTTAGAATTTTAAATCTTTAGGGTCTCTGGAAAGTTTACGACATTTAAAATTATTAAGCAAATCAATCTGAATATATTAGACAAAATAAACCTTAAAACTTTAATCTCTGATTCATTTTAACCACAGGAAATTAAAAAATTAATTAGTCTACGTAAGTATTTATACTCTGTTTATATACAAAAAGCATATAAATAAAGCCAAAGAAAACCTTCCACTAATACATAAACTGTTCATAATTCCATGGGGTTTAAGTTTCTTTGGCAGATGTTTTATCACCTGAAAGAGTAGTTGTTTCTTCATCTAACAGATGATCAGTTATTATAGGTTAGTCATGCCTGATTAAACTAGCTTAACATTTTTGCAAACAAAGAAACAAAAAAGATTCAGAAGGTAAAACTACAATACACAGACTTACAGCAAATAATTTCTGAGAATTACCCCATTGGAAATCAAAGCAAAAAATCATAAGAGATAACCTGAAAACCAGCTGTGATTCTTTCTATGCTAAGTACTGTCAACAGATATTTTTTGTATATTTTTAAATACCACATTACACAAACTTTTGAAAGATACAAATTATTAATATGATAGAAAGTCTGAAACAACAAAATCCCATTAATAACCACAAAAACTTGAGGGAGTGGGTTGAGAAACATTCCTTGCATATTATTCTAGCAAGCTGGAAACACTGATTATTTTCTGAGAGTACAGAGAAATTATAATTCATGCTACATAAAAACCTCCTACAATAACTGCCCAAATAGTATTGGTTGAATCCTGAACTGTTAAAGGTAGTAAAAGGAACAGGCAGATCTAACAGGTAAGAGGATCAAGTTTTAACATAAAACCACCTGCCTCCACTAGAGCTGGCAAGTGAAGATGCTGAGTTCCAAAAATCTGTCTCTTCTCACATGCCATTTTGACAGCTTCTCTGTCAAGCCACACACTTCGTAGGTACTGATAAATGGTAACAATCTCTTTATAGTACTTCACAAATAACTGCTCCAGTACAGAATGAAAAAAAAAAAAGTTAATTCCTTACTTCACAAATAGATTATTATATATAGTATATTTTAAAGATAACTCTGTTACAGCTTGTTATAGACTACCTCTATTTTCCCAAAAGAAATAGATTGTCTATAGAAAGTTTTCTGAGGTTCTGGCATTGCCTCATTATTTTCTGGGTTTGGGGTTTTTTTTTCTATGCTGTATAGTAGGATCAATTACAGCAGTTCTTGTGAAAAAAAACCCCACAACAAACCTCAACTAAAAACCACATTACCCTGAGGATGGACTAAGCAAACACAAACCCTTCTATCACCTTTGGGATAACAGTCCCAACTGAATGCCTTAGATTAAATTATTTTGATATTCTGAAATGTGCTGGTTTGAGGGCTCCCAGAGGGGAGAGGCAACATACATCAAAAAATAAGAAGCACATCTGCCTTTCAGTTAAGAAAAACCCCTTCTCTTTCTCTTCTTCCCTCCGTGTTTATGCACTAGATTCTTTTGATACTTGACAAACTGGGTATCACTGCCAAGGTTATTTATTAAGGCTGTCTTTTAACCTAACCTACGTAAAAATAAATTTCCACTCTAGTTTGGGAGGGCAACAAAGTACCAGAATTTACCAGTTCCAAGTTCCAAGCAGAAAAAGGCAGCTGATATTACAAAATTGGCAACAACGTACCAGAATTTAAGAGTTCCAAGCAGAAAATATCATTTGACATTAAGAATCTGTCCCCATTAGAAATCTCTTAAAATATTTCCCAAATTGTTATTACATTGTGAAGTGCCTTGTGAACACGTTAATTCTAAAGGGAAAAAAAAGCCTTTAAATAACTTAGTGTGGTACAAATGTTGTATATTCATACATTTATAGGAGAGAAATCCCTTTCCAAAAAATATTCTTCATATATGAACTCATATACAAAACAGTTATTCAGTAATAACTGATTTAGTAATGATACAAGGATAAATTTTGCTTGGGTTGATGAATAATACCAAATAATAGGCTATGACCTGTCCAGAAAATTAAAAACAACAACAACAACAACAACAACAACAACAAAAACCAAAAAACCAATAAAACAAACAAACACCAAAAAGACCCAGAAACAAACAAACAAACAAAAACCCAAAAAACCAAACCAAACCAAAACCAAAACCAAAACCAAAACCAAAACCAAAACCAAAACCAAAACCAAAACCAAAACCAAAACCAAAACCAAAACCAAAACCAAAACCAAAACCAAAACCAAAACCAAAACCAAAAAACAACAACAACAAAACAAAACCACAACTAAAACAGAATCACACTCAAAAGTTCACAACTCTCACCTCATATTTTGTTTCAGCATTCTGATTTCTGATTTCATTGTTGGTGCCTTATGGTTTCCCTGCCTGAAAACTGTAAGAGCAATTTTCTGCAGAAAACTAGTAGTGAATAGTATAAAGCCAGTATGCAAATCAATACCTACTTCCCATACTAATATCTTGAAGTAAAATAACATGAAGACATTACTGTGACAGCCCCTGTGAAGAAAGTAATCCTAAGAATTAAATTACATTAACAAACAGCAATTCTAAACACATTTGATGGGTGCTAAGGAGACAGTTGCTGCATCTGAAATCTGACATTTAATGGAATTTCAGTAAATATTAAAATCTGGTCTAATATTTATGAAATAGAAAGATTATATTTATTAATTGCAGAAAATATTTTAAAGTTGCAAGCAAGTCCTAAGATTTACTTTGTTTTCACCTTCTTCTGTGTTGTTGACTATACAAAAGAAATGAGCACTGGAAATCTGTAATGAGAGATGTACTGGCACAAAAACATGCAAAGTCACATCATGTTAATAAAAAATTAAGCACAGGAAGTACTGTATTAATAGACTGAATGACTGTTTTTTCCATCTTGTAACAGAGAGTTAAAGTAAAAATTTTCAGAGAGACATATTTGTGATCACTTTAAACCCCATGTTTTAGATGTAAAATGGAGATTACTGAACTTCTCTATCCTTGTGAGTTCTTTTGAGACTGAAATAAAAATTAAGTTACAAACTTCTATTTGCTACAGATATTTTTTTTTTAATCAGTGAATCTTTTCACTGATTCACATCTCAGGGACAGTTCTGATGTGTGAATCAGTATCAGTTTCATGGACACATTATTATACAGTCTTTCCTATAATCTCTTTAAATGTCTGACAAAGAAAAAGTAGAAGACTGAAGAGTATGTGTTTATTTAAATCTGGATTAAATAGTTCATATTCTAGTACATATTTCAGCAGCTGGAATAAAACAGGCTGAAAAAAATTCCTTCGACATGACAGCGTTATCCAATGGATTATAACAGGGTTTTGTTAAATTACATGAATTACTCTCTCTTACTTTTGCACCACAATTCTGACACAGTCTAGAATTCAACTGCAGTAATATGTTTAAAACATAAAGCTGTAATTAGTAATTTTGGGTCTCTTTCTTCCCAGAAAATAATCAATTATATATTGAAAAGTAGCATAATTAAAATAATATTTAACTACAAAGAACATAAAGTAAAGCTACTAACCCACAGCGTGAACTGCTTCTCTATGCTTCTTTGAAATCTTGGTTGGTTTAACTACAAGTAGAGCATTTTCTTTGAACTGCAGCTCACAAAGTGTTCCAAGAAGAACTGTCATTTCTTCAGTGATGGTATCCAGGTAAGTTTCATTGACAAACTTTAATGACGAAGATGGACCAATAGTTCCACTTAGTATATACAAATCCTCTTTTATCATTGTGCACAATTTAGGTATGGAACTTTGGTAACCATTAACCACCTTATCAAAATTTGTTTCACCACAACTAGACAAAATACAGTTCTGCAGAAGTTCAATAACCAGTTTATTCTGTGTATTTTGATACTTCATTAAGACTTCTGATTTGGGATAAAGAAACAAAAGCTGCTGTATACACTGAGTTTTAAACTCCATTCGTTGTTGCAAAGTATTACTCTTTGTTTCTTGACTTTGCAGTCTATTTACTAAAAATTGTCGAAGATGCAATCTCACATCATCCCAAAGAGATTTTACATCCACAGCTGAATCATCCTGAATGGTATGAAGGGAAGACGTTAACTCAAAAGACGTCCCGCTTGCAGTACATGGAAATGAGACACCACATTGACTAGAGAGATCCAGAAGGAAGTGAAGTACCATTTCTTCTTGATTTCTCTCACTCTTCAGCAAGCTTTGCTAACAAAGGTAAACCAGACAATATTTTAGAAATTTTTGTTAATTCTGGTTCATTAAATGAACAGCTTCATACTAGAGTAAAAACTGTGTTTCCAGTACTAATTATCTTAACAGCAAATAAGATATGTAAGTAATAGAAATTATAAAACTCATGGCAAACAGGACTTATACATGAATCAATTTTCTTGTCTATACAAACAACTCACATTTATCTTCTCATCTTTCTTATATCCCCAACCTCTTTTCTCAAGCAATTTTAGACCATAGTTCAAAGGAAATAGCATCTTTTAAAGAAAACTGTATGAAAAAATTACTTAGGAATTACACAGATAATGACAGGTTTTTCTCATAAAACCAAGCAAGGAATTTATAAAATGGTCACTTTCTATGGCTCAGCGGGCAATCATCAAAAAGACCATTCTAAGGATTAAAAAGTCCCAGGACTCCGTTAAAGAGCTAAAATTGAAAACTTGTTAAGAATTAAAGAGCCTTAGATCACACAGGACAGAAGAAAAGAAGTTGTGTGTCCCATTAAACCAAGATGCAGACTGATACATTAGTGACCTCCCTATACATCTATACTGTATGGGTTGGAAAAAGCAGTCAGTTAACAAAGCAAGTGAAACCACATGGCTGCTGTTCCTTCCTCATTCAAGTCTGAAGAGCTCTTTCTCAGTCTAGGGCTAGGATGTCTGATCTTAGAGGTGCTTCAGCTTCAAGAGGTAATGTAGCAAATGGCAGCTCCTCGTCACAGCTCAATACTACCGTCACAGGAAAATTGAGTGGAATTGGTGGTATTCTTGATTTTATTAATTTCAGTAGGAAACTTAAGTGGATGAGAATCTAGAGGCCCTTACACTTCATGTGTGCTCCTTCATGTCCCATTGCCTCTCTCCAACAGAGAAAAGTATTGCGGCAAAGCACCCCATGGGGGTTCATTCCAGTCATGTTCTTTATCTGGGTCTCTGTCATAGTTTCCTCCCAGCCAGCAACCAAGCCCCAAGCAGCCACTTGCTCACTGGAAAGTTAAAAGCATAAAACTTCTGGGTTGAGAGACAATTTAACAGGGAAGGCAAAAGCTGCCCACACAAGCAAAGCAAAACATGGAATTGATCCATTTCTTCCGTGGCAGGCAGGTGTTCAGCCATCTCCATGATAACAGGACCCCATCACACATTATTGTTACTTGGGAAACAAAGGACATTACTCCAGACGTACCTGTTTTCTTTCTTCCTCACACTTTATACATCGAGCCTGATGCCACATGGTCTGGAATACCCCTTTGATCAGTTTGGGTCACCTGTCCTGACTGTGTCTCCTCCCACCTTCCCATGCACCCTCAGCTTCCTCACCAGTGTGGCAGTATGGACAGCACAAAGACTCTGTGTAAGCCCACCTCAGGAATAATACAAAAATCTCTATATTATCAACTCTGTATTCAGCACAACCCCAAAACATAGTACTAGACACTTGAAACCAGAAGTCTCCAAGTCATACTCCAGCCTATATAGCAAGGCTGGCAAAGAAACCATTGCTACCTTCCACCTTCAGCATTGCTTATTTATTTAACTTACAGTATTTGAAGAAACTATTAGTTTTATTTCTCTTCTCATTTTGCAAGAGAGGTAAATTATTCAGCTTTGAGTCTGGTATTACAAATTACCACTTCGGAATGCCAAATATTAAATATTTCCCTGTAGTAAGCTTTTATCAATATATAATTATCCTTTAGAGTCACAAAAATTTTTAAATTCAGAACTCCTATTCTTTGTTCTGGATGTTTCTAACCTGTTACATACCTTAAAGTATGTAATCTTTCTGCTGCCCTTTACTCTGATGAGAGTTTCTTGACAAAATTTTTTTTAAAAAAACGGCACTTTCACTACAGTACCTAATTCTGAGCAACAGACTAGGAGCATGATTGCCTCCTATAAACAAAGTCTTAAAAATAACAGCCTACCTATTTTTCTTTCATTTTAGATTTTTATTTCAAAGTAATTCTTATTAATTCATCTTACAAGCAGAAAAGATGTGGAAGACAGAATAATAAAGGAAATTATCAGTTGAATATCATCCTACAAAAGCATGTGCATGTAATAGAAAATCTGCAACTGCTTCAAATCCTAAATCATACACATCAAAATGCATATACATAATACTGATCCAATTTTCTCTTATCTGCTGAACTATTGTATGAAGTTTAGTGGCCCCAAAGAAAAAATGTGTTTCAAAGTGTAAACTGAAACCCTGGTTACTAACTACTGTGTTGAAAAGTTTTCTCCTGACAAGCAGACTTCTGGACTTTAAATGATGGGGGAGGTTTATGAATCAAATACTCATTCTGATTTGTACAAAGCAAGAGAAGCTGTCAAAGCTGTGCAGGCCTGTTGCCATCAATGAATCAAAATTATTTCCAAGCAAATCCCTACTGCTTTATTTTTATGTATCTAAGGATTGTTTCAAGCCTTTTGCAATTTAAACTACAGCATTAAAAACAGAAGCTTGCAGGTGTCATGTTGGACTTAGTGATATTCAGAAAAAGTACCTGAAGTGAACTTTGAAGCTTTAAAAAGTGTCATCTTCACATATTAACTGTATTCATGTAGGCTTTTTAATTTAAAAATTAACCTATAAAAATATTGCAAAAGGCGATGCCAACGCTATTCAAGAGAAAAAGATCCAAATTAGTATCCACAGGTTTTGGAGGACAAAAAGTTCCCTTCTGAGCACAAGAAGTTAGTAACAACAATACCATACAGAAAACCAGTTGCAGTTTACCAACTGGACTACTGCCTAGCTTGCACAATTACCTACCATACCAATAAACAAGTAGAATAAGATGAAGCCATGGTTAAAAAAATAATCTGCCATTATTTTAGCTGGAACATAACTTAATGACAATGTGTTGGTGCATATATTAAGCTTTTAAATACTGAGTTAAAAGACAGTACACAGAATGACAAAATTTCACAAAATTAACATTGTCAGGTTTCAGGAAGAAATTCTCAGTATTTTCACAAGAATTTACAAATGCATGATAATAAGAATAAACACCCCAGGCAAAGCCCAGAAAGAACTTTGTACTGTTTTCAGTTGTCCCAGCATCTTAAAAGATAAACAAAATTCCTAACAAAATAAACACACATAATAAAGGATAACAATGAATAGGGATATTGTCCTGAACTAGAAAAAAGGTTCCAGTTACTGAATATTAATTATATATACTTAATTAAAAGTATACAAAAAAACCCATATCTAATTAGTTCAATGGATAGGGATATAAATTTAAGAAAGGTTAGATCATAATAATCTCATTAATGCTGAATATTACAGAAATTTTACTGGAGACCTGCTTATGGAACTGAAAATCATCTACTGTGAATATAACTTCTTACAGACACACTGTAGTAGTCAGTACTACAGAAACAGACAGACAGTATAGATACAATTTTCATCTGTAATCCCAACTACTCAAAAGACTGGATTATCTAAGCAGCCATAAGCCTGGAAACAGTGACATGAAAGTTGCTGAGCTCCAAAAATGTTTTTATGATAAGCTGTGCAGAATTGAGACTTTCAGGCTTCTCACTTTGCTGTCTGTTTAGCAGCCTGCCACAGAGCCATTCTCAAGGCTTAACTGGATACTACAGCTCACAGCAAGACTGTCATGCAGTTAGTAAGCTCCTGGGAAGCTGAAGAGCTATAAAGCATATTTTGTGTAAGATGGGGACATTTTACTGTTTTCCAAACAAATGCCGCCATCTGGTGTTCAGGCATATGGCTTGAATAGACCTTGGAGAAGGAAGTAGGAAACGGACACAAATAAGTCATCAGTACCATGCCACCTTCTGAGAGAATTCAGTAAGGATCTAAGTGGACTAGGAGGAATAACAAAAGACTCCTGAAAGCAAGAACTTCACAGTCAGCTTTTTCTGGGATCTTCTAATCTCATCTAGATAAAGTATGATATGTAGCAGTATCTGACATCCTTGGGTGGGATGATTATTAACAACATTCATACTGATCATCTTTGTCAGAAGAGAACAAAATCACTCTTCACCATGTGAGCATTAAAGACCTGGTGTCTCTAGAATTTACTTGCTCTTTTGACACAGATCAATATCCAGTGGAATCAATGGTGACTGAAAGCGCAACAGGAGTTCTAAAGGTTAAAAAAAACAAGAGCTGATTTTATGAAGCTTGTGCTCTAGCCAGAGGAAACACTCCACTTCTCAACAGTTTTCCTCTTCCATCACAGTTAATCTTAGCCTAAAGTTGTTCATGGTCTACAACTAAACCATGACATGCAAGTGACAAAGAATAATCACTGGATACTGTTTATTTGTTTTGACCTCACATACATGTATCATATCAAATGCACAGATACATAGTTTATATATAAACTTGAAGATCATCAGTTACTGAAGGATTAACTTTCACTTATCTTGCCAACTCAATTCTATTTCCACACACATATTCAAATATAAAATTTTAATATAAATTTTGGATAAAAATACTCTCTAAAATGATGCCATTTTTCATTGAAGTGAAATTTGATTTCTGGTTGCATCTAATTGTATAACTTGGTAGAACAAAGAATGTAGCTCCCGTGTTTCTTGTTGGGAAGTGTAGAATCTTGGAATAATTTTGACTGGAAGAGACATTTTTTGAAGCTCATTTAGTACAATCCTCCTACAATAATCAGGGACATCTTCAACCAGATAAGCCTGCTCAGAGCCCAGTACAACGTGGCCTTGAACATATCCAGGGACGGGGCATCTACCACCTACTCCACTGGCGCAAAGCAGGTAGGAAGTTTATGCTTAAATATTGCATGAAGGACAAAAACATACATTAGATGAGTTAAATTCATACTGACACAAGTGAAGAACATGCAGTAACACTAACAGCTTCAGTGTAGATGGTAATTTCTGATTTTTTTTTTACCAATGTGTTTTATAAAACAATCCAAGCAGTGGTGAACATATGGTAGCATCCGTGAAAATATTTTGTTCCAAGCTTGTCTATTTAAGGCATGATCAAAAGGAAACATAACACCCTGCTGGAGACATGAATTAACCTCACAACAGTAAAGAGTGAAATGAAAAAACTAATTGAACTCACTCACCCACTCTCCCACCTCCAATCGTACAACCAACTTTCCAATATTATGGTCTTTAATAAACAATTTTTACCAGGGTCTTAAGGAACTCCATCAACTCTCCATCGTCTGTAGAAGAAGGTCTGAGAGAACTAAAATTGCAGTTACATAGCCACTGAATGCAGTCAGTTGTGCTTTGTAGTACTTCATCAGTACATATTTCGTTTATGTCTGATTGCAGGTCCTTAAGACACTTTTCTATGCTAAAAAAAAAGAAAAAAAAGAAAACACATAGGATTTTTCTTTATTATTTGGAGACAAAAGTATTTTTATATACTCCATATTTAAAAAAAACCTACATAAAATTAAGGTAACACAAATCCTTCTTATTTATGGATTAAGCTACCCTCACAAAATAAGATCTGAATTTGCAGAATTAACAATTAAGTACTGTTGAGCTACACCTAAAAAATCTTCCTTTCAGGCCAGAATGTACCATCCTCAGCAAGCGTATGTATGGCTTTACTTTCAATCAATCTTATTCTTTTTAATAAAGTACTTAATGAATAAAACATTCCAACCTAATATCTGGTCCTTGCTGCTTAATTAGCTAAAGCAGAGACTATAAACTGAACCAATTACTATATTCAAAGGTGAATGTGTCATTTTTCTCCTTTAGCAATCAGCAGTTATTTTATAAAACATAAAGTATATTAATAACTTCTTAAAGACCCACTGGCATCACAGAAAATGTTGAAACAAATTTTAGAGCCAGTTGTGCTGAGAAAGCAGATCTTTTCTTTCCTGTTTTGTCATGAGAATATTTGAAAGAAAACAGACTTTGTTTTTAAGGAGCTGATCCACTCCTTAACATTCATCTAGAATTAAAACTCTTTTTATGAAACCAGAGGTGTCTGTTATTACAGTGATTTCTCTTGCAAAGATCACAAGAACAACTGAATATCCAGAAATGTTTTATTTCTGTGTCATGGTTTGGCACTGGCCAGATGCTAATGCACCCATGAGTATATGTTTTTCCTAACAACTATTGTGGGCTGTGATCAAGAACAGAGAAGAGCAGGCCCAAAACTTGAAAACAGAAAACAAAACTTTATTACATTACATAAGAACAGAAATAGAAACGAAAAAAAACCTCTAAACACACAAAAAATCCAGAAATGAAAACCTCCCAGAACATTTCTTCTCCTCCTCCAATTTCCACCCTTTACACGTTACCCTCCATAGACCAAAACCTTGGGTTTTAAATCAATCACCCCTCAAAAAAACTAGTCTTCAATTCAGCAAGGGAGAGAGGAGTCTCTCTCACACCACAGACTGCTCCTCAGAAAACACAGGTCCACCCTTTATGTGTTTCCATATCACCCGTGGCACTGCCCAGAGACGTCTGCCAGGGTGACCCTCTCTTTTCCATGTCCAGTGCTCTCACTACTGTCTATGGGCTAAAACTGCATACAGGGCTCTTTTAAGGATGCTTCTATGCCGAGCTCTCTCCATCTTTCCCCTGGGGCTGAGGGTTTCTAAGAACAGATCTTCCCTGAGGGCAGAGGGCGCCACCACACCCTCTTCCTCTCTTCTCTGTTCGCTCCACTCTTACAGTGCCAGTCACTGCAGCAAAGTCCAGCCGGCTGCATTGCCCCAATATACAGTTTATGTTCAAAAGAGACTCAATATCAGTCTATGGCTAACATTATGCAAGAAAATCTAGCCTAAAAGCCACTCCTCTTCATCTCTGCCCATCTGGGGTTCTTTTCATCTTCTTTTATCATCTCGGTCCCAGGCTGTCTCTCTCTCTCTTCTGAAACCACCAGCCATGAGAATCAATATCTGGGAAAAGTTTCCTTCTGCCTCAGAAAGAGTTAAAAGCTTCTGGCTCCCAGCAGGGCCACAGGCTCAGGCACTCGCAGGCTCCAGCAACTCTCACATGCAGCTGGGCACCTTCTCCTGGGGGGTGGGATGGGATGGGATGGGAAGGAGGGCACCTCCACAGTTCCTCATCCTTCATCCTGGATGGGGCTGGCTCAGCTCCAGTCCTGTTCACTCTCTTCTCCTCCCGGGGCACTGGGCTATCTCAGCCCAGCCTCATGGTTCCCCCTTCCCAACCAGCCTTGTAAGCTGGGCAGGGGAGGAGGAGAAGATGTTTCTCTGCTGAAACTGGAACCCAAAAGAAGAAGACCCTCTGGGAGTCCTTGCTTTTAACCTCTTGTGTTCTCAGAAGTGTGTCCAAACCTCCCAGTGGCTACTCCAGGTGCCAGCATAAAACCTGACCACTGATTGGTTTGCCCACAACTTCCTAGAAAATTCACCTCCCCCTCAATCACGACATTCTATTTGTGTAAACACTTAGGTGAAAACAAAACAAAACAATCCCATCCAAAACAATCTATTTATTTTCCTACAAAAACACCTTTTTGGTATCTCATTTCTATATTTTTTTCCAAAGCAGTGCTTAATATTTTATATAGTTTCAGTTAGAAAAATAGAATTTAGATTTAGGCAAAACTAGGTTTAATAGCCCAGCCATGAATTCCAATTCTAAACTTCACAAAAGATTAACAAATATCTTTTTAGCTTGTGAAACCTGTTCTCAGGACTATGAAGGTAAATGTCCTTTTTATATACCTTGGCTCCTGGGACATTATTGTAGGCTCTTACTGTGTTGTGCTGATGTATTGCAAACATACCCAAACAGATTACAGCACTGTGCAATATAAAAGACACTACTGTTGTTAGATCTGTGCCAATCTACTACCATTATGAATGAATTTTTACAATTATCTTTGACATATGAATCTGTGAGCAAGCTAATAAATAACAAGCTATGAAGAAGCCACAGCCTTCTCAAGATCAGACATTTTGGTAATTGGTCCCAATACTGATAAGGGGATTAAATGGATAGATTTCAGTGCCTGCTCCTTACCTCTCCCATAAGTATAAATCATGATAACGATGTTCATTTTATTTAATCCTTTTATGCTCCCAAAATAAACATTTATTAGGACTAAAGCTGGTTTTGATTAAATAAACATATTTTCATTCTGTTTATTTGCAGCATACAGAATACTGTAGGTAAACACGGTCTCACAACCACTGCTGCACCTTACTAAGAATTTTGTAAACACTCAGTAATAAAAGAATATGGTTAATTATAGTTACTCCTTTACATTAATTATATGAATTAAATATTTAGGAATTTGGTTACATTAGGTTACATTTTTTAAAAAAGTGTATTATGTGAGTTTACAAAGCAAGCATTTTAAGTAAAAGATTTCTGATAAATATGATTAAAATTATTCTTACTACCTAGGTTGCTATCAAAAATTCTACAATTTCATATCAGTGTAGGTGGAAGGAGACTTTGATTTCCTGGTTTAAAAAAGAAATTTGCAAAAGTTTAATAAACTGAAAACAGAAATATCATTCTGACATGAAAATATACTTAATGTTTTTAATTATTTTTTATCTTAAATGTAAAACTTATTAAAAAGTCACATAAAGTGCTATATTCTTTTTTTCCAGGAATATTTTTTCATTAAGTGCAAATGTTTTTTGTTGGTTTTTTTTCCTTTAAGTTAAGAGCAGCAAATTACCTCCTTTTTTGAACATACTGAGGCATTAATCCTGATTATGTCAACTGACATTATATACATACTATGGACGTACAAATTTAACAGCGTTCAATAAGCTTTTTGTCCACAGATGACTCAACTTCTTTTCTGGAACCTGTGGAACTATTCAGACACAAACTGAAAAAAACCAGTCATCAAACTACTAAGGAAGGAGTGGAGTGTAAAACCTCAAAGGAAAAAAAACCAAACCTTTCTCTCCAGCAAAGAAACCTAATGGTTATGCTTGTATGGATTTTTTTTAATTGATTGGTTTTTCAAGAAACAAACCTTTGGTCCCACACAAGTAGTATCTTCAGACTTTGTAGGCACATATTTTTTTGTGGCTAGTACTATTGGGATACCATTATGCAAGTAAAAATGATTTTACTGAAATACCTTCTCCTTCTTACACGTTAGAGTGTTTGCAGCTCTTTTAAAAAATGATTTGACTGAAATACCTTCTCCTTCTTATACGTTAGAGTGTTTGCAGCTCTTTTAAAAACCAAAGCAAAATTGTGTTATATTATCTGTGTCCACACCAGACTGCTTTTCTGGAGAAACATTTGGTAAGTACCTGCACTGCAGAGAGACAATCTCAATGTAAGAACACTTTTGTGGTCCTATTTATTAAGTTAATGATCATTTTTACAAATAACCAAATCATCTGGAGTGAATGCTTTTAAGCATGGCTTCATCAATGGATAAACAGTTTTAAAAAGTACTGTAATGGAATTGATAGTGTAAGCAGTATCATTCTTTCATACAATGTTACACATTATTTTGAAAAGTTTTGATATCAGAATAAGCTTTGCCGTCTCCATATATCATTTTCCATTGCCTAAGATTACTATAAGTAAGCTGAAGTATGATCGACTAACCCCTTTCAATTTCTAAGCACATTTCAATATATTTCATCTAGCATAGGGAGCAGCCATAAAATGACAATGATATTGGTTAAATTAAACTGCTAAGCTATAAAGTGAAATTATCTTTTAACCTCATGTTCCTTATTCTTAAGATCCTCACATTTATGGAAATACAGGTTTAGAATCAGTTTACATGTCTTTTATTCAGAACAGACTGTTTTAAAATAAATGAGATCATTGTCTGCACTGCTGTTGAAGATGTAAGCAGTGTTATAAAACTAGTGTTATTGCTCATTAAAAAGCTTGACTGCTAGAGGTATTGGGCATTTGTACAAAAAAAAGTTGTATCATTTGGAAATCTGTGTATCTACTGTGAGTAGTAATAAAATGTGGAGAAACACTTTTAGCAATATAATTCACATAGACACTTTCATTGTTAAACTTTCTCTTGATCTTGAACCCTGAGATGTAAACCAAAGACATAGCACCTGGTTAAAGGACTTTGAATTATTGCATAGCTCTACTTTAGCTACTTACAAAATATATCCACTCTAACTGTAAAGTAACTGTGTCATCAAAACCAGAAGAAATAGAGTGGTGATAACTTTGCTTCACTTTAGCAAGAGAAAAGTTACTCAGCAGCTTAACAGTACAAGAATAGTCAATTCTGAATGAACCACTGCCCACCCACCTTTAATTTCCATTCTTGTTTTAAAGGCTTGAGATATTTCAGTCACAAGATGTAAGCTTCGTTTTGGTAAATTATTTCAGAAGACAGGAAGAACAAGAGTTTTTCAACTCCATTGACCAAAATATGACAGTGACAAATAAGGGTTCAAACCCCATCATCTCATATATGCTCATATGAAATGAAATGGGATACTTCACAGGGCAGTCAAAGATCTGATTTTAGCTTCTGTAGATGCAGATGACAGCAAATTAACCACCTATGGTACTAACACAGTGATGATTGCTGAATATTTGAAAAAAATCAATAAAACAGCCAATTTCTAAGCAACTGTATTGCCCGGCTAGCGAGTTGATATGGAACAACTAACCCAGACTCAGTGATTATGCACAAAGACAACACAGTTTGCACAGGAAAAAAGTTACATTTCTTTCTTAGTTTATTTACTTATTCTTAGCAATTAGTCTAATAAAGTGATCAGACAATTATTATTCTGAAAAATATTTTAATAATATTGCTCTAGTATTTTACAATCATCAAATTCTCAAGTAAACACTGAAGTAATACATTTGTACAACAAGACAGTTATATTCACCGAAAAGAGTCAAATTGGTTTTGAAAGCTGTGATAAATATTACATCCAAGTAAAACTGATAAAATCTTTTCTTTCCTCTACAATTAGCCCTCATTTTGAAATTCTTACAAATACTCAACCACTCTTGGAATTTTGGTTGGAGTTGCCAAGATTTTGATAAATCTCTTGACCAATAGGAGTGTGAGGCATAGCTACTTCCTGAAAATTCCAGAACAAGCAAGATGGCAAATCTTGGCAGAACAAGCCAAGATTTTCTTCAAAAGAAAGATAACTCCTACAGCACATTTCAGTTTAAAAACACACCAGCCCTTGCACACACCAGTTCTGATCCAGGAAAATTTAATGAGATAGTTTGAAACTCTGTTTGAAACTCCTCCATTCCTTTGTTGTAAAGTTTTGATATTGGTAAAATTTCTTGGCAAATCAGCAAAGTTATGATCGACAGATGGACCATGTCATACAAACATCCTTACTGAGACATTTCCTGAATTTACAATTCACAAGGTAATGATCATGTTAGTTCTTAAATAATTATTATAATTATATCAAACAGTGATGGGGAAGACACAATGCTCTAAGCACTTACTAGCACTGACCTCATTGCAGTCCATCAAAATAGACCCTCTTCAAAATCCTTATGACTAAACTACTGTTAATTAGGTCAGGTTGAAGTTTGTCATGGTTTGAAACTGCTTAACATGCCAGGCACCCTTAAAAACTGGAACAAAAGGCTCATGAGTTGAGATAAGGATCGGGAGAAAATAGTCTAAGGGCAAAACAGGCTCAGACTTAAAGGTATAAAGTAAAATTATTATTAACAGTCAGAGGAGGATAATGAGGATTAAAATAAGCCTTTAAAACACCTTTTCTCTGCCAACCCCTCTCTCTTTCCCACTGACAGCACAGGGAGACAGCATGTGGGTGTGTTTGGTCAGTTTGTCACTTGAAATTTTTCTTCTGTTTGCTTAGGCAGAGGAGTCTCTCTTCTGCTATGCTATGGGGCCCTTCCCATGGGAGATAGTTCTCTGTGAATTTCTCCAGTGCAGTTCCAATTTCACAACTAGCAGTCTCACCCAACCTGCTATATAATATAAGTCCCTCCCATAAGCAAAACAGTTTTCCCAAAACTGCCATGGTGTGAGTCACTAGTTCATGAGCTATAGTCTTTTAAAGATAAGCTCTTCTTGTTTAGAAGCAAGGGACTTTTTTCTCTATCTCTGGAAACAAGGCCCCTCTCCCTCTGTTTGGGTCTCCCACTGGATTACAGGGATTTTTTAGCATCCATCCACTCCAGCATGAGAGGACCTCGTCCCAAAGGCTGCAGCTGGGTCTCTGCATTCCCCATTGACTTCATGGATTACAGGGAGATATTTTACCTCCCCATAGTTTAACAGGAAATCTCAACTCCAATGCTTGGAGCACCTCCTCCCCCTCTTTCTTTTCACTGACCTTGGTGCTGCCATGTTGTCTTTTTCCACATGTCCTCACTTCCTCCTCTTTCTCTGATTGCAAAAAAAGCCTGCTGCTCTTAAGTACCAGTGCCAACAAATTCCACAATTTTAAGACTTCTGCAGGATCTCACAGCGCTGAGAAGTTGATTTTGTCTAGGTTTTGTGTGGGGGAATCACTTGCCATATTTCCACTGCTGGCCACACAGCCCAGCCGCCACCACACAGGCAGTGCGGCCGCCACAGCGCTGGCCCCATTCAACGCCTCTCTTCACGTGGGGCGCTGGGGAGGAGAAGGCGCTGTGGCTGCCCCTGCCCTTCCACCTGCAGCATGGCTGGCTAGGGACAGCCAGGCAGGCAAAGCTCACCACGGGCCGTGCTGAGATGGTGGCAGCCATGGCTGTGTGTGCACTGCTGAGATGGTCCCAGCAGTGGCACCTCACCACCTCGAGAAAAAACTTCTCCTGTGTGGATTTTCTTCTTCAATGTGTCATCACAGAGCCACATTACCAACTTCTCTAACTGGGCCAGCAGCATGTCCATCCTCAGAACTATCAGAGATTGGCCCTGTTAGACACTGTGGAAGCTTCTAGTAGTTTATCACAGAAACCACCTCTGTGGCTACCCACCCCCAGCAAAAAAACAACCAGGCTGTGTTAAACCAACACAAAGTTTATCAGACTGGAGTCAAATTAGGCATCTGTGAAAAGTCTCACAAATTTATAGTCTCCAGGGGTTCTGTGGAGAGACAATTAATATTAAATAATTGTGTTGAATTCCAGGCAATGGTTCTGTTGATGAAGACCTAGAATATCTCCTACTGTCCTATAGTCTCATAAAATCTTGTTTTATCAGAACTAAAAGGCAGTACTCACTGAAGAAAAAATTGAATACACAAATAAAAATCAACTGCTGAAGTGACCTCATGCTTAGAAATCACGTCAAGTTATGAACTAAAGGCTTGATTTCAAGCTCTGTACTTTATTTCCTGTTAGAAGTATTAAATATAAGCTGCAAGTTTAGTTCAGGGATTGCTCACAAATGAAAGCTTAGTAATTCTCTAAACCACCAATTAGGGAAAAATAATCCAAATACTTGGTTTTGATAAGCAGTAAAAGTCAAAATAAATGTGAATGGAAAGAATGAAGACAAAAGGCCAACCCAATGAATACAACTTCGCACTTGAGAATAACCTTGAGACTACCCCTGTACCCAAAACTGGCCAGCAATGACCGCAGTTTTGAGAGTTCATATTCAACTGCTTCTATAAACCACTGCAAAAATAAACTTGACATTCAAGTGTAATAAGAGTTTTGTTATATAATAGCGAATGAATGAACCACTTACTACATTAAAATTTGCATATAAAACAACTGCACACAAATGACCGTTTTTGTTGTCGTTACAGCACCAAGTAGAATTGGTACAAAATTGGTACAAAAAACACTGAAGGTAATTCAACAGCTGAAAACCACATCTGATTTGTCATGTCACACAATTTTATAAAACCTATTCAGTTAGAACACAATAAAAAGCAATCAAATGATTTATACACTCTTGCCTCATCATTTTTTACACAATATTTTATTTTTAAATATATATATATGATCTATACTATTATGCTCATTCTCTGTGGTCTAATAAAAACATAAATCTATCTGGTGAAAAATGGATTGTATTTCAATTGTATCACTGTATCACATAGAGTTGCTCTTATCATACCTCTTACAAAGATCAATGGTAACTTGAAAATTATTTCATTCTATGCAATCCCTAATATATTAGGAATAAAAGGACTCTTTTTAATTTAAAAGTCTTATCAGCTACTGTCCATCTTATTTTAAACTCTCTGAATTTCTGAAAGCGACATGCTTCAGGAGCAAAATGGCACCTGGTAACTCCCAGAACTACCTTCTGTTTTTCCTTGTGAAAATAAAGTTAAAGCTAGCTTAAGTGTCAATTCAGCAGAAACACAAAACTTTTCGTGACCAGCATTGCTGTGCATCACATTCTAACCCAGTTTCCTGCTCTCCTTTAATAAAATATCATTTGGATTTTATACAAAAAGTTCCTTCTAATTTGTCAGACTAGATAGGTAAGATAGTGACAATCAGCCACCTTCAAGACATACAAACACTTCCACTGTGATGATGTTGATGTAAAATGTAACATATAATGTTAAGTGGCTATAAAGTACCAGTTAAAAGACTGAACAGCTGGCTTCCCTTCCCATAGTTAGATGTTTTCTTAATAAGCGGCATGCATTTTTCACACATTGAAAAAGAAAAATAGTAGTGAAGCATACATTCTAAAAGTTTGCTGTGAGAATAATCTTCCTAACTCTCAGGATATCTCTGCACAACAACAACAAAATCACTTTTATTTGGTAGCTGAAGAGGTGACAACATTTATGCTAAAAATACTGGTGCTGTTTTTTCCAGATATAGACCACAGACACTGGAAACTTAATTACCTGTATAATTAACTATGTTACGACATCAACTAATCTTTAAGTATCTACATTTCACTCATGTCAACAGCTGGAAAACACTAACATGAAATTGTATTATGCAGTGGTCCATAACAGCATATTTACCAAATCTTCACTAACACTACTACCATGGGATTATTAATACTGCAAGTACTTTAGTAGACACTAAATTTTAATATGAAAACATGAGGTAGCAGTAATAGAAATAACCCCTAAAAAAACCTCTCAGCCCAGCATAACCAATATGACAATAATTGAGAGTTTTCAGCAAGATATGGTAATGGTTTATTTCCATCCTTCCAGAGGCTGTTTGGGAGCAAAGACCTCTGACAAATATGGGCGACAGTAAACTAATATAATCTTAAAAGAGACGTTCTTTGAAATTATACAACTCTCTACAGGATGCACCGTTATCCAAAGGTAAGCATTCTCAAAATTTAATATAAAAGCCTGCCATTTGTTATATCTCTGACTGCACACTTATTCTTTTTAAAAGGACAAAAACTTTATTTGCTTAAGAGCATCTTTTACTGATGAAATTATTACAAAGGTACTAAAGAGTTCAACTACAAAGGCACAGAACCCTAAGCTGACTGTTTTGTATTCATGCAAAAAATCTGTATCAACAACAAACTTTTGGTACTCCACTGTTTCCATAACACTGATTTTTGGAAATCAGTATGTTACAAGGAAGTGGACAAAGAAATATACTATAAATTGTAGTAAGAAAAAGTGTAATTGCAGCATAAGAATTTTAACTGAAACAGTAAAGCAATGGATCAAACAAGAAAAAAAATACATATATTAACTTAATTCATTTTTCTACTTTCATTAAAAAAGCTTAAAGAACACAGTGAGTTTAGATTTTGCTTTTTGTCAAATTCTGTAGTTCTTTTGGTCTATAAAAATTTATCTCATTAGTAGGAAATTGTGTCTCATAGTAGTAGAAAATATAGCTGTGTGATGGGAATGGGAATTCACATTTTCTTCCTTCACTATCACACCTACTGCAACAGAACCCAAGATTAAGATGATAAAACTGTTAAAAATAGCACAGAGAGAAAGACTATAGCACAATAATTACATGGCATTAAAAATTTGTTAAATGCTCGAGTGGTTAAAATAAAATTACTGGTGAAATATTTCTCAGAATTTTAACTTACTACTAGGAAATAAAGGTAAGTTAAGCCACATTTCTTCCCAAATGCAATGACTTTCACTAGTATTTTGGATACTCATAACATATACTTTACCTGGAAGAGTTCTTCTTTATTTTTTCATCAAGATCACTAAGGATTTGTTGAAATTCCAATTCTCCAGGGAGGACATTTAACAAACAGTCTAAATTGGAAGAATCAAAAGAATACTCTCCTCCCCATTCCATTTTTAGAATCTGTAACACAAATACAGCAAAATGGTTAAATAACGGAAAGATGCAGTCTGGAAGTACCAAAGTATATTACATCTTGTTCTTTGGAGATATTAGATTATATAATAATATAAATATTAAATTATGCTTCTGCATCATCTGCTGCAGAGGGAAACCAGGAAAGCAAATGTTGAGGTAAGTTTCACAGTATCTTGCATTTCTTTAGTTCAAAGAAATCAGTTCTTTTACCTTAATCATAACAGTAGCTTTTTTTTCTTTTGATACTTAGAAAGAAAATTCTCACTATATATAAATGGAAACTCATTCATATAAATGGAAACTAAAAATAAACACATTACAAGGTAAACTTATTTTCTGAATACTTATAATTTCTGTCCAAGGAGTAACAGCTTTCTGGAAAGTCAGTACATCATTGCAAATACATTCAAACATAAAAATCCAGACTAAACCAAGCTTCATGTTGCTTTGTACTCATTTTGCTAAACACAGGTCTATTATCTATAGGCTGCTAAATCCAGCCTATTCAAACTAATACACTACCTTTGTGTCTTTATACCAAAAGCAAAGCACTAGTAGGGGTTTGTTTCCTGTTCTCTACTTTTTTCTGCATCCTCTTTTTGAGAAAAAATGAAATTGATTTTATCATCAGTGATGACTTACTACCAAAATTGAAGAAAAATATTACATAAAAATTGGAACCATCTAAATAACCAGTATATTTCATGTCTACAATTCAGTATATCATATTTAATCCTATCTATATTGCAGCAACAACATGAGGAACAAACCTAATATTCAGATGCACACAGTTTGGGCAACAAAATATAATGGATACATTATTTTTCCTGCAAGCAATGTTCTTTTACAAAGCAACTACAGTGTTGGTTGTTATCTAGAGGCACTACTAGAAAAATAGATTGATATTTCTAAGTGAACTGCCTACCAAAGACAGGTTTAAAAAAGATATAAGGTCAAGATTATTGGTTCTGGTCATAGGTGAAGACTTAAAAGTAACAGAAATGCACATTTCTGGTTTTGCTCTTCCAAAGGAATGCTAGAAAAGAAAAAGAGGAAGTTCTCTAACACATAATATCTGACACATCTCAATTAGCAGCATATCAGTATATTTAATAGATAAAGTGAAATATTTAATGGATAAAGTGTTTTCTTAAATTCTCAGAAGCTACGGAATATCCCTTTGCAAATAATTCAAACGCAACATTTTGGGATGTGGCTGATATTCAATCACTTGCTGGTGAAAAGGCCTGGATGTAAACCAAATGCATCTCTTAAAGCATTAAGGAAATGTCAGTCTTTTAATATAAAATTTAACAGATGTTACTGCAATTAAAGACACTAATTAAAAGTAGAAGTTAAATGGAAACCATATAAACAGAGCTTTACAGAACTGAGATAAAAAGGAATACTGAAAATACAGCTCTTTCTTCAAGCATGATACTACTTACAATAGGCTCGGTCACACACTCCCTTTTCTCTTATAAAGGGTTTACACAGAATATGATTTTAACTTTTTTTAACATTAAATACCTACAACTCAAACACATCTTTTATTCAACTGTCTTGTAGAACAATGAACGATTGGTGTAAAATGAGCTGTATAATAGCTATATATATATATATACATATACTGAAAAAATACTAACAGTTTGGAATGAGTTAGAGTTTTCATAAAATAGCTGCATTATCAAAATTGTGTATTTATATTTAATCCTAACTCTTTTCCTTAAAGGACAGCCAAAAGAAGATTGTGTTCCTTGGAAAAAACATCAATATAGTTTACAGACTAGTGAATGTTTGAAAAATTCATCAAATGAAAAAAAAATCACCTTGTAAACATGACAGCCTAGTTTTCATGCATGCATTCCTGTAAGACTTCTATGTCATACTTCTTTGGTTCACTTGTCAAAACAAAGCAATTATTCCTTTCAGTCTTGGTTTATGGAAGAAAAGCAACATTTGATTATTCAGTTCTTAAATACTGTTTTAGATGGCTAATACTAATTTCTTCTTCTGAAAATCTAAACCCAAAAATATTTCAGAAGAAAACAAAAAAAAAGAACATCAAGATAGAAATTAGCACACCTGCCAAAAAAAAATTACTCTTATTTAGCATAACCAGAGCCTCAGTGCACCAAAAGACTAACTAATCTAAAGACCTGGATTCTAAGCAGAACTGTACCACCAACTTGCTGCTTGCCCTTCTTGTCTCCCTTAGGGGCAGCAGGATGGGCATCAGCTAGCAAGGGCCTCCCCTGTCATTTGGGTTTTTCTGCTCCTCTCCTGTTTCTCCAAAGAGCAGACAATCACTGATTCTCTCAGAACCAGTATGGATGCAGCCCTCCTCTAATGGCAAAACCCTCAATGTTTGTTTTTTTAGGAAAGAAATCCAATTCTTAAAATTTTTAAATGGAATAGTATGGGAGAGAACTCTTTTTTGAAACTCCAGATTCTGTCAAAGTATTTTAGACACTAATAAACCACTTTTTTTTCTGTAAAGGAGATTAATTTAACCCTTGTTATTACATAAAAATAAAATTATAATATTTTTATAAATAAAAAATAAAAAATATAATTCCATCATATTTCAATTTACTATTATGATGCTGTATGTTGTATATATTGTACATTTTAAGACCGATGGTCTTAGAGAACCTGCTTCAGGTGCAAGTCTCTAAGTGTATACTAATAGGCCTAGTTCTTTTCAAAACATATCAGAGGATTGTCCATCAACATTGAAGTGACGTAGCTGTCAATCTTTTCAGTAGCTATTCAAGACACTTAACCTATGTACAGTTTAGCTCAAAAAGAAATATTTTTCAGGTCTCTTATTTTAACCCATGGTATCAACAAAATTTAACCTCACTGTAATAATTTCCACTTCTTACAAGTGTAAATTATGAAATTATTTTTACCAAAAATCATTAAGCCTATTTAAAACAAATACTACACAGCACTCAAGTTAATACAACAGATACTTCTTACTTTTAAAACTCATAGTGTTTACCATTGAAAAGCACTTTTTGTATGTGTGTTTTCTTTTCCAATGTCAATCAAATGGAAGAAATCTACAAAAATTATATTTTGTTCCAACTGGGTATTTCTTCATTCTGATTAAACAATTAAATTAAACATAATTGTAAAAATCTTCCAGTACAAACATACATGTGAAATTCCATGGGATTTCTAAGATCAATTTGTAATATTTATATTTACTATAATAAGCCTTTGTTCTCTGACATACAGTTTGTAAAAGCAGCATTTAGCTAAATCTTTAACAGAATTTTTTATGAGCACATCTGTTGAATACGCACATCTCAATGTACCCATAACTTGAAGGATATGTCAAACTGCAGCACTGAAAGTATACAGAATTAGCCAAATCATTGAAGCTTTTCTCTGCTACTGCTTCTTATCTTACAGGAGATATCTCTTTATTACCCTAACATCCTTACAAAACTAAAAGGGGCTGAGAAAATTGACAAGATTTTCCACCATTCAGCTTATGCTGTCAATGAGACCTCAACAATCATTTCCTTTATCTAGCTTTAGTTGCATAACTGTTTCCAGCCGCTTTACCGCACAGAAGATGTCATCTGCAATCACACAGCAGGCAGCAAGAACGGTGGCAGTGGCCTGAGATATTACTATTCAGTGTGAAAATCCTACTGTTCTGTATATTTAAATAGTCTGAATATTCAAAATTATTTTGAAAACCACATAGTGCATACACAAGAAATCTGTTTAAAAATGGTAATTTCTTGAGCTCTACTTTGACATGGTAAAAGCTTTTTACCCAATTTTCTGTGATTGTTTACAGTTTAAAACAGACTTGCAAAAGAAAAGGAAAATCAAAAATTCTCTCCATAAAAGAACATAACCCATTTTTATTTCTGCTCATATGTATTGAAAATCTCTATTTAAATTTTCCAAATTGCCTTTCACCTATTTTGCACACTTTGCTGAATACTCAACATTTACAAAAAGAATACTTTACTGTTCCAGTGAAAAAAGGACATTTAATGCATACAAAAAAACCCCAACGAAACAGAAACAGTAATCTTTGTGATGTTTTTATTTACTAAACATTCTGAATGCCACAAATAACTTTGAAACAAGTTTTACTAAAATCATCTTGCAATGTTCCCCCTGCAGACTTTCCACATTCGCTGTTGTCATAAACTTATATGACAAAAACTAGTTAACGCTTAAAATTAAATGTTAACTTTATATTAGTAAATTATTGTCTACCTCACACTTAAAACATTTTCCTTTCTATTTTTAAAGAGAGATTCTAAGTATCTATAATTAAATACTCATTTTAACCCTTTTGAATACCTTTTCCTTCCAAATTCTGCCATGACTCACTCATAAGAGAATGGGAATAAAACGTAACTAAAGAAACAGAGTCCTCACTGTGGATGAAACAGAAAGCTATGCCTTCCACCTAAAGCTGTAATATCAAAGTGCAGTGCTGTGATCTAAAGCAGCTATATCAGCCCTTAAATCATAATATTGTCAAAAAGGACTATGAAAATGCACATTTCTGACAAATAGCATATGCTGCTATTTTTAATATCTGTAGCTTTTTCAAACTATGTAACTTAGGACTGTATTGTAGCCATATGTACATGCCAGAATTTATAACTAAAATTTGTGAGTTTTCCCTATTGTCTTTTCCCAGTTCTTTGAGCCACAGGAAGAGAAATGCTGAGAATAGAAAAGAATCAACACTGCTTTTCAAGATTTGGTGCTACTTGGGAAAAATGTTCAAAGACAAGGAAAGAATTCTCATTTACATAAACTTAATCAAACACTATTGGTCAAAGGCAGTGACTTCAAAAGAAGAACATGCCATCTGGAGTTACAAAGAAACTCCTGAGTAGTTATGTCAGAAGAAAGGAATAAAGGATAATGTGATTTCATAACCTTCAGTAAAAAAGAAATGGCCAGTTTCTGAGTAGCTCTTGAGAAAAACAGTCCTGTATCATCTTCAGCCCTGAGCTGGTTATCCTACAACTGAATTCCTATAGTGTATAATCCATGGTTTATAAATAAGCCACCCTTACACAAGAAGCCCACAAGCATTAAGAACCCTACCTCTAAATCCAGTAGCTTTCTCTACGTCCTTATTAGTCTATATGGTTACTAAAATCACAGGTGTGACAACAGTTAAGTATATCTGTATACAAGTGCAACTATTTTGTTTTCCTTTTCTAGTTTTCACAATTCAAGATGCCTGTTCTCAGCCACCCCCTGCCTTTTTATTTTTTTTTTTGGCATCCACATTCCTTTTATATTTAGTAAGTGCTTTTTTTTTTAAAAAAGGGATAAATCTGGTGCAGTGATGTCTTCTTTATATATAAGGCCTTACAAAAAATAATTTACTAATCAACTTTTCTGCCAATGCCACATACCAACACAGGACAAAATTACTCTGGCATAGTCACCAATTAAGACTACATCGATCAATCTCATTGTCAAATGATTATACTCTATGAATGATGGATGTTTTAAAATAATTTTCAATTAAAACACTAATTACCAATAAGTAGACTGAAGTAATCATTAATGCATTGAAAAGAGATTCTTAGAAGCCTAATTAGAAATACCTACTCAATATTTTCTTATAATCTTCTTACCCAAAGAACTGTACAATAAATAGACATTATAAGGGTTATAAGTATTGAGTAAATTTTGCATAGAGGTGTGAGAAAATGTCTAAGACCAATAATTATGTTTCCCAGAAAGAGTGAATGGTATTGTTTTTTCTTCCTGAAGAACAAGAACATAATATATATATGAGACTAACAGTGCATCCTCTGCAGAACTGTCTTTCTAATTGTGGCAATAAAAAGTGCTATTTAGGTATAATATTTGAGTTTTCTCATTTTGTGGCACTTACAAACTCAGAAAGAAGAGGCAATATGTTATAAAATCCCCCCAAATCCCTCACAGAGCTATGCTCTGAAAAGCATCTGCTACAGCATTCCTATCTTGCTCATCATTAGTGTCTAAAACTGCACAGAATTATAAAGACTGTTCTGAAAGGACTTATCTTCTAGCACACTGGTAAAGAACCGAAAGTATACTATTTTCAATTAAAAACCTTACAAATACCTACTAGCTACTTCTAAAAGCCTTTTCTTTTCTTGTTTATTGGAAAAATCCTCCATCGTAATACAATACACTTTAAGGACAATGGTATTTAAAAGACAGAAATTTCAAGACCTTTAAGGTCTTGTTCAGTAGATCAGACACAGAGTTACTGGAATTTTAACAGGAAATAGCCTTCCAATGAAACTATTATATTTAAAAAGAATTACAAAAAAAGTCTGTGACCATAGCTTTTAAAAGGTTTCAGTCCCTTCATTCCCACACACTATTTTCTTTCATTACTACTCAGTTTAAAGCTGAAAGCATGAGAGATGTCCACTTTATAAAAAAGAAATACAGAAGCTCTCCACAGAGATGTCTCTTAAATTTGCCCAAGTTTACAGCCACATTCTTTAAAGTTTGTTTCGTGGTATAAATGTAATGGATTTGGGGTTCTTTTGGGTTCTTTTCCCAAATACTATTATTACTGCTATGAACAGTACTACACAGGGTCATGTGAAATGTTTTACTAGCCATGAAATTTCCTTGTTTTTTCTTTTTCCTCCTTTTTTTAAATAAAATGTTTACTTTTATTGCTGCCATTATATCAGCTTGTAAATCTTGATGTGATACTGCCTAATGCACAATGCATCGCTCAGATTGTACAGCACAACACAGTCTCATATTCTTATTCAGCTATGTTTTTCACTTTCAAAAGTACTGCTAAGCATCTGTTTGCCTCTCTTTAAGAAAAACACTTCTTAACTAAAATAATTACAGTCTAACTATTTTTACCATGTTGTTGTGATTTAGGAATCACTACTGAAACCTCCAAACCATGCACTGATTCGCTTACACCACCTTTCTCCTCCCCCACTCCCTGAGGCAGGAGGGAGAGAAGAATTGTAAAAGATAAAGCTTACAGGTTGAGAAAAGGACAATCTACTGGAAACAGCAATGAGATCAGAAATGTTACAGGAACAACGTTACATGAAATACACAAAAGTTGTACAAGAAAGGCTATTGATTCATACATGGAAAAGCCTGAGCTTACACAGAAACATGCCCTGAGCAAAGACTGCCACACTCCCCACAACCAGAAGAAATGCCATTCGCTTGCCCCCAGCGATGACGTGAGGTAGTAGAGGTGCTAGCCATGACTCATCCTGGCCACTGCTAAAAATAACCCTGTTCTGGAAAGAACCAGGACATTATCCACCCCTTATTATGCATCATATAATTTATTACCACTGTCAGCACTCAGGGCCTGCTTTGGTGACTTTATGGGAGTGCAATGTAATTAACCTGCCAAATCACTCCATATTTATTTTTTGACCATCTTCCACCATACCACAGGGACTTTACCCACCAGCTTGCTTAAATGCAGTGCACACTTCATTTATGAATAACTTGGAAAATAGTGTCCATCATTAAGTGCACCCCTCTATCACGAGCCCATCTTTATGTTGCATCTCTTCCCTGATAACCTGATGTGTCCTGGGCCAACTGCTTGGCAATGATTCACCCTTTATGCTGCCACTCCAGGTCCACCCAAGACACTTGAATCTTGACAGCCTGATCCACCTGTCCATTGTTGAGATGTTTTCCAGAAGCCCAATTCTTGGGTGTGTGTGGATCTATATAATGCACTTTCACAGCCAACTCCTCTACCTAGGCAGTGAGATTGTGCCACAATTCAACAGTGCAGATCAGTTTACTTTTGTGCTGCCAACTAGTCTTTTTCCATTGGTTTAGCCATCCTCACAGGGCATTTGCTGCCATCCACAAGTGAGTGTAGAGATAGAGTGCTGGTCATTTCTGTCCTTCAGGGGTATCTACAGTCTATTCCAGTCCAAGGCAAATACTGGGGCTTTTCCAGCCCTGGGGCAGTTGATTACAGGTGTACTAGATATCCTCCAGGTAAAAGCAAACTGTTGGGGTACTCTGTTGCTAACGGAATAGACAAAAATACATTAAGCAATGTTAATGATGGCAGCACTTTGCAGCCTTGCACTCCAGTTCATACTGAAGTTCCAGCACATACAGCACAGCAGCACTAAATGGTGCTTATTTCAGGCCACAACAATTCTGTCAGTCTCTACTCTTTCTCTCTCTCTATTGGACTTAACGCGCCTGGGCATAAAGGGCTCTAAAGGGTGAGAGTCTCGCTGACCACTCCTTGGTGCTGCAATTCATCAGTCACCTCATGGATGTGGGTCATGGAACCCTGGTTGGTGTGATATTGCCAACACTGAATTGTTGAGGTAATGACCATTACCTGTTATTCTTCAATCCTCAGCACTCTGCAGAAGGGTCCTTTGAAAGACCAGGCAAGACATTCAGCTAATAATGCCCTCTGTCTCTACAGCAGTGTGATTGACTGACACTAACTGGATGCCAGACACACATCAAAGCCTCTCTATCACTCCGCTTTGCAGCTGGACTGGGAAGAGAAAATATAACAAAGGTTCATGAGTCAAGGACCAGGGGAGATCATTCACCAAACACCATCATGGGCAAAACAGGCTCAAATTAGGGATATTAATTAAATTTCTTACTAACCAAATCAGAGCAGGATACTGAGAAGAATAAGATCTCAAAGAACACCTTTCCTGCACTCCTACTCTATTCCAGTTCTGTCCCACAGTGGCTCACAGGGAGACAAGGAATGGGGTTATGGTCAGCTTATTACACATTGTTTTTCCCTCTGCTCAGGGAGAGGAGTCCTTCCATTATTTCTACAGGCAGTCCCTTCCACTGGAGATAGTTCTCCACAAACTTCTCAGAGGAGATTCTATCCCATGGGCAACAGTCCTCCCCAAATTGCTGCAATGTGGGTCACTCTTGCACTGGGCTTAGTCCTTCAGGCACAGGCTGCTGCAGCATGGGTCCTGCATAGGGTCACAAATCCTGCTTCAGTATGAGCTCCTCTCTTCTTCAGGTGTGCAGGTCCCTGCCAAAATCCTGCTCCAGCACAGACCTCCTGCAGGGAGCCTCTTTTGGGTATCCAGCTGCTCCAGTGTGGGTCTTCTTCAGGGGCTGCAGGTGGATCTCTGCAGCCTCATGGATCTCACAAGGGCTGCAAGGGCACAGCTGCTTTACCATGGTCTTCACCACAGGCTGCATCTCACAAGCTGCTCAGCTTAGGCACCTGAAGCACCTCCTCTCTCCTTCTCCACTGATCTTGGTGTCTGCAGAGTTGTTCCTCTTACATATTCTCACTCCATTCTTCTCTGGCCGCAAAAAATAACGTGCAATACTTTCTTTCTTTTCTTCTTAAATATGTTGTTACTGAGACACTACTACCATTTCTAACTGGCCCAGAGCCTTGGCCAGCAGCACATTCACATTTGGATCTGCCAAACATCAGCTCTGCCAGATGCTGAGGAAGCTTCTCACAGAATCCCCTCCCTATAGCCCTTGCTTCCAAAAGCAGGTCATGCAAACCCAATACAATCAGGTGTCCCAAAAGTCCAATGATGCCCTTTTGGATCCTTGAAATTCCCTCTCCTGAGGTAATCTACAGGGTCTCTGTGCCAGTCACAATGGATTGTTTTTGCCATTCATTCCCAGTCAGAGTCACTTCAGCTTCCAGTACAGTCAGCTGTCCAGCTCCCTGTCACCTCAGAGAGATGGATTCTGCCCCTACATTATCTTGATGACATTAGGGTACACTGTGCACCTGTGTCAGCTAAAGACTTAGGTTCTTGTGGGTTTGATGTGCCAAGCCATTGGATCCACACAGTCCAGTAGATCTGATTCTCCACATGGCTGGAGGCAGGGCTTCTGGTTCTGGTCATGGTCATTGCTATTTCCTGTAAATATGAACTGGAGATCCTTTCAAGAGGATTGGAAATAATATCAGTCCTTTGATTCTGTCTGAGGACCTGCCCACTGGAAACTTGAGTTTCCTCTGATATTTGTTCTTCCCCCCAACTCATGTATCTGTGCTGCCAGGGCAAATCCCAGGTGGGATTTGCCACCCCACTTCCTCACATCCTCTCAGTGGTCACACAGCAAAAACCATGAGTTACCTTGTGGTTTGTATCACAGGTTACCTTGTGGTTTGTACTTTGAACAGAGGGGTACTTGCTCCCAATAGCAGAGACTCTGGTCCATACTGGAAGAGCACAGGCCAATTCCTCTCTAATCTGCCCAAGTCTCCTGAGTCTATCCACAGTCTTGGATAGTCTTTCCACAGACAAGGTGCAGGTCAGCAGGGAGGAAGAAAACATGATCATCATATTGCTGTAGCTAGGTAATCACCTAGAGAACTTTGTTCATTCTCCTCCTTTCATAGGCATCAATGCCAATGAGTTGGTGCATGATGAACACGTGACCCATACAAACTTCTGCCACATGGATCGTGCACACTGGACCTCCTCTGCATCTACAGGGGACTACACATTATTTGAATCCCTAGAGATCAGCTCCAGCACAGCCAGTTCACTCAGGTACTGGGTATCTGCCTCCATGGTGTCACGCCTGCCTGGGTGCACTACTAGACCATCCTTGAGACACTGCCCTTCTTTCATACTTGACAGCAGTCACCTCCAAAGGCTGAGAGCTTCAGTCCTCTTATCCCAGCTGATTAGCCTCATTACCATCTAGTTTCATATTGTGAGCTGTGATATTGCAGCTTCAGAGCAGCCAGGTCAGACTGGCGTCTGAAATCTTGCACACTCTGCAGTTCACCCAGAGGTAGGGATCAACGATTATCTCTGGCCCTGCCTCTTCCTTCTGTTCTATCAGCATGGGCTGTTCCTGCAGCTCTGCTGCAGTCTGGCCACAGTGGCTGTTGGTCTGATTTCCTCCTCTTACCCCTGAGGTGTCTAGTATTAGGCAGCAGCTAATAAATAGTAGCCAAAGCTCAGCATGGTGCATAACTGCTTGCCTCTCTGGGATTGCCACAGCATTTTTCTTTCAAATATTCTGCCACTTCATCAGGGTCCTGCAGCTGTTCAGAAGTGAACTTCAAAACCATTGGAGCAGAACAGATCTTGAAATGTTGGCCCATTTTCTCCATTTCATGCCACTTGTAACTATACACCCTTGGTGCAGATGACCTTCTTAAAAATCTTTTTCTTAACTCTAAACATGGTGAAAACCACACTGAGGAGATCTGGCAGAATGAGCAGCATCTATGTGCTTTCCTTAACGTCCAAAGGGAATTGAAAATTCTCAAAAGCTGCTGTAACAGGTGAGAAGGAGTAAAAGGGGGTCAAAAGGTGGGGAAAATCTTCCTTCCCTGTTGCCCTCACAGGTTGGGTATGATAACTAAAGAATTCCCAGAAGCTGCATCCAAGGCCAGGGTAGAAGAGGAACACTGAGCACATATCCCAGATGACTTCCTTGACTTATCATGTCGTGAACTGACATCACACACTACAGCAACAAAGCCATCCTGATCCCTTTCTCTGCTCTGTAAAAAGAGCACTGTGGTCGACACACAGTGCACACATGGAAGTATATATGGGGTTAGGTACCAGATCTACATGAATAGATCACAGTGTGAACAGTGGTTCTGTACCTAATAAAACAAATGCTTAGACCGAATTTGTTTCAAACCCAATCTGGTCAAATGTATTGTTATCTGAACCCTTTGACCCTATGCTGGCCACCAAATAAGGTTGTTCTGGTTTAGGAATGGTGTCCCCTAATGTAGCGCTCCTACTTGAATCACTTCAAACCAAGCATCATTCGCTCACTCACCCCTCCCCCTGCCATGAGATGGGGAGGGTTCTTGGAGACACAAAGGTAAAGATTATGGTTGTAAAGGTAAGATATGGGTTGTATGGTAAATGGTAAAGATTTTGGGTTGTAAGAACAGTATATTGGAAACAACAATGAATTAAGAAACTGGGTGCACAAGAAATTACTCACATGCAAAAAAGCTCATCACATAGCAATTTGCCATACATGAACAATCTCCATACTATCCTCAACAGGAAGAGATGTTCTTTCTCTGCCCATGGCAACGATGTGGTAAAGAATGACCACTTGGCTACTGCAAAAAATTACCCCTATCCTGTCTGTAACCAGGACATAAGTACAGCGGAATATATATACTGGAATACACACAACCTAAAATGTGTTAGGTATTTTCAAGCTTGCAAGATAAGTTCTTGTTTGAATTGCTTGCTTGCTTACCCCATACACCACATTGAGGAGCAGCTTCCTAGTCAGCCAAACCTTCAAAGCACACAACAGATCAAATGAGACTTATCTTAAGGACTGAGCACATAAGAAACTTTCACTGCTCTCACTCAAAATTTACCAGCAAATTCATGAAAAAGCCCAAAAAAGACAAAGTATTACGGTTGGGAATATTTGATTACATAGAAACCTCAGGAGGATAGCAAAACTGACTAAATAATCTTAAAGGCATCTGTATCACTTCTTTCAGAAAAAACGCTTTTCATCATAGCATAAATGACATACCACCTACATTAACATCTTTCTCCTCAGTGTCTTCAGGCTACTCTCCTTCACAGCAAAATTTGTGAAATAAAGTTAAATTTTAAACGTTTCCTAGTGGTTTTTGTACCAAACTCTATTTAATTGCCTTCTTAACTTCTGTTCTTATACTTGACTTCTTTTATATTCCTGCTTTTCAATCAACTTTCCAAAGAAAATGAGGCTTATGAAACCATTGCCTGGGTATTTGTTTTCCAAACTGCCTCAGGCACATCCTCTTCCCAATGCAAACAAGTTTTACAAAGGAGTAAGAATCTCAGAGATAATTTAATTGTAAAAGGTTTCAGGAAAATAGTTGCATAGATGGAAAAGAAAATCCCTACAGCTGACTCTGCTGAATTTAGCCAGATTTTGTAATACAATGTAAGAGACAAAAGTCTTAAAACACCAGGTATTCCTAACTAAAGATGTAATCATACTGTGATGCTGAAAAACATGGAAAGTGATCACTATTGATCCTTAAATGTCAGGGACAAGATGAAGTTTGTTGTCCTTGAAGATGAACAAATAGTATCCGTCCTCCTGGAGAGATAACAATAGGACACACAGCTGTGTCTTGATTTCAGCTTTCGGTGACACCAGCCAGTACCTTCTGCGCAGACAGTCCTTATTCTGATTTGTGCTATCTGAAGGTCTTGGAAAGCTGCAAAAGAAGGTCAGTCTCCAAAGACTTTTTATAAAAGAGAACTGGACGAAAGTGTCAGTGAGAAAGGAGCACAATGTAACTTATGGTAAAGGCACCAACTAGTTAGAGTCTGCAGTCATCTACATAATGATTTGGAAAACATTTTACCAAAAATGAGGACATATCCCTAAAAGGCTCCCTATTGTCCAACTGCAGGAAATAAATGGACTGTCCTGGGACATCTGAATTTCATATAACATTCTTAGTGTTTGGCAGAGGAACCATATATGAAATCTTTTAAACAGAAAAGACATCAGACAGGCAAAATCAGAAAAGGCAAATGGAAGGACACTTTGGGACCATTTATACTTGTCATGGGTTGGTGCTGGCTGGATGCTAGGCACCTAGCAAAGTCACTCCATCCCTCCCTTTGGCAGCTGGACAGCAGAGAGAAAATCTAATGAAGGGTTTATGGGTTGAGATAAAGACTAGGAGAGATCAATCTTCAAAATACCATCATGGGGAAAAAAAAAGCTCTAATTAGAGATATGAATTAAGTTTTTTATTAACAAAGCTAGGCCAGGATAATGAGAAGTAAAATAAACCCTTAAAAATACCTTCCCTCCACCCCTCCTTCTTTCCCAGCTCTACCTCCTACCCCAGAAGTGCAAGGAGACACAGAGTGAGGTTTGTGATCAGTTCATCACCCATTATTTCTTCTGCTGCTCAGGGAGAGGCCTTGTTCCCCTGCTGCACTGTGAGGTCCCTCCCACAGGAGACAGTTCTTAATTAACTTCTCTGGTGTGAGTCCATCTCATAAACATCTCCATCTCCTCTGTGAACTGCTGCAACATGAGCCCATCCCAGTGTCCTCCTCAAACTGCTGCAGCATGGGTCAGTCTTCCACAGGGTGCAGTCCTTCAAGGACAGGCTGCTCCAGCCTGGGAGCAAGGCCTCTCTCTCCGTGGATCTCCTCTCTGCACAATCTTCTCTCAGGCATCCACCTGCTCCAGTGTGGGGCTCTTCCATGTGCTGCACATGGATCTTTGCACCCCCATGGACTTCCAAGGACTGCAGAGGCACAGTTGCTTTACCACTCTCTTCACCACAGACCGCAGGGGAATCTCAGCTCCAACACCTGGAGTACTTCTCTCCTCCTTCTCCACTGACCTTGGTGTATGCAGACAGAGTTGTGTTCTCACTGCACTCTAGCTGCAATAACAACTTCTCGGTTTTCTTTCTTCTTAAATATGTTATCACTGAGGCATTACCACCATTTCTAATTGGCCCAGCCATGGCCAGTTGCACATTCATCTTTGGAGACACTAGGGATTGGCTCTGCCAGACACTGGGGAAGCTTCTAGCAACTTCTCACCCCCTGTAGCTTCCCCCCTGCTTCCAAAAACAGGCCATGCAAACCCAAAACAGTACTACACAAGTATGTTTGATGTAATTTTAAGTACTGATGGATAATGTCTGCCACATCCAGGAACATCTGGTTGACTGGTCTCCTCCTTGTACCAAGGGGAACAAAAATATCTGTGGTCCTTCAATTTATTCAAATGTTTAACCTGAGCAAGCTCTGCACTCAAAACACAACATGAATAACCAGTGGCATTGGGGAGACCTCAGCACATTCAAGACAGTGGTTTAAACAACCTTGAAAGGCATTTCCTGACAAATCTCTCTGAAAATGTCAGCTATTGCATTCAGAATGGTCTGTGACAGAATCCAAGAATCTGCAGGAGCAGAGTCCCAGGAAGGATTTCGGGACTCAGAATATTATTAAACACAGAAATCTGGCTTTGTTAGGCACTTTGGAAGGCTCACTCAGAATAAGAAGCCAAATGAGCGGCACACAGTGTACTAGTCAGAAAGTCACTTCTCCAGTGAATCTCAGAATCATGTCAACCTTCTCTTTCTTTCTGAAGTTCTCAAACCATTTACTTCCACACTGCTGCTTCATGTTGCACAAGAAATTATCCAGAAACACAATGCAGAAGAAGAGGGGAAAAATAAGGAAATGTCAAGAAAATTACATGAAGATTATTTGTATTTCTTCTTGAAAATAGTAAGTAAAGTGCCAAAACAACAAGAAACATGAAACTCATGGCTGGAGAACAGCATCACTGTTTTACATATCTGAGGGGAACTGAAGCAATGCCAGCTGCACAGTGGCTTAAATGTCAATATATAAAGCATGACAAACAGGAGGGCTTAACTGGAGGCAATATTGCCTTTCATTACTGCCCTCCAAGTCTTACCCACAAGAATTCTACCTCCTTCAGCTGACAATCAAAAAACAAATCTGGCTTGCTTAGTAAGAAATGTTGACTCAAAGACTTCTGCCTAATCATTACGAAGATTGAAAGACACATGACAACACAAGCAAAAAGAATGATATAGTTAAGGCCTGTGTGTTCTTTCTTATAGAACTTCCTGTACTGAATTGGATAACGTATAAAAATTAAAACGGCACTCTGTGACAAAGGTTGTTTATAACTTTTATAGGGTGAAAATGAACTTACTCATTCTTGGTATACAAGATCTTATCAGGAATAAGAGAATTTTTTAGATTTCTGCTACTTCTTAATGTTATAGATGAATAAAGGGATGCTTGGCTCATGCAATTAAGAGATGAATATTGTGTGTATGTTAAGAGAAGCTTTATTGATATATAGTTATGTTATTGTGGTTTTTTGTTTAAATGTTCTCTGTTCTCTCCACAGCCCCCTTTCCCCCACCTCTGTATTACTGCAACTGGAGAGCCTGGATTGTCCAGGACATATGGAGAGAAGGCATGTAATGGGGAAAGCTTGTTGCCAGGAGGTGGGGCAACACCTGACCCCCAATCAATTTGCAAGAAATCAGTCTCCACCAATGGATGTGTGGCAAAGAAGAGTTGATTGGCAGGCTTTGGGAGGGGCCAGGGATGCCCAGTATTGAACAACCCCCAGAGGTATAAAAGGCAGAGCAGCCATTTTGTAGACAAGCACATGGCAGGCAAGTCATGCGTTCACAGTGTGCCTCCTTTTTCCTTATTCAATCTTTTGCTGTGTTTTGTTAAGGTTTAATAAACCTATGAAATTTTAAAAGTGAGTGTTGTTTCTCACATTAGTATTAGTAATTAATAGAAAGTTTTTGATTACCTAACCAGAAAAATATTTTTTCACTTCTAGAGAATTTGTTATTAAAAGCAATGTTTATGCCTTAACTTAGATCTTTGTAATTAACAAGTATGAAAGATGGGAAAGGGAGAATATGAAAAAGGGAAGATGGGAAGAAAGCTTGACATGATTTAGGAGTAGTATGGATGAGTCAGTGACCCCATTGAGATTCTCCAAAATCATATAGCTGCTCACAGTTGCTTCCTGCATTTTTTCCCTTCCCCTCCCTCAGCAGTGGGATCGAATTGAGAATTGGGGGAACAGAAGGCAAGGATCATGAGTTGAGAGGAGAAGAATTTACTGGGAAGAGCAACGAGATACGAAAACAAATAGTAACAGCAACAATACTAATAATGAAAGTATACAAAAGTGAGAGTGATTTACATGTAAAATGCTCAGTGCTAAACTTAATCCAAACTGCAGCCACATTTTCTCAACCAGAAGGAACCCCTTTTGCCTGGAAAAGAGTGTCTGCTTCCCCCGTTCCTGGCATTGACCTGAGGTGGTATACAATAACCTTGCGGCCTTGGCCATGCTGCCTCAACAGTACCAAAAAAAATCAACTTTTTCCTGGACAAAACCATCCTTCTGATTTATTCACATTGCTTTCATTTTTTCCCCTTGTAATTAAAAAATTCTGAAAAACTACATTTAGGTTATAGTATAAAGGCTATACTTTGTCACCTTCAATTACACTGAATCCCATATTGATTATATTTGGAATATTTTATCTAATACTTGACACATGAAATCAGTTTAAATATTCAAATTTGGTTCGCTATCAGTTTTTTCAATTTTGACTTTCACAAAATATAAAAAGTGAGGCACTGAGAGATATTCTTCAGATAAGGGAATTTTTCTTCAGAACTCCCATATTATGTAAGAACTAGTGTACTTCTATAAAAATGCCGTGCAATAAGTATTTCACAAATAAACGCTATGTAAATATTTAAATTTTTTTAAACAAACATTTTAGAGATAAAACATCAGTGTTTTCCCTCTTCATAACAAAGTGTTGCCAGGCTGTCACAAGTATCTAACTACACTAGTTGTTGGCATTCCCAAGGGTTATGAAGCCTTTTAAATTATACCATGTTTTTCACTGGCTCTTTTCCTCAAATTCAGCTGCCACTCTATTCAATACGTCAGGCTAAACAGGCAAGTAAATCCTCAGACCCCAGTCTTCTTGCCTACCATTACATTCTCAATTGCCAGAAACTATTGTTACCTAGGCTTATGTGTTATCCACAGGATAGATAAAAAGGCAACAGACTATGATTGCTATGGTATAAAAGTGAGTAATATTTATAGTTAGCTTATTGTGAGAAATTAAGCTGGATGTTTCTGTGCTGGACTTCCAAATACCAAAAATTCGTTCAGACATAATATGGGTACAGATTTATTACAGTAAGAAGTAAGCATAAAGAAAAATTAGACAAATTACATAAGTTACAACTTTAAAAATGAATAAATCACTTTTAGAAAGGCGATTACATAGACTAAACTTACTAATATTTTACAAACACACACTTGAGTAAACTTACACAGTTATATTTTCTTAAATCAGATAAATTAAAGATACAATGAAATAAATTTTTGCAGCACAGATTGAGTTTCTAAAAATTCTTTTATAAAGGTATCTGTGTAATGTTCTTGTCAGATAATTTCGAACAGATGACTAGAACAAATAGCTAGTATTTCTACCTTGTAATAGCTGCTGAATGACTGAGTCTCAAGATTTTTCATAGACAATCATATACTCTTGAATTCAATCAAGCTGGAATGATTATTCAGCAAGGGAAGACAACACGATTCTACATACCTTGGCTTCCTAGATCACAGTTTGCTGTCAATAGCTTTTCAACCTACAGGCCTATTTCAGCTTTGAAAAGCAGTGTAATAAGTTGTATTCTAAAACTGAATACTTTGAAGAACACAGAACTAGAAAAGACAGCTCCTGACAAATGTTACCAAAATTTACCTTACCACAGAATCAGAAAACATTACAGTTGGAAAAGAGCTCCAGGACTATCAAGTCCACCTTTGACTGAACATCACCGTGTCAACTAAATCATAGCATCAAGTGCCACATACAGTTCTTTCTTGAACATATCCAGGAATGGTTACTCTACCACTTACCTGAGCAGCACATTCCAATATTTAACAACCCTTTCAGTAAATAAATTCTTCCTTAATGTCCAAACTGAACCTCCCGACACATCTGGAGGCTACTTGCTCTCATTCCAGTATTTAACAACCCTTTCAGCAAAGAAATTCTTTCTGACATCAAAAATTAACCTCCCCGACACAGCTTGAGGCCATTTGCTCTTGTCCCATCACTAACTGACTGCGAAAACAGACCAACTCTATCTCACTACACCCTTCTTTCAGGCATAGAAAGTTGTAGAGTTGAAGAGAGTGATAAGATCTCCCACAAGCCTCCTTTTCTCCAGGCTGAACAACCTCACCTCCCTCACCTGCTCCTCATATGACCCTACTCTCTACCAGCTCTTCTTGGACACACATTCCCACACCTCAATGTCCTTCTTGAAGTACAGGGCCCAGAACTGAACACAGGACTTGAACTGCGGTATCACCACTGCACAGGGGGACAATCACTGCCCTGGTCCTGCTGGCCACCCTATTTCTGATAGAGACCAGGATGCCACTTCCTTCTTGGCCACCTGGGCACACTGTGGCTCATGTTCAGCCAGCTGTCAATCAGCACCCTCAGGTCCTTCTCTCCTGGGCCACTCTCCAGCCACTCTTCCCCCAGCCTGCAGTACTGCCTGGGGTTGACGTGATCCAAGTGCAGGAACCAGCACTGCCCTTATTGAACCTCACACCACCGGCCTCAGCCCCTTGACCCGGCCTGTCCAGGTCCCTCTGCAGAGCCTGCCTGCTCCAGCAGATCAACACTCCTGCCCAGCTTAGTGTTGTCAGCAAACTTACTGAGGGTACACCCAATCCCCTCACCCACACCATCAACAAAGACATTAAGCAGGACTGGACCCAGTTCTGAGCCTTTGGGAATCCCAGTAGTCACTGACCACCAGCTGCAGCACCGTTCACCCCCACGCTGTGGGCCCAGCCTTCCAGCCAATTCTTAACCCAGTGAAGAGTGACCTGGCCAAGTCATGGGCTACCAGCTTCTCCAGAAGAATCCTGTGGGAGACAGTGTCAAAGACTTGGCTGAAATGCACGTACACAACATCCACAGCCTTTTCCTCATCTATAAGCCAGGTCACCTGATCACAGAAGGAGATCAATGTGGTCAAGCAGGATCTGCCCTTCCTAAACCCATGCTGGTTGGACCTGATCCCCTGGTAGTCCTGTATGTGAGATGTGACTGCACCCAGTATAATCTGATCCATAACCTTCCCTGGCACTGATGTCAGGTTGCCCTTTATTACCCTGAACCCTCCTTCTAACTCTACAGTCATGTTGGCCAACCTCCTGTCTGGGACCTCCGCAGTTAACCAGAACTCGGGATAAATGATGAAGAGTGGCTTGGCAAGCTCTCCTGCCAGATCTCTCAGTACTCTTTGGTGAATCCCATCCATCCCCACAGACTTGTGAGTGTCTAAGCAACACAGAATTCACTACTTCCTCCTGCTCTGCTTCCTGTCCCTGTCTATCAGTCCAGGGGACCGAGGACAACAGGTCTTCATGTTAAAGACTGATGCAAAGAAGGTATTAAGTACCTCAGCCTTTTCCTCATCCTTGGGGACAAATCTCCCCCTCCCCGTCCAATGAAGGATCATCCACCTGGTCATATCACAGGCAGATGTTGTCTCTCTGCTGCCCTCTGGTACTAATGCCAGGCTTTAACACTCTGTGAAGATGGAGATCTGGACAGCTGCATGCTTCTGAGGAAGCACTTTGGGTCACCATGCTCCTTCTAGCAACTGCTTTCAACTATATGAAATCCACTGTTGGGCCTGTTCCACTTCGGTGGGCAAAAACCACCAGCTGAACTCAGCTGAGGAGCTGGGGCGGTGCCTGTGCCCTCTTACATGCCCTGCTCATGCAAGCTGCTGAGATAACTGCTGCACCTCATCTCAACTGATGTGCTTATACCATCGTCTCAAGTAAGTGTATTTCTTAATACCACGTACTTTGTCTCTTTCTTACAAATTACATATATTGTCCTCTTTCCTACAAATTCTACTGTTGATCTTGACTCAAGTTTTAGACATTTCTCAGCCATAACTTCAATAACACATGGTTTCAGGCTGCAACTTCCTGTTTATTAAGCAAGTCCTCATGCTTGCATCATTATAACCAGAACAAGTGTCAGAAAATAACCCTAATTCTTTCCTGTTAAACTTGTTAAAAAGATATAACTAGTGAATCTGGATTTTATTCATGCTACTGCAGATAAACATAATTTAGTAACAGAATCCCATTCTTTGAATATTATTTTTAAGAGCTACTCAGCATCTAAAAAAATCTCAGTTCAAAATTACTCAGTATTTTCTCAAAAACCTTCTGACAGATATAAATATAAGAGTCATAGATAAATAAGATAAAGATCCCCTGTGGTATTAAAATAGTTATGGAACAATAACAGTTAGTAGAGGAAACAATTAGTAGAGAAAAATACAAAATTCTGTTGCTTCTCGTGTACCTTTTGCTCAAGTGAATTTCATTTATGTGACTTCTGAAGTGCAGAAATTTATTTCACTTTGACATCCTATCCAGTTGTTTTAAAACTACAGAAAATGCTTATTTAGTATAATGCCCTTAATTTTTTTTGTTGGTGTTTTTGGTGGTTTGTTTTGTTTTGTTTTGCTTACATTGTTTTACTGTTTCAACAAGCTTTCAACAGCTGTATCAGAAACAGGCAGAAGGTTAATGGGTTAGTTTACCAAAATACAGCATTGCTTCCTAGCTTCCTAGTGGTTCTGGGAACAACAGCCATTACATACTATCAAAACAAATCATCCCTTTACATAAAACACTTTACATAAACATAGAATGTAAAGAGGAGATTATCCCTTAGAAATTAACACGAACTGTTTAATCACCCAGTGGACTAGTTTCTGGTGACCTGTAGAGTCTGGTGACTAGACAGATGCACACAAAAATCCTTTGGTATCCTTCATTTCTTAAGAGATGTCTTTAGGGAAAGATTCCAACCCCCTTTCCCTTACATTTGTATGAATTAGTCTTTGAGGGGAGGATGGAAAGAGAACTGTGGCTAATCACAAATGCTGGTGCTACATTGTTTCTTTGAAAAATTATTAAACTCTGACACAACTGAAAGCTCTGCTCTAAAAATGAATTATACAAGCAAAGGGATCTGAGCTGAGTTACACATCTCACTAAGAAATGAAATGTTAAATTACATTTTCACAGACTAACTTATGCTGAAATGTGAACATCTGCACTACACCTGCAGTAAAAATACCGTACTGTATAAATTGTCAAATGAATTTTTGTTGTTTACATTAAGAATAAAACTCAGTACAACCATGAACAAGCAAGTGAGGAATCTGAAATTAACCCTGGAACTATACAAGATAATCAATACTCACTGCTGCCAGGTGTATCTCATCTGATCTGCTGTTTTGAATCTCTAAACAATTATCTTACTTTTTGTACTTAAAACACTGCAAATACTTAAATGCTAGGTTTTGAGTTTATTATTCCCTTTCCTTGCTTTTCAGATGAATTCCACAGATGACAGACTGTAGAAAATGCAGTTTGATTCAGTTATCTCCCCTTTGACGAATACTAGAGACCAGGAGACAGAGATGGATTATAACAGAACAGGGATATTCTCAAAATTATGGGAATTGGGCTAAATAATATGGTAAAACTTATGTATTCAGGAAATACAGCTCTCCCACAATCCTAACTAACCTAGAGTAAGTTTAAGTTTAACTGTGAAATTAATTTTAGATGTTCTTATATTTTAGAATAATTTGTGACTTTCTTTTATTTCTGCACTTGGAACTAATTGTCTACACAAAGCATCTAAAGAGTACCACTGAATCATAGAATCATAGAACCTCTTGAGTTGCAAAAGACTCACCAGATTTATCAAAGGCCAATTCTTGGTCCTGCAAAAGACACTGCACCTGAGAGGACTCTCCAAACACTTCATGAACTCAGACAGTCTCAGCATAGTGACCACTTCTCTGAGCAGCCTGTTCCACTGCCCAACAATCCTATGACTGAAAAATCTTTTCCTGATGTGTAAAATAAACATATCCTGACTGAGCTCCATGCCATTACCTTGAATATTGTCAGTGGTCACCACAGAGAAGAGATCAGCACCTGCTCCTCTGCTTCTTCTCATGAGGATGTTTAAAATTGCAATGCGGGGTCCCCTCAATCTCCTCTTCTCCAGGCTAAATAAAGTGATCTCAGCCACTCCTCATAAGGCTTTCCTTCCAAACTTTTTTCCCATCTTCATAGCCCTCCCTTGGATACTCTCAAATTTGTTAATGTCTTTCTTAGATTATGGTGCATGAAAGAGCACGCATTGTTCAAGGTGAGGCCCAATCAAGTGCTGAGCAGAGCAGGACAATCACCTCTGTTGACCTGTGGTGCTGGGCCTGGTTTGCCCTCCTGCCTGTCAAGGCACATTACTGACTCATATTCAACTTCCCATTGACCAGGACCCCCTGTCCCTCTCCACAACACTGCTCTCCAGCCTCTCAGTCCTTGGTCTATGCACACATCCAGGGCTGCCCCACCACAGGTGCTGAATCCAGCACCTGACCTTGGTAAACTTCACACCATTGGTGACTGACCGTCTCTCTAAACTGTTGAGGTCTCTCTGCAGGGCCTCTCTGCCCTCAAGGGTAACAACAGCGCCTTCCAAGGTAGTATCATCTCTAGACTTACTTTCAAGTTCCACATCCAAGTTAACGAGTATGGTGAAGAGAACTGGGCTGAAGATGGAGCCCCATGGAACCCCACTTGGGACTGGACACCAGCCTGATGTCACCCCATTCACCATAACCCTTTGTGTCTGACTCATGACCCAATTGCTCACCTATTGCATAATACGGTTTTCCAGCTACAAGCTGAACATTTTGTCCAGAAAGATACTCCAAGAGCCAGTATCAAAAGCTTTGCTGAAGTCCAAAAATGTCCATCAACTGGCTTTCCTAGGTCATGTAGGCTGGTTACTCTATGATAACATGGATACAGAAGTAAATATGAAGATATTTAGATGACATTTACTTCCCTGTAAGTCATCCTTTACATATTTTTTTTTATTATATGATGGCTGTCTGAGTTCCGCATTTCCCCTCCAGCCCACATCAAGGTCTGAAACATTCCTTTTACATTGGGTTCTGAGTTATCTGAGCATGTTCTTTAGCAGTGCCCCAATTGTGTTTTCAACACCACCATCTCGACTTCTGACAGTCCTTGTTTTGCAAGTCTGCAAATGACTGTGCAACCTCCTTTCCCTCAGTCAGTCATTCTGTTCCCTCATCCCTTTCGAATCACTCTGGATGCTAATATGCTACTCTCTCTCATAAAATAGGTGAAGATTAGAAGCTGGCATGGCTTGACTGTTCAAATGTTGCATGACACTGAAAAATATGAAGGTGTGGCTATGCTAAATAACAGAAAAGGCTTTCATGTGTCACCTGTTTTCTTTTGAGTTCCCTATTTTTCCTATAAAATCATAAGACTCTATACTAAAAACTCCCAAAATACAGTTTTTCATGAAGTTCTCATATGGGAAAACAGAAAAAAAAACCAAATAGAAATGACAGCACCCTTCAAACTTGACTGATCAGATGTCTTACTTCTGCACTAACTAGTCTATTCAGAAATTGAAAATTTACCTATACAACTAAGAGATTAAGAAAGGATTAAGATTAAATAATACATTGTATATTTGCCAGACACCAAAAGATGCATACAGTTGGTAGTTAATGTATCTTCAGCAGTTAAAAATTCAGCTATATGAATATTGCAATAATTTAATTATTTATCTAAAAGCAGCAGAAATTATGACTATTTAAAAATAGCATACAAGATGCAAGTCATGAAAAATTGATGTGAAATAGCAATCTAAGACTTGAGCTCACTTTAAGCAAAACTATTAATGCAAAAGAATTCCTACCAAATTCAAGTCAATGCAAAAAGAAATTTCATGACCCATTCCACCAATTCTCAGTTCTTAGTTTTATTCTCTCTGAAGTATACTAGCAAAATGTATAAACTCAAAAAAAAAAGAGAAAGAAATCAAATCAAAAAGGAAAAAAATAAGTTATTTCTTAACCACTCCCTCTTACCTTCTGTTTCCCCCTCTAATCTTTCATTTTCTGCTACACTCCCCCTCCCAAACTTCCCAGTGAAAATAAATGTTGCATGGCATTCCCTTAAGTCAGAAAAATAACCTCTAACTGCATTTTACTGTATTTGCTGGTTAATATATCTCCACAGTGAAACTAGCATTTAGAATCTATCATATCAACATAGTCATCATGATCCAAGCTGCAAATAATAGAGAGTGTCACTGTCAATTTTGCTTTCTCACACTTCCTTCCCTTCACTTCATCTGATTTTAATAATCCCTGTCAAACCGCAAACAGTCCAAATTACCTTCTTGACACAGAGGCTTTCAAGGAAGAGACAGAATCTCAACTTTCATTTAGTGACTACAAAAGCAAGCTGTCCAACTGGACAAATATTATTTTCACTCTTGACAATCTCTGTAGTAAAGCATGCTTTTTAATTTTCACTGAAGCTGCCAAGGGTTTCAGCTAAGCTTCTTGTTCTGTGTAGATTGACTCACAGGATTAGCAAACCAACAACTATAATTGTGTTTAAAAAAGCCAGCGGTTTTGAGGAAAAAAAATTGCTTGCAAGAAATGACAATTGTCTATCATCAGCTAACTCAGTTAAGAAAAAGCTTATACAAATAATTTCAATTTAGTAGATCTCATGCGATTTTTCAAGATCATTTTAAATTTCTAAGATTGACCAAATGACTGTTCCTAATAGTGTAATATAAATCAGAATTTCAAGGAGGACAAATTTATATTCAATGACACTAGCAACAGTCTAAAAAAGGTTAGCATTTGACAACGGGAAATATGTTCAAGAAAAATAAATTCTGCAGAAGGGTATCATCTGCAACCATTTTCCTCTGTTGGCTTGTCCTCAAAGTAAGCTCAAGAACGTAACACTGCTTCATCTGTATCAATTTAAAACTAATTGATTTCTCTGATGAGGTACCGTATTGTACAATTAGTATTATGTTTGAAGTTTATGTGATTAATCAAAGCATAATACATTTTAATACAAAATATTTTCTTCACATAGACATGTTGGTCTCTAATTATCTGAAAGTCTATTGCTTTCAGTATTTTAGCTCAAAGTTGTAATCAGGTTTTGAAATGCACTAGCTATGAAAAAAGAAAACAGAATAACCAAGATGCTTCCCATCACAAGACTCATGTGAAGTATTTGTTCAAATACCTCTGATGATTGTCCCATGGATGGACTTAATTTAAGCCTAATCAAAAATGTTCTTTGACAACTAGTCATTATATACCAAAACTATATGCCCATCTTTGACACATCTGTAAAATCACTACAAAATGCAGAGACATAGCATAGATGTTTAAAGTTCCACAGCAAGAGAATTATGCTTTGTACTAACAGAGAGGCCCTTTAGTAATCTTTCAACACTTGGGTCTGAGCTCTTCAGGAAGACTCACTCATCTTCATGGCCAGACATCTTCCTGCTTGCCTTCTAATTCTGTTGTCTTCCTAGTGAAGAGTAAGAGTTTCAGGAGCTTACTATTTCCATTTAGCATGGCTAGTTAAAGCACAGTCTTGATACTTAGCAGTATATTGACTCTGCCACAGGTCTGCATCAGATTGATCTGTACATTTTATTCTTAAAAATGTATCTGATCAAAACACCACTTAAAGGAGGAAAAGAAAGTGTGAGTAACACACAGACCAATGGTATTGTCAGTTTTAATTAAAAGGACATTGATTTAAGCCTCTTTATGTGAAGCACTTAGTCCTGACTTGACTATGACTGTGACTTGATTTCTAGTTAATTATCAGTTTATATTCAGAGCAGAACTCATGACTCCTGACAGGTAGCTTTATACATTAAAAACCTCCACATATTATATATTTATTTAGGGTTTAAACACTACTGAAGAGAATAAAAATAGAAGATACAAAAGACATCTGTAGAACACTATATTAAAGTACAAATACACTGACTGATATGAAACTAGGTCTACATCACATCTAGTAATCGAACTAATTGCAGAAAACTATACCTTGTGTCTAACTGGTTTTCAGTTCTGTAACTGTTAGGGAAGATTAAAAAAAATCTTAAGACAGAGCCTTCTCACTAATTCACAAGCCATATATAAATCATTTTTCCACCTACTTTCGCAGTAGTAGCCTTCATCTTCCCAGCACATCCTCTCCATATTTTGATATAGTTTTGTTACTTTATAACTTACATTATAAGATCTTACATATTTATTTCTTCGCAGGAAGTACAAGTCATCTCAACTATGATACTACAAAAGCAAAAGGACACATAACCAAGTGGCAATTTTAAAGAATATTTATCCCCAATATTTTTCCATTGCTGTTAAAGAAGAATGAAAGAAAATAAAGGAATAGTTACAGTGAATGGAACTTCCTTCTTATCAAAGACATCATAAACAATACTTTAAAGCTCCAGCCTGAAGCTCCTTATCAAGCAACAAAGAGTCCCACAGTGGCCAGATCACGAAAGAAACATCCTGTATTCATGGTGAAGTTCATTTACCTTTATACTGTTACTACATACACCATGGAAATGCCACATGAGTAAGGTTCAAAAATATTCAAAGATAGGTCTAATACATTCAGCCATCCCTTCTGGGAAGATGTTGTGTCAAGAATATTATTTCAAGATATGATAGAGGCAAGAGCACAAAAAGGGAGAGAAATAATCATTACTAAATGCATTCACACTGGGAAAAAGAAAAAATTATTTGGAACCAGACCAGGTCATAAATTGCTGTGCAAAAGGGAAAGACAATCAGCTGATTTGTGATGCAGAAAGGGCTTCCTCCTCTATAGCTTAAAAAACCTACTATAAAAATTATATCAGATTCTTTAGTGCCAAAACCACTTAGCCTTTGGTTTCATGATTAAGAGGGCATGTTCATGAATATCTTGTAATTTAACACCATGCACTGTATTATTTCTCACATAATTACAATACTTAAATGACTTGTGCAATCATCTAAGAAGTGGAAGTACAGTGTAAACAATGTGCAGTATTTGCCTATTACATCATAATAAAACTCCACTGAAAACTAAAAATCAACTTTTGTTTTTTTTGAAGGATGATTACATTTCAAGTTCATAGAAAGACAGGAGGACATCACAAACTAAAACAGTAAAAAAAAATTCCCAAGGTCACACTAACATTTCAGGAAATTTCTTTTTCCTTATATTAATTCCAAAGAATTTTACAACTTAAAAAAAAACTAAAAATAAGCCATATAAGATTCAGGGAAGAAATTTATATTACAATCAATTTTTCAGTATTTGCTCTATAATCCAGTTTTAACGGCCTAAATAGGTAAATAATAATAAAGTAATAACTTTAGCAGAATATCCTTCAGAAGCATGAGTTGTCATCAAATCTATTTTTATATAACAGTTCTACAGTGAGCCAGAGATTCAATTCTATTCCTTTAACATGTAAGATAAATTTTAGCAGCCAACAACAAGTGGTCCTAAACCAAGACTCACTTCACTGGTACACTACCATGAAGCAGTGTGAAGGACATTACAAGTAAAACCAAAGTATCCAATCAGAAAACTAATCAATGGCACATATTCTGAATTAAGAAGAATGTATTCGAAGATAGAAAGTGGGGTGTCATTTATTGAAATGACACATTTTCTACGTAAGCTGATATCATAACACCTTTATGCTAATCTTTGGAGCAGAACTTTACTAAGAAATGTTAGGTTTGTTCTAAGTAAGTGAATCAAAAGTCAATAGCTTTGCAAGTGTATATCAAACAAGATTATTTAACAAATAATTTGATTTTTAGTATGAAGGCAGACCAGAATGATTTTTCCATTTTTTCCCTCTATCACAGTGTGCACCAAGGATAATTTTATTACAATATAAGCACAAAGAGAGCTATATTCCTCACCATTCCCTATATTTACATTACCTGATGTAATTTACATGCACTCAGTCAAGTGGCATCTTAAGAATTTAAAACATTGTAAAGACTACTACTCTGATTTCATACAACCCACTTTTCTGTACTAGTAGATGATTTAGCTCTCTAAACGAGGTCTTCTTGGAATAATCACAACTTTTTATTCAAATTAGGTTTTTGTACTATTATGCATTAATAGCAACACAATAAAAAGAATAGTGAGAAATTGATTGACTGTGCTGAGAAAAGAGATTCAGACAAGTTGAACAAGAGACCACATTTTCTAACCTTTTTTCACAAGATCCTACCAACCTTCTGTACCAGCCACTTAGCCCATGCAAGCCCATTTATCCCTATTTACCAGGCAGTTGTATGAGCACTGATGGTGGCATGGGGCTGAAATGAGTGACTGGTGCAGGTCTGACAACTTGGCAGCAGTACCAGTTTATGCTAGATTAAGTTGACAAAATGATGATGAAAATAATAGGTTGCCTGCATTGGACTTACAGACCTTGAGAAATCATCTCTATAGAGGAACTGAAAGGACTGTGTTTACACATGCATGCTAGAATACCTGAATAGAAAGTTCTGTTACATTTAACAGCAACAAAATGGGAAAGCATATGTAAAAAATAACAGAAACTCCCCTCTTCATCTGCTTTTGTTTCACATATTTTAAGTAATTAAAATTCTTTTAACGAGGCTTTCTGTACACTCTTGATTTAGGCTGTAGTATTCAGTCAAAACAAAGTGGTTCTTTATGTGGAAAAGAATTAGGAATTCTCAATACTTTATGGGTTTTTTGCTGAAATACTCTAGGACTAAAGTTTCTGTAACTTGTAAGTTTCATAGAAAAATCAGCAAAGAAAAAAGCATATGAAGTTTGAAAGAACAGCATGTAATTTTGACAACAGGATAGCCCCTGGTTTTTGACCAATACTCTTATATCTGTGTTTTATATTAAAAACAAAGACAACAAAGCCTGTACTTTTCCACTGCTTTTATTATTTTTCTGAAAACAGCAAAAAAAACCCCCAACAAAATCCCAACAAACAAAATAACAAAAAATCCTGTATAAAATATGACAGTAAGGTTTTAACTCCAGCCCACAAAAGCCAAGAAATTTAAAATTAATCTGACATTCAATCCTTAAATCATGCAAGGGTGCTTCTTTTTTTTTCAAAAAATGACAATGCGAGGTAATGACAAGTTGTCAGCCCTAACTTTGAATTGCCTGAAGTTTGTCATTTGGTGTTTGTGTCACAACCTTAATGTTATTTAAATGTAGTTTTTAGTATTTATTATTTAAAAAGGTCTACTTTATGACAGCAAAAAGCTTTGATGGAATAAACCTCAAAGTACACTCTAGTGCTGGTATGCCACTTCATTAGAAGTAGTGCATAAAACATATGCTGTTGACAAATCTAATTCATTAAAGTTGAGGTAGAAGCACTTTAAAGCAACTGGATGGCATCATTACCTACAGTTCCTTTCATAAATTATTCCTCTTTTTTCTTTTGAATGATTTTGTCAGTGCCCCCTTTTCAGACTGGGAATATTTTTCCCATAAAGTTCAATACCTTCAACATGTTTGGACAAGTTAAATAAGTAGCTTATTTCATAACACTGAAATCGTAAGCTGATTATTTCACCCATATTAATTGAAAAGGAATAAAATTAAGCAACAATGCATAAGAGATTCAGCCTTATCAAATGTAAAATTTTAAAATTAAGAGAAATAGAGATTACCTAATACAACAGAGTAACACTCTGGCAACATTTTGCATTGCTATTGAGATAACTTGGATATTGAATTGAATTCTGCAAGACAGAAGATTTGGCACATCACAGAACTGATGTCTAGATGACATATTCAGTCATAAAAGGAAGTTACTAACTATATTACTTGGGAGTTTTAGGCAAAGATCAAAATTGGTACAGTAACTAAAGACTACAATAAGGTCCATAAATGAAGCAAAGCTGGTATTTGAAGTATGGCCCATCAGAGCCACCTTCCAAAAGCAGAAACAGATAACTAGTCAAAACCTAATCAAATTGCATCTCAGAATATTGCTGCCTATGAGAAATTTAAATTCTTACCTTCAGATCAGAAAGGATTAAGTCCTATCACTGAGGCCTTTAAAAAAACAAAACCACAGTGCAGGAATTTCACTGAATATCTAAAGTATAAAGTGAAAAAGGATTCTTTTGAGGACTAAATATATGCAACTCACGATTAAATTCCACTAATAACATATGCAAAGAAATTCTAAACTACGTGGTGTGAAAAATATGGGATGTTAATTCGTGTTCTTATGGGTTATGGCATGTTAGAAATTATAAAAACCACTGCATATATGTTATATGGGAATATAGTCTTAAGTTTCAGTCTGCCTTGAAAATTCGCTGAGAAGGAGGCAGGCACCACCCTGGAATTTCCATTTAGAAAGAAGACGAAGGATTTACGGGAAAACCCTGGCCTTCTCTTTGGCATCAGAAAGGACACATTAAGCTAATCAATCAGTCCTTCCCCCATGGGGGCAGAGCCATCAGAGCACCGTCATCACAGCACCATCACCTACCAAATCTCCGGGGATGAACTCTTTCCATTCATAAACTTTGGTGTCCACGGAAAACCAGAAATTGACACCTTGCAACAGAGGAGGAAACTCTTTTCAGCTAAGCCGGAGATGACTATAAACTCGAATAACCAACCCTGGAAACAAAAGGACTATGGAGAGATTTGTGCCAGAGGCGGAATGAAGTGTATAAAAACTAAGCCCTGAACCAGGCCAATTCGTGAACTCAGGGGGGATGGCAGTGTGCCAGACACTGTGGTCCAGTTCACCCTTGACGATTCCCCAGGTCATTGTCAATGTAACTGTGCTGGGGAGGTTTTGCTGAAATTCTGTAATTCAATCTTTTTTAATAAACCAAAAATTATATTTCTAACTGTACTACTGTATTGGCATTTATAACAGTGGCATACACGGAAACTGGAAACTAAAAAAAATCAAAGTTTCTTGATTGAGGATTCTCTGTGTAACACAGTTTTCCTTTTAATTTCTTATAAAGTAGACTAAACTTATTCAGTAGACTAAACTTATTATAACTGGGGAAAAAAAATCGCAGACATTTCTGCTTAGAATACATAATCATACTTCAGTATGTCAGCACCTTATACAATTATTTCATAATTAATTACCTGGATTGGCAAAGAGTGCTGCCTTGTTCAAGAAAAGCCCATGAACAGCAGATTACACCATCCTATATATTTTAGACAGACACATGTACACGTGCACCTTTTCAACTAGATTAAATGCCTCAGGTTAATTCTATACTGTCTTCCTGCAGAGACAAAATTATTCCAACATAACACTTTCTGTGAAAATTTAAGAGGTAGATGTCTTACTTTGAAAAGTAACTTAAATATGGAAACATTTCCAAATATAATTCACTGCCTATTTTATGCCTCCAAGGATTGCAGCAAATCAGGATCTCAAGACAGACATACTAATTTACTGCAAAATTTCTTTTGGAGACAACATACTGTCCATTTCTAGTTCTCTATGCTAGAGTACACAAATTCCCTTCTGAAGGTGTACAAATGCTCTGCTCAAAATGCCTGATGAAGTCATTCTGCCAACTACGCCACTTGTAGCAGCGTAGCAGGGAGAAGACTCAGTCAGGCACAAGAAATATGACGATTACATGGATGACTATGATTAGAATTAATGCTAATACAGTATCTAAATTTGTCAATCCAGTATATAATATAAGTGGGTCTAAAGGTTTGTAGTATCAGAGGCTTGGCTAGGAACATGCAGGTTTATGTCTTTGGCCTTACAGAATGCAGTTGAAAGGAACAAAGTACCTCTGGAACAACTTTAGGATTTTATCTCTGTATGTGGCTGCATCTTACTGCTTTTTTACTCAAAACTCCAAAAGTGGGTTTTCCCTGCCTTTGGGTTGGACATACCTGCAGGCATCCCTGCTGGGGTCCAGGAGAGGTGTTTGTCCCAGAAGCTGCCTGCAAGCTCGGAGATCAGTTTGCCCAGTCTCCAGCAACATTTCATACCTTTTTGCAGGCCAAGGTGCATCACAGTCAATCACAATGATCAGAGCTCTCCCATCTCTGGAATACATCAGTTATGCAACCATCCAGACAGTTCCTCCTGCAATTCCTACCTAGTGTTCTTACTTTAGGACAATTCCCACCAGTTTTTTACCTTAGGACAAGTCAAATTGTCTATCAAAGACAATGAATAGGGAGGAGATGTGTGTGTTGGAGGCGGGGTGAGGGGAACTGCACCTGAAAACGTGGCTATCTTTTGTTAGGTCATATTTACCACATAAGAAGATTAATGACATGTATGTCCAATATGCTACACATAAAATTTTCCTAATTAGTCTCCACACTAATCCTCATCCTGCTCTTTTTCCATTTTGTTCCCTCTACTGCCATACTATCTTTACATGTATATGGAATAGTCATCTGTGTTTAAGCTTTGCATAACCAAAACGTGGGAAGATCTAGCTGCACATACACAAGCAAGATCTGCGAGATCTGCTGATAACAGGTGTTCCACCTTAAGGGGCAACTAAACAGCTACAAAGAATTTCTAATGATCCTCTGTTAACAGCTCAAACTTCTACCCAGCCCCTGGTGAGACCCTGCCTGGTGCACTGCGTCCAGACATGCTTGAAGAAGTCCAGAGGAGGGTGAGACATCAAAGTGCCTCTGCTGTGAAGACAGGCTGAGAGAGTTGGGGATGACAGGCTGTTGACAGTGGGGATGAGAATGCCCTGGACAAACTTTATCATAATTTCCCAATACTTAAAAGGGAGCTTGTAGTGGGTTGAAACTAAATGACATGTAAGGTCATTTCTAACCCATTTCCATCCTATGAATCTCACCTTAACTACCAAATCAATGTCTGATACCCATATGTCACAATCTTGTATTCTAGTTACATACTGATAAAAAACCAGAATTGTAACATTCTGTAGTGTATTTTGATACATTATTGCTCTTGTTGTACCTTCATTATCTGCCCTGTAATAATTCATGCCATACTTTCTCCTAACTTCATTTCATTATTTCTGTTCTTCTTGCATCCACAATCATCTCTACCTTTTCCTTCTATAAGGACCTCAAGTACAGTGAATTGCAGAGAAGGTGGAAAGTGTACATGTAACATATTACCCCACTGGCTATATCATGTCTGACTTGATTTTCTAATCTCTGTGAGCCAGGGTTCATGTCTATCTGCATTCTGGGCACACAGCTGCCAATTGCCTAGTCAGAAATCAAACTAGGAGGAGAGACATGTTATTCCAGAGAAGAAACCATTCTGGCATATTCATACTATATACAGATTGTACTCAACAACATTCAATTATTAGCAAAAATTTACAATATCTTCTCTCACTACCTACATTTACCACTTTAAATGCAGTTATTTAGAGAAGAACAAAATACCAAAACACAAAGAAAATGCATTTTACAGCCTAAAAACAAAGCAATCAGCTAATGATGTGAAACAGCTTATGAGCATTCTCATTTAAAAAAAAAAAGGAAGAAAGAGAAAAAAAGACGGTGAAAGAACTTTGATGAATGAAAAATTGCTGATCACATCAGAATAGATCTCCTGTGTAGGAAAATATATTATTAGAAGGTCACCGAGGAAACTAGGTCAATTAAGTATTCCAGGAAGGTACGTAGCGCATTTAGGACAGGGCAGAAGAGCAGTAATATGATTAAGAAGGTCTAAGAAGCAGCGATAGATTAACTCATGTCAGACAATGAAAAGAAACTTGAACTTTACGTGTAGGAAAATTAAGTATTAAATGCAAAATAAATCTATTTCATACATACATTTTAAAAGAAACAAACAACCAAAACCTTAGTCCAAGACACAAGAGGCTGAAAGTACACCGAAAAAAGTACACCAAACAGTTCTCTAATTCATTCCTGAGCGAACTAATACACATAAAATCATGTACAGAGTTACTGAACAAGCTGCTGAAAACTATTCTGTGCTCTCTACATTTTTCCATCAACATTGATTCACTGACATACATTAACAGAAAATGAGCTGGCAGAAAAGTAAATGAATGCAGAGATGGGAAGATGGGATGAGCATATAATAGTCATAAAAATAAATGTTCTTTGGAACAAATATGGTTACATGAAAGAAACACAAAGGACATGTCCTAAGAAGAACATGAAGATGTTTGAAAAAGTAAGTATTACTTATGATAACAGAGAATTTATATAATTAGTATGGCTTGAAGAAAACCAGCAATTTTCACAATGATTGTTCCGCCTTTCCTATATTCATTAGCTCATGATAGAAACTACAGGTATGTTTATAGAAAGATGATTACTACTAAGAAGCTCCTGTAGCTTCTATGGATTTATTCTGTATTATTTCTAATCCTTGTAATCCCTTATCACTACAGAAGAAAATATAAATTCTTTCAGTTTCAAGAAGCCAGGGACAGTGTTTCATACTGAAGAAATAACAGACTTTAAGTGGCATAAAGTTAGATTTTTATCCACATGAAGGCAGTGTGGAGACATTTAATACTACTTTAGATTTTATGACTGATTTTTCAGTGTAGTTTCAGGACTGGTTTTTTACAAAGCTGTGATTACTAAATTTTTGCCCATGGCATTGTATCTTTTTAAAAAGTATACGTGTTATGTTTAGGCAGAAGGAAAAAGCTCCCATAAATAATTTTACTAAGTCAGTAATCAGTCAACTGGTAATCTTGTTTGCATGATGGCAAGTATTTTAAGCACATACTACAAAATATATTCCATTAATAAAAAAATGTGTCAAGATGGAAAAGATGCTTTTGCATAGACTTTATCACTCTCAAAATGTGCAAGTAAGTAATTACATAAAATTTTCAACACAGTAAGTCAAAAGGCTTATAAGGGACAAATAATACACATAAAGAAAGCCCGACAAAAAACAAAAAAACAACAAACAAACAAACAAACAAAAAACCAAAAAAAACCCCTTACTTGCAAAGTTAAGGAAAAAGTGGCTAAAACACTTCGAGAAACAAGCTGAGATTTACAGACAAGGATCAACAGTGATAACATAGAATGTAGCAGCATCAATAAAGCCTGAAGAAAGATAACTGTGTGAGGTAAAATAGCTATCTGTGGGAAATGTAAGAAGTGAAATTTCAAGGCAGAAGACATGGTGGTAATATAAATATGCATAGAACATAAAGGAAATTAAAAGTATAAGGTAGAAAGCCAGAACAGTGTAATGAAAATGGAAACTCTTTTTTTCTTTCTAGGTAGTAAAATTAATAAAGGAGGTCTGAAAGAGATACACTGTAAATAAAATATTTCTGTGATAGAGGAAAAGGAATATTTATTTTCCTGATCTTCGCTTCTTAATGAACAGGACATGAGAGCTGTACAGCTATTTTTGATCATCTTTAAAATGTAATTAGAAGTTTTGTAAGTCAAATACCATGTGTGTAGCACTAAAAATCACTTCCTAAATTTTATAAAACATGTCACAAGTACTGTAGAAGAAAATGTGTAAAAGCAGATACTATCCAAAATCCAAAGATAAACTGTTTAAACATAATTTATAATATAGAGCAACTGAATTGTACATTTGACAAAGACACTAAAGAAAACCTAGAGGAACTTAAAAATACGTCAGTTAAAAAGCCTCCTCCCTATGAGACCTATGAGATACTTAGCCACCATAATGAGATCACAACAACGATGGAAAGGAAGAAAATATTTTAGAATTTTAATGAACCAAATAATAGAATCAGAGAGTAAGAGAATTCCAAACTTAGCAGACATCACTAAAATCATGGTTAAAAACCTTATTTCTTAAAGCTACATTTTGGTAACAATTTTGAAGAAAATTGAATATTTTGAAGAAAATATATACAATAGACAAAATATAGATAATATTTTGAAGAAAAAAAAAGATGTGAAATGTTTGAGAGCTCAGTTATTTTGATTCCATACTATTTTATGTGCCAGAGATATGGGGAAAAAAAGTTAATTCTTAAAGGTAACAAATGGTCGTAATACAAGTATGAATGATAGAATCAAGAATACCCAGAGTTGGAAGGGACCACAAGGATCATCAAAGTAAATCTCCTGGGCCTGCACATGACACCCCAAGAGTCACACTGTATACCCAAAAGCGTTGTCCAAACACTTCTTGAATTCTGGCAGGCCTGAGGCTGTGATCACTTCCTTGGGAAGCCTTCTCCAGTGCCGAGCCACCCCCTGAGTGAAGAGCCTAAATCTAACCTAAATCTCTCCTGTCACAGCTTCACAGCTTTGTACAACTTCTTCACTAGGAGTTAGTTTACAGTATCGTATGTTGAACACTTCTCCAGCCTATTAAGAGTCCTGTGACATAAAACTGCTGTTAGTTATCAGTTAAGTAATGAATAGCAGCTACTCCTAGTTCGTAAGAATTAAACTGCTCAAAATAAAGTAAAAGTTTACAAGTATTAAAATCAATACCTTTACAGTTCAGACAAATCAACAGAAGAAATATAAAGGTGCAACAGATACAAAATAGAAAATGCAACTAATCTTCATTGTCAGTAGAGAAGTGCAAGCAATAAATGTAGTCTGAATATTAACTCTAAATATTTAAGGGTTTTTTCAGTGTCATTTTTGCAAAAAGAGTAGTGGAAAAGGTTGTTGATGGTTATTTCTTCATGCTTACACACAAAAATATAACCACAATGTTATGGAAACGAGATAGGAAAAACTTCAGTAAGCATTAAGGGTACCAGAATACTTTTTCAACAGCAAGACAAGAGTCATCTGTGGCCTGGAAGAACTGTTTTTCTGTTTTGATATTCTGGGAAACTCAGATTTAAACCAAGTGTCCAATGTGCAGTCAAATTTTAGATGTCTGCAGCTATGTGGTTTTGGTTTTTCAGGCATACCTATGTTTTATAGCAGTGGTGAGCTCAAACCATTGCTTTTATTCATTTAAGCTGCAGTGACAAAAACACAGGACTTGTGAGTTTCATTGTACATATCTCAATTGACAGGTCTTAAATATGAAAGACTATCTGAAATACCTCAATGAGTACAGGGTGACTTGTCCACAATTCAGTTCTCAATGTTAAGCATTTCAACCATCTTTTTTTTTTTTTTTTTCTGAATGTATGCATTCTACTCTCAAACCGTAGAAAATTTGATTAAAAGTGTTCTACAAAGCTACTTCTATTTGCTGGGAAGCATCAACAGATTTCTTGTGCAATATGTGTACGTGACAGAGAAATAGTCCAAAGTCGTCTCTCAAATACAGAAGGGACCAAAAATAAAGTGTGGGACACCGAAAAAAAAATTCAAACAGCAAATCTTGGCATTTCTAAATTCTACATTGAGTGCTTGAAGTACAAGATGAATATTATTTTGATCTCTTCATATTGCTTTATAATGGAAAGAAAAAAGTCAAGCTTTGACTCTTATAACAAAAACTTTGTACCACTTTGATCAGAGGGAAAGGAACGCCTTCCCTTCATCAACAGGGCAGAAAGCCGTTCCCAAAAATATGTGGCTCGATTTTCTGGCTGTAGCACTATCGGCTCACCTGCACTACGACGGCATGCATCAAGGGGCTTCGAAACTTTGAAAAAATTCTCCGAGATACTGGTAAAATGGTTCTGAGGGTCAGAAATCCCTAGTCCCTTTCCTGACTCTTAGCGCCAGCCTGTTCCAGAGCTTGCATACAGACGGACACACACCCCCGCCAGACCGCCTTCCACAGTTTTAGTTCTGCCGGGCAACAGCGACGGTGATTTCCAGACTCCCAGCGAGCGTCAGCGCCTTTCCCAGCTCGCCCTCCGCTCCCCGCCCCCGGCCTGGCCCCGCCTCCCCGCGCCTTGAGGGGACCCCCTCCTCTGGCTCTCAGGGAAGACCGCCTCTTCCCGCTCCGCGCTGAAGCCGGGCCTGGAGCGCTGCGCCGCCGGGGCCGCCTCAGACGGATTTCGGCACCGCCTTCTTGTCGCAAGTGCCAGCGCCCACCAGCGCCTCGGACTCCCAGGAGCCCGGGGACTGCGCAGCGCTCTGCCGTGCCGCACAGGAGAGAAGGAGGC
>VXBR01006548.1:184854-286500 GCA_013400215.1 Cisticola juncidis
GCCGCCCCGCACTTCCGAGAGCGGAACAGAGGTTGGAAGGGCTGAAGCCCCGGGCATTTGGGTGCGGAGCAAAGATGCCAGACCCAGGCGGCTCGGCCCACTGCAGGCTGCAATTTAGGGGTCTCAGGCTACTCCGTTACCGCCTTTCAAGTGTCTTGGTTGTGCCAGGCAGTGAGAGCTTAAAATGTGGTGTACCAGCATTTATTCCTTTCAATGTGTGTTCCTATTTTATTGGAAATGAAGTAGCAAATACTAGTCAGGCCTTGCAAGCAACTTCTCGCGGCGTGTATTTTGTGAGTTAATGTCTCCTTTTCATTCTTCTTTCAACAGATGGCAAGTGGCAGCCAGAAAAGGATAGTACAAATAACTGGATTTAAAAAACAAGAGAAGAAGGCGCTGCTCAAATGCCTGTTCAAGCTGGACTGTGTTTTTGTAGAGAGTAAGGTATTACAATTACAATACAGCAAAAAGGATTAGAGTTGGAAGTAAAAATGCAAGTTTTAGAAGAAAGGACTGTGCAATAGGTTAGCTGCGTATAAGTAGACAAAGAATTTAAATGTTTCCAGTGATACAAGTGTGTTGTTTTGTTTTGGTAGAAATACAGAAATTGTACACATCTTGTAGCAAAAAAGCTGTGCAAGAGTGAAAAGGTCTTAGCTGCCTTCGCTGCTGGTGAGTAAAAGATTTGCTTTCTAATTTCATAGCATCACAGCATAAGTCTGGAAAGGACCCTTAAAAGGCTTTTAGTTATCTGTTTTCATTTTGTAAATGAACTGTGTTAGAAACCTTCATTCTTCTTGTTCTTGTTTTTTAACACAGTATTATGATGAAGTTATGATGAAGTCCACTTTTATTGTTTTGATTTTTTTCCTAAATGCTATTCTTGCAATCTCCCTTTGTCGGATCTGCATCCAACAGAATCCAATCTGCATCCAACTCAAACAGAAAACATTGTTATACTTTAGATAATGAAGTCATGCTCAAATTATTTGGATGCTTAAAAGAGGATAGAGGGAGCATAGATTTTTGACGATGAATTCATATGGAACATTTACTGGTAAAAGTCTGTAAACTTACAGGAACTAGGAACTGTAAGTTCCAGTTTATGCAGCAAAATTCCAGGCTGTTTCCATTCTGATGCAAGCTTTCCTCTTTAACTAGGGTCTGATGCTGAAATAAATAACTAAACATAAATAAACAACTAAAATGCTTTTAGAATGAAAATTCAGTATTTTAAGACCTATTTATAGACTGATCATCTGTCAGGATTCTGTGATGAGATTTGAATATCTTGTGGTTATGAGATATCACAATACTATTTTTAAGCATGATATTTATTTTCACTGTATCATATTACTCTAAAGTGTTAAAGCAATTGTTAGGATGGATAATCTTAAATTAAGACATAATGGACAAATGCCTAGCATGCATTTGGGTTTAAAGATATTGTCAATTTCTTGATTTCATACTGTATTAGTAAGCATTTTCAATTGTCTCTTACTGCTAGAAAGTAGGGGGGTATGTGTGTATATATATATATATATGTATTTATATATATATATATACACATGTATGAGTGTATGATTCTTTGTACTAAAATAAAATTCTGATTGCACTCTTTATCAAAAATAAAATAGAACAAAACTTTCCATGGGGGAAAAAATATTAAAATGTATCTAGATTTCTGGCATAACACTTCATTTTAGCAATTTTAAACTTTTGAGTTAATGTTTTCTTACTTTTTTGAAGTTTTAAATTTGGAGCTATTTTCTTGACCAGAGTGGAAATGATACATGTAGTGTCCTCATGGTGATGCAAAACTCTGTCATCTTTCTATTCCTGCAAATCTTCCCCAATGCCATCTAATACTTTTTTAATCCAGAAGAGGTGCTAATTTTGCATTATCATTGCTCTTACTCATGATGGCAGAGACATTAATTCTTACTGTGTCGTTTTCCAGGTAGTGAAGAAAGATCATGTTTAAACACATTTAGAACTCCATAGAGTTCAGCAGAAATACTATCAAGGATACCACTTGTCATGTACTTCCTAGCTGACAAGTTTTGAGATGGAAACTTCACATGAAAGTGGTTTTAACATCCAGGTTGTGCACAGCATACCTTTTCCAGTCATAAATCTATCAGTACCTATGCTAGGTTTTGTAGAAGTGCCATCAGTGCTCCTGCACTGAGACATTTTGTCAGTCAACCCTGCTGTTCTGTGAAACCAATTAGGTTCACACAATTCAAGTCAATTTCTCTTACAGTGTCTTCTGTAGGTAGCATTTCAATACAGGAGCAGGGTACTAACCACTGCTCTTGACCTGAACCTGTAAGAAGAGAGAGAGACAGAGAAGAGGGGAAGATCATTACATACTATATCAAAAGCATACATGTGGAAGATGAAAGAGGAGAGGTGGAGGAGGTGGAGCCAAGGGATGAGAGAAAAGGATGTGAAAAGAAGAAAGGGGAAAGTAAAAAGTCTAAAACTGTGTCCCCCGAATATTGATATTCACTACACTAGCAGTGCAACTAATATTAAGAATTTATAAGAAAAAGAGCTTACATGTTAAATGCCTAGTTCTTCTTTAAAATCATAGTTAGTAAAATATTTCTTCATTTTAGTATATTTGTGTAAGTATCAAATGGTATTAAAAATAAAGGACTTACTAAGGTTCTGTGACAGTACTAAGAAAAAAATTTGGGAAGCTGAGAAAATATGTTTGAAATTTTTGAGGAGTTAGGCAACTCCTAGAAAGGGTTAAAAGATACTTAATAATTAAAGAAAACAAAGTGATCATTTTCAGTGGCATAGATATTTTTGATTCTGGAGTCTGAAGTGGAGAATTCTTGTAATAGGAAGACATTTTTAAAAGGTACTTATAACTCCAGCTTTTATTTGCACAAGAAAGGTTTAAGTTAATTTTATATTAGTTCTTCAGTTGATTGCCATTTGTCTGCACAAAAAAATCTTTTGTGGCTGACAGTTCATTTTCTTTTTAGGAAAGTGGGTACTAACTAAAGAGTACATAATTAATAGTGCTGAAAGTGGCAGATGGCTTGATGAAACAACGTACGAATGGGGATATGAAATTGAAAGAGACACCCATTATTCACCTCAAATACAATCTGCACCTAAAAGATGGCGTGAAGAACTGACAAACTCTGGTGCTGCAGGGGCCTTCCACAGATGGAAAGTTGTCCTCCTTCTTAAGAGAGATGATAAACGAATGGCATGTATTAGAAGGTAGGAGTTCCATCCCAGTTAATTTGGTCCATAACAACCCCCAGCTATCCAAACTCTGATTTATTTTCATTAATATATTTCCATACTTTTATAATGACTTTAAGTCTGTAACATCACTGCTTTTCTTGCCTTCTTTTAGTGTTAAAAATAACATGCATATATTTTTATTAAGTAAGCTGCTAACAGAAACTTCCTTGATGAAGCAAGAGACACAGATTGACAATTTTTATTTCGTGTGGAGTTAGATTTAAATAATATCTAGAACTGGATACTTTATTTCACTTGGCTGAATGACCTGACTGTCATATGGATCTGGCGACCCCTGTTACTGAAAAGTAACACTGTTACAGAACCTTTTAGTTCTGAAGATGTATTTAGTTCTAGAACAGATGATTCTGATATATTATAAATACAGCTGGTTTAGAAAGGGAGGACAGAAGTATAAAGGGAAGGAAAAGGAAGGAAGGAAAGAAAGAAAGAAAGGTGAAGAGAACCAAAGTGTGAGCTGCTGGGAACATATGTTTCTTTTCCATACTCTTCCTTACACATTGGGATTCGTTACTGTAAATTCTACATCTGAATTGAAATCAGTCCATATTTAAGTCCTTTTTGCATCTAATACAGTAAAAGGACCATCTCCTGACAGTTTCAGAGCTTTTCATTCATTCAGATACTGTCCAGCTTTCTATTGAGATCCCAGATAGTTACGACTGCTCAGGTCTGAGTGTGCCATAGATGTACAGTCAAGAAGGGAAATGCAGTTTGTCTGTTGGATCATAGTACAGGGCTGTATGCCACATTACAGAATGTCTGTCTGTCTGTATCTCATAAAGACAAAGTGAGGGGTAATTAAAGTTGCTATCTTCTCATTTTGCCAACTGAAAATATTTTAAGTATGCTATTTTTTGGCTGATTGGGAGAATTTACTATGTCCCGCTACACTTGTGAAAAATGCTGCTTCTTTTTGCATGAAAACTTCTTGTGTAGACGTTCATGATAACGCTGTTGAAATGCTGTCTTGCACATTGCTGTCTGTTTCTATTTCTTGCAATAGAAATAACCTTTAGCAGGAACAACATCAGTAAGACACATGAATAGGTTTTGGAGAAGATGGTTTTCTCCAGCCTGTGTCCCATGGACTCAATATGGGGATCCTTTTAGTCAGTAATAAAACACAGACAGGCAGATTTTTTTTGTCTTCAGTAGATACTGTTTTCAGTCATAAAAGACACCATAGCTTTGGGCAAAGTCTGGTCTTTTTCTAATATTTGACAACACTGTGCCTTTTATCCCCTTTCTATGCTCTTCCTGCCTTTAGTGCCTAGCTGTTGGATGGGTAAGTATGTAAGATCAGCAAAATTTTCTTTATATACATCTGGATTATGAAAAATAAAACCTATATCCAGAGTATCATTAGATCTTATTTTTCCACCTTTTGTTTTGTCTGACATTTTTTCTAAAAGATTGGGGTACTTGCACCTGTACAGGTCTGTTAGTTGTCCCTGGGGAAATTGTTATGTGTAATGGTGCCCCAAAGACAAGCAGATCTCTTTTCTGTATATGATACTGGACAGTACTAATGCTGCAAATGTGTATTTCTGTTATGAAAACATCATATTACATTTCAGAAAAGCAGTGTGCCATTTTTTGTTAACTGCGTTATTTGTAGGAAAATTTAACTGAAAGATCATCATTTTGGGTTAGATAATGCAATAAATTATAGCTGATCTCATCAAATATGATACTTGAAAAGGGTACACAAGTGAAACTTTATATCTGATATATTGGAGGTGTACTGATTTGATTTATACAGTACAGGTGTACTGTATAAATTTTATACAATATTTTATACAATACAGGTGTACTGTATTGATTTTAATAAGTAGTGTTAAATTTTGAAGAGAAGTTTTGTTGAACAGGTTCTTTCATTTTCTGAAGGCTATTAAGTGCCCTTTTATCTTTCTAAGAAGTTTGTGCTGTGCCATACATCTAGAAGCCTTATTCAGTTGCACTTGCATGCTTCTATTTTGTGAATGTTGTTGTAGCTTTAGGCAGTGTTACTATAATATAGTAAATACATCTTCCTAAATATGTTTATGTAGAGTTCTTAAAGCTGGAAAGGCAACCATATGTTCATCTGAAAATGCAGAGCACAATATAACTCATGTATTCATCGATGGTAAAATTTCTCCTTTACAAAATAAAAAGTGCCTCTCTGAAGCTCAACACTACCCTTTGCAATATATAGGACATTACCTTTTTCAAGTGAGTAAACTAATTTATTGATTGCTGTAAATAATGCAGTGTTAATAATGGAGGGGAATATAATCAGGAATATAATCATGAATGTTTTGTGATTTGATTAAAGGTAAGACAACTTTGTGATTCTGGGACCATATATCCCAGAGAGAGGGAGGCTCGTAAGGTGTACAAATACCTGAAGGGAGGATTCAAAGCGGAGAAAGAGGCTGTAGAGACCCTAGATGCCATCTGCACATGGTCCTGTGCTAGTGCAGAATTCACTAGAACCAGAATTCTGTGTTATTTTCCTTAAGAGAGACTCCCCGTGTTTCATTTATTTGCTTACTAGATACACTGTTCAGAAATTCTTAGTAATTCTTATTCGTTTGAAATTCTTAGAAATTCTTTATAATTTGATCTGGAACTACTGAAAAACTTCAGAATACTCATTTAGTGTGGTAGTTTCTCAGACTCTGGGGTGACTTTAGTCAACTGCTAATTGAAACTACTACCTTTGCAAGCAATTAGGAGCTGAAACTATGTTTGTTACCATTTGTAAAGGCTTTGATCTCTTCTAATCAAAGCACTTAGCTCTACCTGTAGTAAAGGTATTACAAAAGGTTGAGGAGAAGGTTGTAAGGTCTTAATGTTTACATCCTGAATAAAACACATCAATGTGGGCTCTTATTGTAGTGCTTACTCTCTTAATGAAATTTGTTCACGGGAGTTGCTCTCATTTAAACCTTTCAGCTAAGATGGACATTTTCGTAGATGAATTAACGTAAAGTTTTTATGGTTACCTTACCTTTTATTGATCTCTATCAAGATCATATGTTTCTTGCTATGCACCCTGAATTTTTTGCAGGTGAGATAACAACTTTTCATCTTAATGAGTACATTAGCTTGCACATATCTTTTTTTTGCTTAGAGTTCATTAAAGTAACTCACCTCAGAGACTAGGAGAATATTAGCTTTCTATTTAAATGAATCTGAAGAACTCAGGAAACTCCCAACTCCCAAGCTCCTAGTCTCTTGAAAGGAAAAGAATAAAACATAGGCAATCAAATCACAGCACTTGTCCAAATGTATTGAGCTTTATCAAAGAACGTTATGGACATACTCTTTTCTCTTTGTCCCAGAACTACTTGGTGTATAATTCATTTGATGGTTCCAACTTTGTAAATTTGTAGTCATGCTACAAATGTAGCAAATACAAAGTATCTGTGTGGTACTTCTAGCAAATATAAATCTCATTCCTCCCCTAAACATCCATATATGTGTCTAGATGATGGATTTAGCAAAATAGCATAATATTCTTTTCAGGGCAACTGAAAGTCCACTGATATTCAGAGTATTCTTGGTGTGATTTTTTTTTTTTTTTTTAACTAAGTCTTTGCTTAATGTTTGTATTTCAATATCTGTTTTTATTATCTCAACCTTATAAGTCTACTGTTAAAATACTGTGTGGTATTGATGGTATGATTCTATAAGGTGTCAAATGTATTGGTTCAGGATATTAAAATACATGCATGATTTTAGGAAGCTAGTCTGGTACTTGAACAGTGACTTTAAAAGCTTTGTTGGATGCATGCTGAAGTTCCTAAATTTTTGCCAAGATTGTACTATAAATTGTTTGAATATAAGTGTTTTAATGAGCATATTGAAACTAGCATGCATGAAGGGCCATAAAAAGTAAAGACTAGTTAATGCATCAGAGTTCAATTATCCATGGCTCATTGCAAGCGATTTAGAACGCTATTCTAGTTACCAAAAATACTTCACTCAGTTTTGAAATGTGCTAGAAATTGTTGTTCTCAATATTTGTTTAGAGATAGTTAGGCACATGCCAAATATGTTTGTTTTGAACAATACATTTAAAGGAAAATCTGGAAATAGGATGAGACATGCAACTTCTGAAACTTTATCTTTGAAAATATGGAAGTAGACACTTCCTGCACCTTGTCACTGCATGCATTACTGTGTTTTTTCTCTACTGCTATGTCCCAGACTCGATTCACCCATCAGATTGAAGTGTTTGAATTATTAGACAAGTTACATCAAGCCTACCACACCTGCTCACAATAAAAAACAGCCAAGGGAATACTTCACCTGTACCTATCTGATGATTCTTAACTCATCACACTGCAGGAGGAGTCTGTTTTTGTGGTTATCTGTCTACTTACCTTAAACAAACATGGTGTTTTATTCTTAACCTGTGTATCTTTGATGAAAAGCATGCATTGAAACTCTTACTGAAATGTATGTTCTTAATCCATGAAGTAAATATAAAATATTTTTAATAAGAATTTTTTTCAAGCGGAAGTTATTTTGTAGTGCTACTGAGAGTCTTTTCAGAATGAGTTGGAATCCAATTTGAGAAATGCTTCCTTATTCCCTGGTCTGAAGAAGCAGGTGAAAATGATAGGGAGATTCAGAGCATCAATTACTAGACAAACAGACAAAAAAATCAAAGAAAAAAATAAGACAGTAAGACCTATTAAATTTTTAAATACTAATTTGTTTCATGTTTATAGGCAGGAACTGAAGAGATTTCATTTTAGTGGTCTATGTAAAATGAATAGACAAGTTCAATAGAAGAAGGAATGCATTACGAAATCTTTACTATGTTTTTGACCAGCTGAAAATGTGTGAGCTCTGGTTTTAGTTTACGATTCAACCACAGAGATTGTTATTTGACCTGAAGGCAGTTAGGAAAAGTAAGTATGGGGAAACTTACCTTGGTAATTGTTATGCTGTAACTTCCTACATCAGTGTTTTTTTTCCAAACCAGCAGCTCTTTATCTGATACATGATATAGACCCTTAAACAATTACATAAACATACACAGACAGATACAGTTTGCAATACAATATATAGGAAGACCTAGCACATAAAAGTTGCTTAGACCATTAGCTTTGAAACAAAGTTGGTTTTTTTTCTGCTTCGCAGAATGAAATACAAAATCCCAAAGATATACAGATGAACCGTTTCCTGGCTGCAAAAGAAACAGACCAATTCATGTCGAAAATGCAACTTGCTGAAATGAAAAGCATTATTATAAAACATATGTATTTTACTGCGGTAAGTAACATTTCATGCTTCTTAGCATTATTTATTTTACATTCATATAATTATATATTTTTATATTGTATTAGTTATATAAAAAGCCTCTTTCATTATGTATTGAGCTAATAAAGTAGATGCTTTAGATACTGCGCCTTTTATCCTGCAATGTTTAATAATCCCCTATTTACTACATCTAATGTTAGTTAAAATAAAACTTAGTAGTGGCAATTCATTGACATGGGTGTGTAGAAGACACAGTGTACTACTTAAAACCTTGGTGTAATAGATGAGGTAAATAGTAGCAAATACTGTTCAACAAAATGTCTTTGAATTGCAGTCTTTCTGTGATTTTCCTGTTAACTAGCTAACTTACACTAAGAGATTTTTCAAAACAATCATATTGTAGAGTCAGTGGTTTGTTGACTTACATGAATTTATTAGAAATCAAAAGTAGAGCTAATGGTAATTCTTTGGTTTTATGTTGTCACAGACCATTAGTAGTTAACACCACTATTTCAAGTCAAGAAAAAGCAACTGCGTACCTTGAGTTAGGATATATTATCTCTGTAAGTTACAGTGATGCTGATGATGGTGTCTAAGTATATTTGTAGGAGCCTGTCTACATGGAGCACTGTAAGTTCTTAGTAGTAGAAGAACTAAAAATTTTAAGTCCTCAGGATACATACAATGTTTAAACACAGGATTACAAGTAGAAGACTCATGCTGCTCAAATCTGTGCATCATCAAATGCTACATATTTTATCAGTAACATTTTATCAAGGCTATACCCCTTTAGACTTGAAAAAAATAAATTTGTTGTTAACTTTTCATGTGTTTTACATACAGCAATTGCTCTGGTTCAAACTATTAGGTAGCAATATGCAGATGGATTAACCCTTCCAAGATGGTCTCTCCTAAGGATATTTTAATAATATGCTTTAGTAAGATTGTAATGCTAGGCAATAACTAAATATAGCTATAATAGTAAAACATTTTTGCACTTACTAGCATATTTTTGCTTGCAAGAGGAATCCAAAGTTGGCATTTTGTCAACGAAAAACTAAAAACATTTAGTTTTTTAATGTCTAATGTAGGAACACTGTCCTTACAGAGCAACCACATAACAACAAATAGACAATAGCAGAGAAAAATGAGAAGGAAAATTTGCCCATATTTTATTCATTTTAAGTCATGAATCCCCTATTTCAGAGTTTAAACATCCAAAAGACACATCTAAATACACTAATGTAAGTACTGTTGTTGTGCTTGAACTACATTTAACAAAAGTTGTCATTTGGGAAGTTTCATGCACTATTTATTGAATATGTTGACTGATATCTGGTGTGCTGGTTGACTTTATACTGTTTTACAGACCATTAAGCACAGACGTATGCAAACAGACCAGCTGAACAAATGCAATCTAGAGGTAAGAATTATTAAAAAAGAGGGCATGTTACAGATGTGGAATTTCATTATGAAGTTAGGCAAACACACTTTAATTGCAAAATTAGCTGTCAAAGAAACATTTTTAGATTTTGGCTGTCCAAAACCCTGATAAAGTTATTGATGTATTAGAGAGCATCACTGGGTGTTGAATGTTTTTTCTTGCAATACTTTTAGTACTGTCCCTGTTATTACAAAGAAACTGCTTAATCCTGCTAGTTAAGAGAACCTTACTTACTAATGTTAGGAAAACAAAAGGCATCTTAAATTACTCAAGCACTGTATACATGTAGTTGCAATAAAAGGAGAGTGTATACAATTTTTAGCACTGCTTACGTGCTTTTTCTAGTAAAGACAGATTTTAGCTAGAGATTATCCCACTGTAAAAAGAAACAGTACTTTTTCTTCCAGCACATGCCTGATACATCATCATGTGGTTTTCCAGAGTCAGCTGGAGCACAGATTGCAAGTAGAATGCTTTATGTTTTCAGTCCTGTTTTCATAGTCACTTTGACTTAATTCCTTTTTTTTTGTACTATTTAATTTATCTTTTTTATTTCCATTAAGCCAAATAAATGCCATAAAACAGGTACAGGTCAGCAATAGGTCTTATTAAGTCTTTGTTATAAATACCTGAAGTAAAGTAATGCTTATAAAATTTTGCCTTTTCTACCTATAGTAAGAATAAATCTATAAACAATGTTGAAACATTGCCTCTCTAGTACTCAAAATGCATTTTATACTTTGACCGTGAGCTACTAGTTGTGCATTTTATACAGTAACTTGTGTTACTTAAAAGTTAGAAAGGGCAATACTTAAACTATGTGTTAGCTTGTACTTCTTGGTAACTGAAGATCTGGTATCTTCATGAGCCACACTACATAGTTACCTGAAATCAGTTTTCTCCTCATTTCTTTCTATTGACAATAAGGGAGGAAGAAGAAAAATATTTTGAAAACATGAGCAATAAAATAATTTAGTCATGGTCCAACACCATCACTGTTTCTGCTCCTGATGAGCTTTGCCTTGAAATTTAATGTTAGTATCTAGTTTATTGAATTAATGAGATTAAAAAATTATCTTTCTTAACACGTGTAAGTGGAAATTGTTTTTCTGTACTCTTAGGAATGATACCGTTTTTGCTTGGAAATTTTAAGCCTAATTGTAGAACTTCTGTTACTGTTCTGTCACTATTGCCTTATGCAATATCCATTGCTAGCCTTTATGTGATATATGACTTCTATAGTCAGTATATTTATGACTTTTATAAGCAGCTCCAGTAAATGTTTCCAGTAACACTAATGAAGTAAAATCAAATCTACAAATTAGATTAACATGTTAGATCTGCCTACTGTATTGGTCGTCTCAGTTTGCATCTGCTAGGAAGGCTTAGCTCAGCTAAATGTTCTGTTCTATCATCATCCCAAAAATACTTATTTCTCTTTTGTCAGCTTTTCTTTAACACGATGCAGTGTAAAAGATATATTGTGTGGACCTTCTTATTTCATTTGTTTCTGCTCAAAGTACTAATGATTGTGCCAGGAGTGCTTCACAAGAAACTGCAGATTCCTCATCAGTCAGAGTGCAAGCCAGTGAAGCTTGGACAGCTTAATGAATATTAAGTCGCCAATAATATGTGTCTCCTGATACAGACAAAAGTTTATTGCCCCAGTTTTGTATCATCCTTCTTTATCTCTTAGAAATGTGCTGAACCTCTCTCAGCTTCTCCTTGACTTGAATGTTATTCAAGAGGTACCACAGTCTTCCCAGAACATTGTTTTTAGGGGTTTTTTTCAAAATAATTCATCGGTGTTACTGTTTCTTCTAGTATAGAATTTTCAAAAAACAAAAGTTTTGGTCACAGTATGTAAAGCTGGATGCTGGTGTGATCACCGGGTGAAAGTCAGTGGTAACATGCTTGTACATGCCCAAAATACGATCTTACATCTTAAATCCAGGCAGCAGAGAAGTTCTTCTTTGACTGTCATTAAACAGTTTAGGATTGCTCTTTAGATGTTCTGTTTGCATGTAATTAACATTACAAAAGTATGAATGCAATCATTGTTTCCAAAGGAAATTCTAGAGGAAATTTTAATAGTGCATTTATGAATGCGATTGAAATAAACGTGAGTTGCAAACTCCAGATGCACAAAGATTTAATTAAAAGAAAATTGTCTACATGAGCAGCTTTATTTATTGTTAATGAAACAATAGCTTACATTAGGAATCTGAGATATGAGACATTTGCAGAGAAACTAAATATCTAATCCTAAGGTAGAGTTCATTCTCTGAGATTTATATATGAATTTAACATGGTTGTAATGTCTTTCTGATTTTTTTCCATATGTTTGAACAGAACTCCTAATGTTTATCTTATTACTGGAATATTTTTGGAAGCTGTCTAATAGCAGTATATTCTTTAGATTTCAAATCCACAACTGGACTCAAAATCTAAGTTAATTCACAATTTAAACTAATCTTAAAACAATTGGTAAGGTATTTAGATTGGATGATATTTGCAGGAATATTTCTCCCTGCAAAGAGTTGTCCAGCTCTGAAAAAGGCTTCCCAGAGCAGTAATGGAGTCGTCATCCCTGGAGGGATTTAGAAGATGTGTACAAGTGGCACTTAAGGACATGTTTTATGGTGGGCTTGGTAGTGCTCTTAATGGTTAGACTTAGTGATATTAGAATTCTTTCCTAACCTGAGTAATTCTATCTAATGCACATTAAGAGACTGGGTCTTTGGCATAGATCAGAAATCTGTCTACAAGGTATCAGAAACTACAGTAACAATAAATTTATGTAACTGTTTAATTCCCAGCAGTCCAATCAGTCTGACGCTGCTTCTCTCTGCTGTGCCTTCTTATCCCAGAATAAGGAAAAATTTGAATTTACCAGAACCTCAGGCTGTGTCGTCAAACAAAAAAGCTGTATTTCAAAAGAGAAGTTACCTGGCAGAAGAATGTCGTGCTTCAATTAGCAATACACTTGCAATTGGCATCAGCTTTGGCTTGTACCTGAACTAGAGGAAAGATGTAAATAGCAATGTAGCTGAGACCTCCAATAGCTCATTAGTGTCAATTATTTGTGATCTCTGGAAAGCTGAAATACAGACAGTAACAGGGAAATTGCAGAGCAAATACAAAAAAAAAAATCTCATGGAAGCTGTTGCATCTGTCTGGGTTCTCTGAAAGCCATAAAGTTAAGTCATGAGTGGCAGAGAGTAAGATGAAAGTCCTGTACCATTAAGATCATCTTGACAGGAAGGACCCCTTCTGCTTGGAGATGAGTCCGTTTCCCCCTCCCTGGCAGGGATGTAAGGTGGTGTAGAATAACCTCTACGTCTTAGTCACATCCCCTCTGGTTACAGGAAAAAAAAATTCTATCCTGGCAGAAACCAGGATATATAACACCAACATTTTACTCAGAGTTTTCCTGTGTTAGCTAAAGGGGTTCTTAATTTAAGCTGTTATTTTTATTACAGTGATATCTCAATTCTAGGTTAAACGTACTGACAGGGGCACCTGGTCTATACTTCAAGGATTAGTGGAAGAGGACTTACTTCATGATGTAGTCACAGAACTTGCTGCAGGCCAGATGTGCAGTGCACCTCCTGTGCAACTTCTTCATCCTCTTCTAGAATATGTCCTATTGGTGAGAGATGAAAACTAAAGTATTATTAAAATTAAAGCAATAAATGGAAGTATTATGATCTTTGCTTCTGACATTGTATTTAGTAATTTTTAGTCATGCATTTATCCTTCTTTTTGTGTTTATCAATGTGCTTGTAAAAAGAAGAAAGTATTTAAAAGAGGGTTTTTTCAAATTAGTATTTATTTGCAAGCCAAATGAATGTAATGCTCTAAACATTGTGGCAGACTTGGCCACAAAACAATCTTTTGTTACTTTTAGAAACAGTACTATGTTAGTATGCCATGGATAGAAAGACCAATTGAGAAGAAGGTTTGCTCTAAACCATGGTGCATTCAACTGGAATATCACAGTAGAGCAAGTTCTCCTTTTTCTCTTTCTTTTTATTTTTTTTTTAAACTGTGTATTTCTCACCTTGAAGTTGTACATTAGATTGCATGTTACTTCAGTGATTAAATTTGGTCACTTGGGATTGTAAAGATTAAAGAAGATAAATAAACTCTTAGTGATTATAGATATTAAAGCTCTTTGACTGGTTTGGAACCAATATTATTTTCTCATTTTATTACAGGGAAACACCGATGCAGTATTTTTTAGTAAACTTTGTCATGTCTTTTACCTTATTCTTCATTGTGAACCTCCCTGGAAGTCCCCATCTATGTTAAAGTATTATTTGGATCTTCTTCAGTGTCCTATTTGTAAGAAAGGCACATGGTCCTTGATAGAGATGCTTGTAAGGTAAGAAAGATTAATGAGGTACTGAATGCAATAGGTATGTTACTCGAAGTTCAGGGACAGCAGGGGAGAGTTGGCATTCTATTGCATCGAAGTCCTTTTTTCAACAGAAGTTCTTGGTATGTGAAATTCTAGAATTGTAACAGATTTGGACATTTCACTTCATGTTTCAAAAAGTATTAGCTCGCAAGCAGATACATTTAGTTTTCATTCAAAAAATTTTTATTTTCTTACCCTTACTCATTTTTAAAAAATTATTTTATTTCTTATGGTCTTTACAGAGTTTAGTAATCTGTGTACTCTTGCCGTTGTTGTGTGCATACGCACAGATAAAGACAGATACACACATGCATCTATCTGCAGTTACAAAGCAAATTCAAGGCTTATCTTACCAAACATGAAGTTTCATGTTGTATTTTGTTTTAATCGTAACCTTTACCAGCTTTATGAGGAAGTCTGATTATATCTTATCTATATCTCAAAGACAAGACAGCGATTAGCAGCTGTTTGGTTAGTCTCTGCTTTATCTTGAGAACTCATTTTTTGTAATTTGCATCAACAGAAATTAATTCTTCATTCGGAGAAGAAACTACAGCTCTTCTTATTTCTGTAATAAAACCTTAAGTAACATTTAAATACTTTGATACAACTGTGATTACAGATATGTGAACATGTGTAATTGTAAGCCTGAACATGACAGAGAATTTGTCTTTAGATTAAGTATTTTGTCTTTTAGTAATTTCTACACACTAGTCCTGTGAAGTAGTATGTATCAACTGCTATCTGAACAGGAGTTTGTAGGATGTTACCCTGTCTAAAAAATACTGCAAAATTATCTTGTATTTAAAGGATTTTAAAGAAGTACTGTTTAATATAGTAATTGTACAATATCTCAAGTAGAGACAGATTACGCTGTAATACAAAATCTTCACCTGGAACTCAAAAGCTCAGTCACAAACATGCAGTTTTGTTTTGTTGTCTTCTGAGAAAAGTTTTAAAATGAGAAAATTAGGCTTTAAAATGTTGACTCTTGCTGGGGAGCCAGCTATTTCCTTGTCAAAACAGACCAGATTCAAAGCTGACTTCTTTGCTAATAGATTTTCTGTTGTTTCTGTCATACAAATGGAACTTTCCATTTTTTATTTTTCAGGTCTTGCCTTTATTGCGAAACAGTTTGTCATACAGTCACAGTTTCAGGGAGAGAAGATGAACTGAGGATAGTTCATAAAACATTATTGAAGTTTTTCTTTGATTTAGTAAAAGGCGAAGTAGAGTTTCTGACAAAAAGGTAGGGTTTACAGAATAATACATGCATTTCTGTATTTACAGCAGCTTCTATCCTGATTTGTGTAGATCCCTGATAAGATACTGCTTCACAGAGTAGTTTAGCAATTCCATTTAAATTTCTCAATTCTTAGTTTGTTTATTGTAAATTCATAGTTTTTTTTCTAATCATGTTTTAAAACCTTTTGCTTTTCTCAGCCTGTTATTTAAGTAAGCATTTAATCTTGCTCATAAAGTGGCATTTTTAGATTTGCAGTACTTCACTATTCAATCTCTAAGGTAGGCAAGCAACATTTGGAATATGTTGATTTATATTTTTTTTTAAATTCAAGCAACAACTATCTACCTGTTATCTTAGGGACACAACTACCTTTCCTTCATTTATGAAGTATAAAAGTAGTCTTGGTTTTTCTTTGCCTTTATATAGTAATGGTAGCCTTTATTTTATGTAAATAGTGACACAGTATTAGAATTCCCCAGGGCTAACAGTAGTAATCATCATCATTGTATTTATTCTTCATCCCAGATTTTGTCCCATCAGTCCACAGTTAAAAATTGCTAAATCTATATTTTGAGTGAAGATAAGGTTTCTGTCTGGTAACTATAACAATCAAAGTGGCATAAAGCTTTAGGTTTTTTTCACTTTTTTTACAGTTTGGTTGAAGGAACGAATTCACAGCATCAACAAGTCTTGCCACAGACAATTCTTCTGAAGACATTCTTGCTTGAAAGTGGAACTGCAGTGCTTTTTACCAAACACATAAATATTCTAGCAGATTGGGTCATACTTTCCCATAGAGAATTGAATAGAAAAAATGATGTGAGTGTGAATTTTATACTTTAAAATAATGAAGACTGACACATTTTTTTAAAGGTGTCCCTTTGTTCATTCTTTTGTGAGGAATTATATGTAAGTATCACAGCTGCTTGTTATAGCTGCCTTTTGTTGTGAAGCATGCTGGTTTTTGCTCCACTAACGGAAATGAATTGATCCATAAGATTTTTATATAGATATGTAGAGAAGAAACGAGTCATGAGTAGCTTGTTGGCTACATTCAGATGTTCACATGCCCTTACCAGCAGGTATTACTGTGGTTGTTAGAGACACCAGCTTAACACATTCTCTCAAACAATATGGTGTAGCTAAAGAAGTGATTATCTTATTTTACAGAGACAGGATTCAGGAAGTGTTTGAAAGAGAAACCTAACAAAACTAATACTTTAATACTTTTTTTTGTTGTTAGCTATAGACATGCATTGTTTTATTGTAATAAAATGCTCTAGTTTTCTTCCTAAATCTTTTAGTTTCGTTTGATGCATTTCCTAGGACTTAGCATAAAAATGGAATTGAAGGCAACTTAATTGCTATTCTGTGACCTGCTGACCAGCAGGACATTGACCTGAAAAATACTAAGTGTCCTCTATACCACCTATTTCTTTTCAGAAGCAAGAGGCCTTGTAAAACATCTTTGACTTCTAATTCTAACATAAAATAAAACCTAACTGCTGTTTCTGCATTCTCTTTTAAATTATTGTGAGAGCACAGAATAAATAGGTACTCCATTCACGTTTTCCATACAGTAACAGAACAATAGAAAATCAAGTATTTCAGTGAGAAAAAAGCACTTTCAGTATAATACCTGGTAGTTATTCATTATGCTATGAAAGCAAAAAGATTAAACATAATGAGAGCTTCACTCATCTTACCTAGCCAGACCTCCTACCTTTTTTGAGGGCTATCAAAGCAAGACATTGTGAAACAGTGCTGCTTTTTATCCTCGGTCAGGATATTTAAAAAGTGCCTAAAATTAGGCTTCTATACCCATATTTATGTTTAAACAACCTATCTTTTCAAAGGTACTGAGCAGCAAGCAGGCTTACATGCATTTGGTGCAGCAGCCATTCTGTTTCTTTGGAAAATGACACTGCTTTCATATTTTTCCTGGTTGAATCTGCAGTTTAAGTGTAGATGCCATTTAGTTTTTTCTGCTATGCCTTCCTTTGACAAGTTCCAGCACTGTAAGCCATACCTTTCCCATAAACCTTCCTTTGCATTGCCAGAATAATCACTATTGTCAGACTGTAATACATATATGAAAAATAAGCTTAATCCCCCCACACAGTGTAAACCACAGACATCTGCCTCTTGTTTAGATTCTATTTGTTTTATAAACATATCAGAATTGTCATTTCAGCACAAACCCTGGATGCCTGTTGCTTTCTCACTTTGATCTTAGGCACTCTAGTGTAAACCATCCTACAGAGATGAATTCTAGCCTTAAAAAGCAGCTTGTTGCCTCATAATATCTGTAGTATATTATGTTTTTTCTAACAGGTTTGTTCCTCATATTTATTTATCTATTGCACTTTCTTTCCCATTGCATTTTTGGCAAAAATAAACTCTAAACCAAAGTACCATATTTTTACAATCCAACTCATTCATCCCTTCATTCACTCTCAATCTTGTTACACTAAAACTTGATATTTTTCTGTATTTTCACAGAGACTATTTTTAAAATTCCATTACACAGTTTAAAATGTCATTCAGAAAATCAAAAGCGAAACCTCCCTAGCTGTGCTGACAGAACTGTTTTCTCATTCCTTTTTCTATCATTTCAGAGATACGTAAATAAATACACAGTATTTCTGTGTCATTAGAGATAGCATACAGGCTGCAAAATTGTCCTTCATATCTTCATTTTGAAGGTGTGAGTCATTCTTACCAGTTTTGTTTTTTAACCAGTTTTGTTTTTTAAAAGCTGTTTGTTCAGGAGGTAAAACCTTGACAAGAAGCATGTAGGGCCATTCAGAAACCTAAATGAGAGGAATGATTTTGGATATTGTTACTGTCTGTATGTGGTTTGCAGCATGTTGTAAAGGTGTGACCATATTTCTCAGTGCACCTAAGTGTGTTAACTTGTGGAAAGAAACATGCCAGTTGTGATACACCAAACTTCTATACAGTTCTTCAGCAAAAATATCTATAAGTAGAAACAGATGAATAGTTAAACTAAATAATTTCTTTGGCTGTATCTAATATTTTCTAACTGTTAAAAACGGTCAGGTAATTTTTTAGCTTTTCAGTGTGAGATTCTCTCTTTTTGTGATTCAGAGATTGCAACAAATGAGCACTAGAGTGCAGCGAAAATATCTGTGTATGTTTCCTCTCTTCTAGTGCTGAGTTATTGAAATTTTTTTTATGCAAAATGTTTTATGTATGTGTGTAAACACACCACATAAAAAGAGCAGTCCAGAAAAAAGAGAAAAACAAAGCATGAAGTTGACTGCATTTGTTTTTGGAGTTAAATTAAATTTGCTGTATTTTAGAAGTAGCAGAATAAGAATAGTGACTGGATGTCCTCACTGATCACTGGGTTATTCTGTTGGGACAACTTGGTGGAATAATATTGATACGTTATTCTTGCAGTTAATATTGATACGCTATTCTTGTAGTTAAAAATGCACTGCCAAAGAACATAATAATTTCCTATTATTTGAGCTCTTTTGAATATAATTCTAAAATAACTTAGCATTTATTGTGTGTTACATTATTTAAACAGATATGATGTGGGAAGTTCAAGTCAATAGATTCTTGCCGCTTCTATGCTTTTCTTATTGAGATAGCTTTGATTTTCAACAATAAGAACAAGGAAGAAAATTTTGAAAAGAGGTTTCACTGCATTTTACTTAATTAGCTGTACATGGTGTAGTGGATTGATCCCAGCTGGCAGATAAGTCCCCACCCTGCAGTGGGTTGACAGAGAGAATCAGGACAGAAATTTAAAAAATGTATGGCATTGTATAAAGACAATTTGATAAGTGAAACAAATACATACCCACAAGCAAAGCAAAATAAGGATTCCATTCAGTGCTTCCCATCAGCAGGCAGATGTTCAGTCACTTCCTGAAAAGCAGGGCTTCATAAAATATGGAAGTTTCTAGGCAAGGCAAACACCCTCACTTCAAACATCCTTCCTCATTTACACAGCTTTTACTGCTGAGCAAAATGTTTGGAAGGCCTTTGGTTATTTTGGGTCATCTGTCTCAGCTGAGGCCCCTCCCAGCTTCTTGTTGCAGGAGCAGAGTGCAAAAAAAGAGGTCTTGGTTCTGTCATACACAGTAGCAAATTCCAAGTTTAATGGAAATGCTTGGGTTTTTTTCCATTCTAAGACTTCATGTGTTTTCATTACTGTGTTTGTATTGTTTTGTGGTTGAAATTGAAAATATTTTTAACATGCTAACATTTAAACATTTTTAGAATACATGATCTTTTCAGGAAATTAGACCAGTTTCCCTCTCCTTCATTTGTTGAATTGAACCATTTATTTAAAATGTTGAGGAGAAGTTCTTGGTTTGTCCTACCATTCTTTTACCAAAATGCCACTAGTTGGCCATATCTGGTTTGTCTCATCAGCATGCAGAGGTACTTGGTTGGGCAAACATAGATGAAACTAGATTACCAGCTACATTTAATATGCACTGTATATCTGACTATGAAAAGTTATTTTCATATAACTTGCAGTATTAACAGTCATTATTTCAGTCTGCTGCCTCAATGTCTGCTTTCACCCCAACCCTTTTTCTTAGAAGTATTTCATAAAGAAATTAAGGTAGTAATTTAGAAACAAAAAACAGAACATAGGTATTTGTGTTTTACATCTCTGTCTACCTCGGATTACATCAGTATGTCCTTGATCCTGTCACGTAACTGTTGTTAAAATTGTGCTTATTATTTGCTGTGTTTGTGAAATTTATTTCCAGCAAAGAACAATTGGTGGAATTATACTATTCACCCGGTATTTTGCTTCGCGGTCCCGCGATGAGAGGAATGCATATTTAAGGGAAATTTAAATGCATTTCAGATATTTTAAATTGTTCTTCCATTTCTATCCTGAATCCTCAGAAGATAGGGAGTATAATGTACCTTTTTAAATATTTAAACTTTAGTTGAAAAATTACACTTTCGGGGCTGTGACATGCTATTTCTGTTTTTTTAATTATGAGATTTCACAGTTCATCTATAATTAAGTATTAGGACATAATAAAGGAAGGGGCAAACCAAATCAAGTAGGGTTTAAGAGAGTAAGAGGAAGTAGGCCTGGAAGCAATCTTGGAGATGACATTTTTAACAGATTTTGTCTGGCCAGTTCTTAAAAATCTTCAGTGATGGAGATTATGCTTCCACCCCACACCATGTATATTTGTATTCATTCCTTTTCTTTTGAGTGACAAGTAACTGTTAACTGTAGGGACAGTATTTGTATAGTTTTCAACAAATTACTTTATAATGTTTTTATTATCATCTGTCACAGTCTCTGTTGTTCATATGTGTGTCACTTTGATTTACTGATGCTCAAACTGGTTTACGTGCTTTTCAGCTCCTAAGGAATACCAGTAAATTATTTTAAATCAATCATGAACATATATTTTGTTCTCAAAGGAGTATCAGACAGACCACTGATTGCAGCGTGTACACATTCAGTCTAGTTTGCCTCTTACCCAAAACTGTCTAATTTGAAGTAGACATCTTTCACAAGATGCCATATGTCAGTTGTTGCTCTAGTGTAAGTAGTAATTCTCTGGTAGAGCCCTAGGTTAGATAAATTTCATGTGTTCCTACTATGGTGCCTCTGTTCTTCCAAGTTGTGCTTTCAAAACATCTGGTGATACCAGATGGTCAGAGGAATAACTTATTTCAGAGTAATTTTGTAAAGTATTTCTACATGGCTCAGAAAGTTATGTAGATAGATGTGATCATGCACAGAATAACTCAGACACTAGAAACACGGTTTTACCTGACCAGTACTGATTAAGTGCTCACATAAGTTAATAAATGCATTCTTCTATCTCATAAGGAGTATTTTGCTTGTTTGAGGTTTTTTGTTTTGTGGGGGGGGTGCCGTGTTCATGGTAGGAAATGGTGAGACTAATATTCAAAAGTATGTTTTTTCCCTAGATTTGCAGCTGCTCATGTGTTTAGAATTTTTGGTAGCTGAAGAAAGTTTCACTTTGCCAAAGTTTCTTCTGTACAGGAAACTAACACTTTGCATCCTTTTTCTTTTTGGCACAGACATACATTGTTACAGAAAGAGCTTTAATTTCGTGATGAAATCTTCAGAAAAAGGCAATGCTAATAGAGCAGGAAGAAAAAGATCCCTGTAATTGTCAAATTAAATACAAGGTTAACTGGAGTAAGTGCAGTACTTGCAATCTTACGGTTAAACAAAACTTATTGTAACAGAAATCACATGACTATTATAAGCTTGGACAGCATTTTGCATATATTTTTTGATGATGTTTTCATAGAACCTGTTTTTCTCTTGTGCCAAATCTTAATTGATATGACATCAGTGACACTAATTTTGTTGATCTGGCTGCAACAGTTAGCTTTTGAGCAGAAGAAAGTCTCATGAAGGAGAGACATGGCAGCAGAGTGCGCTTTTGTCTAAAGAAGTTCACTACGTTATTCCTGGTACATTATCAGTGTGAATTTTTTATATAATACAGATCAATAGATACACTCATTTTTTTTCCCATTTAGGATTTCAGAAGTGAAGTTGCTCATCTATTACATGCAATTCTTGGAACTGTAGTGGACTATTGGATTGTATCAGGTTTGCTTATGGACAGAAATGTCTTTCATCAAGTACCTGATTTGGCACATTACCTTGCCATTTCATGTGGTGGTGAGTGTTTGCAAGGCCTCTCAAAAGTCTTCCAATAAGATATATTAATTCCTAATTAAAATCCTTTGTTTGGTTTCATATTGTTTTTTACCCCCTGTTGCAGCTGTGCACTGCATGGTGTGTACATATGTGTTTTATTTTGTATGTGTCTGTCGATGTCAAGCAAATATCAAATAGAACAGCTTTTCTCATTAAAATCCTTCTAAATAAATGTCTAAATTTATGTTGATGTGAAAGCAAGACCACTAAGTCTGAGAAAGAAAAAAAAAATCTTTGGAGCTGTCTTCTCAGTTTAGAAGAAGCTTGAAGTATATCATACTAAACCTTAAATTCAGGCAAGCAGCCAGAGACACCTTGCTCAACTCAAATGGATTTTATCACTCTAGAAAATCAATAGATTGCTAAAGACACTTCAACCATAAGTCTAAAACCTACACTGAACTGTGTGACTCCTACAGCTTTAAATAAAACATTTTAATGTCTCCTTCCAAATCCTTGGATTTAATGGAGGGAATGGGAGAAAGATCCATTGACTCCCATGAATAACTGTAGTTCTTCCTTATTAAATATACTAGGTAAGCCAGAAATGTCACAATTCAAATAACCATTATCATTTAACATGGAATGTCAGTTGAGGTATCTGCACTTCTGGCTACAAGGAGTTGAGGAGCTTGAAAGACAGAAAAAATTGGAAGTGAAGAAAATAATTATTTTAAATTTCAAAATTAATTCTCACAACAGCTTCCCCTGACTCCTTTTCCAATCATCATTTTCTGTTGTAATAGGTATATGTAAGCTTCACTTAAGGTGTATCTGCCTTCAGATACACTCGAGAAGAACCATCATGAACATCATGAATCTACAGATTAGTTAATTTATGAGCACTTCTTAGCAGAACAGAAGATTCCTGAAATACAGTAAAGATTTCATTCCTCGTGACAGATGTTGCTTTCCAACCATTTCAGTTGATATTTTGACAAAATTATTTTCCTAGAACCAAAATACAAATTCTTACCAATGTAAGGAAAAAATCAGTCTGTCATCTTTTCCAAAACAAATGGAAGGGGTAGGTCAGACATATGCCTGATATATTGTGATATATGTATGGATATGTAAGTTCCTCTGCCACTGTGTGGGGCTTGTTTTTGAACAGTATAAGCTGTTTGATACATCTGAATGGGGCTGCAGTTTGCTTATGGTGACTTTTAACATAGGACTTGTAGGTCACCCTGCATAACTTGCAGATTGCTTGTTAATGTGTTGTAACTCTCACCTGAGTTTGTGTCACTTAGAGATTTAAAGAGATCACTTGCAGAACTTCACAAATAATTTTATTCCAAAATAGAGGTGTAACTTTTATAACATTGTATTAAGAGCAATTTAAAAAGTTTTACACAAAATGTGATGCTTTGTCTCCTAAAATATGTTTAGTGTTCTCTTGGTATCTGGTCATCTTACCAGATCTAAAATCTGTTTTAATGTGAAGAATTTTAGTAATTCTTAAGGAGAATAAGATTTATAATCTGCCATAGGAGCAAAAAGCCCAGAAGAGCTATCTTCTAGATAACTAGGTATGCAGATTTCTGTATTTTCATTTTTAGGCTTACTTTATTTTTTCCAACTGCTTTTATCCAGATTTTTCTGTATGTCAATTAAAAATGCTTATTTGTGACGTACAGTCCGACTGGCTTCAACTGTTTGTTGCAGAAGCAATTTTTAAACAAATGTGTTTACAGAGGAATATTGCTATTTCTACAGAACCTCTTTCTCTTCAGAAAATAGTAAGTAACTCCTTAATAACTTATAAAACTTCAGTGTTTTACAAGTAATTTTCAAAGAAGTCTTGAAATGTATCTTTTCTTTGTGGTCTAAGGTCATGTTCATTGCCTGCATTGTTTCATGTGTCCCACTGCATTTAAATTTCTCTTTGCCTAAGATCTGGGTCAGGAACAATAGTAAAATTTTTCTTGCTGCGGAATTTGTCACACCTGGTATCTGTTTACATGCAGTTGTCATGAAAGTGAAACAATGCAACAATGAAAGCTTTTGAAAATAATCCCTGATGTAATGGTTGCAGGGTTACATTCGTACTTAAGGAGAGTGCCAAATATAGTGTGATTTTTCTTGACTGCCTTTTCCTTCAGGGTTTTTGAAGAGATAGGTCCAGGCATTTGTTACATGGAATATTTTATGATTTTGAATCACAGGGTATTCCTGTGAATTTCTCCTCTTAGAAACTTTCTCCTACTTACAAACCTTTGTGTGCCTTCAAATGACAATTTGTGATACTTGGTGAGATAAAGCATGGTAAAAGCTGCAAAAGAAATTCTTGAAGTCATGGCTGCTGGCAGAATCCAGGCAAAATAGGACAATCACATGGTAATGTTATGCCCTAATTTAGAGTGTCATTTCAGTAATGTAAATACTAATGACTAAACAGCATATGGAAACCATATCTGTGTGTCTGTGTTTTACTATACTACAGACAGAGTCACAAAAACCCAAATTTATAACTTTGTACATTTCCCATATGTAAGTTTTCATAATTTTTACAGGAATTTATTATGAAGAGAAGTCATTGTTATTTAATACAGCACATTTAAACAAAGGTTGAACAAAGACTGTCAGAATTCTTAACATAAACCAATTATATAGCTAGTATTTGATGTATATTGCCACATATAGACCAGAATCACTACTTTTAGTATTGCTATGACTACTGATCACTCTCTGCAACTACTTAAAAATTTTTATAGCACTTGAAACAAGTCTATGTGCTTTTTGTAGTTTTCCTTGGTATGACTGAGTCTCCTTTTCTCGTTCCATACAGTAAAAATTAGCTATCATCCAATTCTGGCAGTTCTCATCAGCTAGGCTCTTCTCTGAGTTCCACAACTCCCTGGTGGTAAATGTGCAGTGAAGGTGCAAGTAAGGTGTCCCTCATCTACTGCACGTTGCTTGCAAGATCTACAGTGAACTGCTAAATACTCAAAGCCTTCCTTAATACCTTTCTTCAATTATAATTGTTGTGTATTTGGATAATTCCCCTACTGGTCTTCTTTCCTAAGCTTTTGCCAAACTGCAGAAACTTAGATGACTTTTTTAAATGAGCAGTGTATGTGGGTTTGAAGCTATGTGTTACTGGAAAGCTAACATCTACAACAGCCAGGACTGTCCTCATAAAGAGAGAGTACCTAAGAGATAACTGGCTTACTGCCTTTGGGATGCTCAAAGACTTAATCCAATCCCTCATCTCAGAAGAGATGAAGGCGTGGAGTATGTCTTGAACCAAATTGCTCTCTGGTTTGGGAGCAGGAATCCTGTAAATTGTTTCAATACATAAAAATCAGCTGTACTCAAGTCCTATGTCCAGCAAAAGACATCCAGATTTTTTCAGCTGCTAGAAACCTGAGAGAGGTCTAGAAATTCTTAGACACAAGCCACTCACTGAGGCCAGTGTAAAGAGTGAATTACAGAAACATGAAAATGAAATGCAAAAGACAAATTAAAACTATCTAGATGTACAATCATTCAGGGATCAGATTTTTAAAAACTTAAATACAACAAGCTGTGGGTCATAGATGACTGCTTTGCAGCAAGTGCAACAAAAGAAAATTCCTTCATTTACAAAATAGTACTTTTGCAACAGGTCTGTTCCTATTCACCTGCTTTGCGAGAGATGGGGATGCGTGAGACAAAGGTACACAAAGCAAAGAGAAAGAAAATAGGGCAACAGCCATGCCCTGAGTCTCAAAGGACATTACAGATGCTAAATGGCGATAAGCAGAACCAAGTCAAAGTGCTGCCTGATCTACCGTAAGTAATGCCTATAACATCACCAGTTTTATCCTGCTTTGGGGGACAGCTTCTGACCTGACACATTTCTTGAACTTTATGTGACCTGTTTTGTTGTCTACAAATTACTTCAACTGACAGAAAGCTCTATTGTAAGCCTATAACACCTCTGGGCTGGGGTCTCCCCTTTTCTCTCTTCCCCCTTTCTCTTTGAATTTCAGTGTATATGCAGACTGATGTAGTTATATTTGGCTAATATTAAATTTATAAATATATACAGAAGCTCACTGTTCATAGAATTACCTTTAAAGAAAGTTTAGAAGTGGGCAATCGTATTTGATTTCTCTTTTAAATACAGTTATAATTAAATGGCATAGAAATTATGTAATTAAGACATTTCAGAAATGATGCTGAAATGGATAAAACTAACTATTCTGTATGTACACATTTAAAACCATTAACTACATATACATTAAATTAAAATATGAAATAGGAATTTTAAATGTTTCCCTTTGCTCTCTTTTCAGTGACTTAATCTTTAATAAGCTTAGAGCAAAAACAGAAGTTCAGACTGCACACACAAACGAGAGTTATCTTTTGGCTGAAGAGGTATACAAGAGAAATATTAAAGGTATCCTATATATCTAATTCATGTTACAAAGTTTAAAGTGGTTAGAATTGATAGTTTCATATTAAAAAACCTGTCCTGATGAATGCTCAACTAAAAAGATGGCTTATGCCCAGGAATTATTTTCTTGTGGTCCACACTTCTCTTTTCCTGTATTTATTTAAAGGGACGAATTTGTATATATGGTAAAATGAAGTTGTCTTCTTCATTACCCTCCTCCTCCAATACATTAAATATAGTGTACAGTTTGTGTGAGCTCATTCCAGTCTTGCCTGCCTTACTTTGCTAATCCACCTCAACCTGTGCTTGGTAGGATCAACGTCTTCTGATTTGCAAGTATAATTCAGCCTTCATCTCTCTGAGTCCTAGACGTTTTGTGAACAAAGACTGAAGAGTATGCTATGTTACATAGCTGTTTTAAGCATATGGACTGTTTTCTTCCAGGCATTCAGCCCAGACTATGAAAGGCACTTGGCTTTTAACTATATTGGAACTCATGTACCTACGGAATAAAACAACACTGCAGTAATTCACTCAGTTCCTATTTATTATACAAGTTTAATAAATTGTACTTTGCATGAGGCTTGCTCTTCTGCAGAATTACTTGCTGGAACTACCTTTTCATCTTCATCATCAGCAATTTACCAGCAACTCTGTTAATAGGACACCCAGGAGAAGCTCAGAAAAAACTGGCAAAAGCAAGCTGGAATTGTTCAAATAATTAAAAACAGAATTGTATCACTAACACTGATGAGCAAAAGTAGACTTCATCCCCTTTAAAGGTTTAAAAGAACTTCAGCAACAGAGTCAGACCATATATTTTTTTAATTTTTCCCCTTTGTTTTTATTACTTTTGCAAGTAAAATTGGTATGAATTATTACATCTGATTTCTACAAAGAAAAGTGAGCTGAAGGACCGGAAGGGGAGGAAACCAAACAAACCAATGCTGCTTTTTTTTCTCTTCCCCCCTGCTAAAATTACAAGTAGTGTGTTCTGCTGAAAGAAAGGGTAAGGAGCTGACAGATTTACATAGTAAAAGTATTAATATAACCAAATATTCCATGTAAATCTTACTACAAAAGGTAAGAGATCTAGCCTAAGATACATTGAATTTCTAATATGTTTGGTTCATCATCTTTCACCTGGTATCAGGATTTTCCTCTGGCTCTTGTTCAAACCTAATCAATTATTGAAAAGAAAACAGCATTTAGAATGTGTCTGAAGTTTTTATTACACAGAAGCTAGCGATGTCTTTACATATATAAGCAGCAGCTCTCAGTTGTTTGCTGTTTAAATTTTTACACTTATTTCAGCTGTACATGATACTAAGGTTTGGGATTTTTTTTCCCAGGGACTACTTCTACTACTACTACTGTTACTTCTTCTTCTTATTATTATTAATAATAATAGTTCCCTGTTTCTCCCCTCCTTCTCTACTGTAGCCAAGTCAGACAGTCTATTGAGAAACAGCAAACCATTTGCTAACAGATTTGAAGTTTTGATTTATACTTGAGTGTGTAGAGGCACTCGTGCTTAGCCAGAAACATTCATTTGAATTAAGCTATAAACACTGTGTAAAAAGAACCATACATTTTAATGTAGATTCATGAATAAATTTAAGGGAGGGCAACTGCACCCTAAAGTTTTAATGCTTCAAAATCCAGTATTTTTTGGTGTTTTGTGATCAGTTGGTGCTTTTATAGTGTGATTGAAGCTTTAAACCTTGAACTAGAGGGGAGATAATTCCTGTGTCAAACCATTTGTGGTACAATTTCATTGCTGGATCTCTGGTGGAACAGAAGCTCCGTGGGGTTTTTTTTCTTAAAAGATATTTAAACAGGATAAAGGAAAATCTTACTCATTATTGAGTTTTCTGGTACATAACCAGGTCTCCTCGTTCCAGGCCCTTTGATTATTTTCTTTAGTTGCTACATTGCCTAGTCTAGTCTAATCTATTAATTTTTTATGGTAGGAGAGACAGCCCTGCATAAAGCTTGCAAAAATAACAAAGTGGAGAGATTAATTCAGCTTCTCTCTTTGCCGGGAATTGACATTAATGTTAAAGGTAAGTTAACCATTTTCTCTACAGAACGAAGAAATCAAAATGCATAAGGAACAGTATTAGTATCTGTTTGGTGACAAGTTTGTATTTATACAATCTAATATTTTCTTTTTTACATTACACAAAATGAGAACTTTATAGCAAACATTAAGATCAGATGAATTTGTAACTGAAGTGTATTTTAACATCACATGGTCTACTAATTTTTAAAAATGCTATTTTTTTCAGATGTTTTTCAATATAATTTCTTGTTTTGAAATCACAAGCTGCCATTCTAGCTGTAATGAATACTAAAAAAGTAAAGCGTTTTCCTGTCAAATGATTGACATTATTAACATTTCAGTACTACTTCTGCTGTTTTAAAACTTCCCTTGATTTATAATTCAGACTATGCTGGCTGGACGCCTTTGCATGAAGCCTGTAACCATGGTAGCACAGTGTGTGTCCGTGAAATTCTGGAGCGTTGTCCAGAGGTAGACCTGCTCAGTCAAGTGGACGGGGTGACTCCTTTGCATGATGCACTGTCAAATGGACATGTAGAAATTGGCAAGCTGCTACTTCAGCATGGGGGTGAGTGCATTTTTGCTAAACTGGTTTAGGGAAATTATCTCCACTGTTCTGAATCCATGTGAAGTTCTCATTGTTTTTCTTGATAGTTTCCTAAAATACAAAGTTACAAAATATTTTAAAACATTTTTAAGCCAAGCTGATTTGTTTACAATAAAATAATACTGTTTTCACACTTATCTTGATCAGCTGAATATGAAATTAAACAAGGATTTCCACGTTTTTCCAATATGATAATGTTTTTATCCTGAATCTTACACCATATGCATCTATATTCTCTACTAATGAAAGTAGATTACCTAGTGACCAATCAAGGCTAAGTATTTTCTATTGTTTTGCTCTATTTTTACCACAACATAAAACCAGATCACTTAAATATCTATATATTTAATCATAATTTTTTCAGCATTTGTGAAAATTAATGTGATGGTCTCTGAAGAACACAATTAGGTTGGTAATTAGTTTAAGAAAGTAATCAATACTGTAATCATGATAACTGCTGTTTAGGGATAATAGTGGGAAGGATGCCTTAGTTTCTGAAGAAAGTACTTTGCCCCTTAGGCAAGCACAAAATATTTTAAACAATACTTTTTGTTAAAGATAGGGTATTTGTATCTTGTATTATGTACTGTGTCTATGTTTTTAATTAAGCATATTTTTAAAACCCCCAAATATCTGCAAAGAATGGTATCTTCATTCTTCTAATTAATTTACTAAAGTGAGTATTTGCAATATCTGTATCATTGTCCTACTGTGTCAGTGAAAACTGTGCTTTATATGCAGAGTCCAGATTTTTTCAGTAAAAATCATTCTGTGTTTAGTCATGAGGCAGAAGAGTGTATTTAGACAGCCTATTAATGAAGGTCGAGAAACAAAATTTTAATACATTCTTGGCATATGACCCTCTGTATTTACAGTCTTCTCCTGCCCCCTAAAGGCTGTGTCTGTGTCTGTTGTGCAAGCACCAGATCATAATCAATACATTGCTTCTGCAGTTCTACCTCTGTTTATTTACTGAGTCTCCGTGGCTCCCAGTTGTTTTATATCTCTGCTGAACCATGTCACCTTGGCACCTAACATGCCAAGCCAATACCTGGGCTCAGTTCTATCACTTCTATCACATGCAGTAGCCAATATTATAATAAGCGCAGCTCCTCCACTGGAAATGGCATTGTATTGTGCATTTTTCCTAGGCTGATGTGAAGAATAGGTAGTGGACGATCTTGTTTATCATAGGGGAAGAGCTCTATTTGCACATGCATTCATCAAGGTTTTCTGGCAAGTGTAAGGTTGCTTTGCCTTTGTCACACTCTGAATTATGGCCTGTCAAGTAACTGACAAGCCCATGGTAGAAAGCATGTTACCTATTCAGGGCAAATTTACTTATCTCAATAATTTAGAATACATCTCTCTAGAAATGTATCTACTTTCTGTCTCCAAAAGCCTTTAGCTTGCAGAAGTTAATTACACTAAATAATCAATAATAATAATCAGAGCAAAGTTAAAATATCCATTATGGATATGTTGTGTGGGAGTTTACCTTTTGTCATTAAAATATATTTCTGAAAAAATGTTAATGTTAATATGGCATCATTATTTTAGCACTGCAATACAAATTTATGTAAGAAGATTGCTGGTGTGTTCATATTTGAAAAAGCTTGTAGTGTCTTAACAACTTTCATTTGTTTTATTGATGCAGCCTTTCTTAAACTTCCCAAGAGATGTGTAAGCTATTTAAATGTTAACAGGTGCTTTGTACTAATAAACAGGGAATACCAAAAGAATATATTTGTTCAGACTAGTTCTATTATTTTTTCTAATATCTATTTATTAGAGTAATTATGTTTTGCATTTTAAAGTCTGTTAAGATCAAAATTTGAAACTCAGTTTTTGAGGAAGACTTGGATTCCTACCCCAGTAGTCTACCTTGCTGCACAGCAGAAGGCAAGATTGGCCACACCATCCACAAAAATAAAATAAAGACCATCATAGTAACATGCCTTTAATTTGAAGTCAGTGTCAGCAAATAACCTGGTCTACAAAGTACTTAATAGATATTTGTAATTAATACTTAATTACAAATGTAATAACATTACATTTTTGCATACGGTATGCAAGGTAAGACAATATTGTAAAGAAATTGTTAAAAAGGATCTAACGTCTATCTAGAAGATAGATCTCTCTTATCTATCTTGTGATGCAAATATGTAAGTTATCAGTTACGTTAACGTACCTTGGTACAAAAAAAGAACTTAAACAGATACCTGGCTTCTGGCAATAAGCAACCCAAAACCTTGTTCAGCTGTGAATTTCGTCACAAAATGTGCTATTGTTACAAATGTTTGTTTTTCCTAAGGGCCAGTCCTTCTAGAGCAAAGGAACTCCCATGAGAAACTGCCACTGGATTATGTTGAGTCAGTCACAGTAAAGGAAGAACTTTTGAATCTTGTTTATCCAGGAGAGAACATTGAAAACTTCGATGAATGCAGAGAACAAGAGTTTTGCAATCAGAAGAAAGAACTGTGTTTGTTTTCATTTACTAAGATGCTGATTAATTTTTGTTCAGTTTATAATTTGTCTACACCCCTGACTGTAACTCTGAGAGCAGTAGCTTGTTCAAGTGTACTTCCAATAATGGTTTGTGATAGCTCTAAGATGAAAAATACATTTTCTGGAGATTGGTTGGTAGATATGTATTTTAAGGAGCTAGAAAATTTTGAAAAACTATCACAGTTTCATCAAGAAATATCTGAAAGCATGTTATTCTTCCCTGGCGAACAGGCGAAAGTCTTATTAGCAGTTCTGGAAACTATGGTAGAAGCATGTCAGCGCCTAAATCTTTCTAGCAGTTAAATTCCAAACAAGCCACATTGGCTGAATCTTGACTGTTACTACCTTCTACTTGCCTGACAGATCTGGAAGTGCGTGATCTTAGGAAGTTGCTATATCATTTACTCTCAGTTAAAGTTTGTATTTTCTGTCTTGAAGTATTTTTTTTAACGTGCCTCATGCCATATTTCTCTTTGGTTTTCTGAGGTAGTGACCCTGAACTTAAACCAAGCAGATGATTGTTCCATTTCTTAAGAAAGGATTGTGTCTGTATATTTTGAGATCCCTGAATAAAGCTAATGTTATTAATATGTCATGAAATAAAAACATAAAGAAAAGCAAATTACTTCTATCCGTTTTATTTATCCTTGTCTTATAAAAATTAAATTATGTAAAGTAATTGCATGTTGCAAAATTTAGAAGAGAGTGCACTATATATTTACAGAACCAATATATAATACTTTCCATGTCTTTGTTTGGTAGAAATGGTCACACTAAGACATGTGGAAAATGTTGTTCCTCATCAGCACTGTGTTGCTTGTAGTCTCGTTCATTTGTGCAGTGAAGGAGACTGATGTAGGTCACACGCTAAATGAACATTATTAACACTGGAAAACAAAACAGTCAAAATTTAGCAAATATGTGAATTAATGTTCCAGAAATAGCCCAACTTAAACATTGTCTGTACACATCATCAGTCTTTATATTGTAATATAATTCTGTTCTAAAGTTCTCATAGTTTAAGGATCATACACTGGAAGTTTTTCTTGTTATTTCCCAGTTGTTGCAGTTCCGTTTTGTGTATATTCAGTTTTACATATATTCAAGTTTGCAAACTTCATACCCTTAAAAAGTTTTAAATATAACTGTCATATTTAACATAAAATTATATGCTTTGTCCAATTTATCAGGGTACCTGTTGTCTTTCAGTATTGCAAAACTTTCCTTATCAAAAAGTGAGATCTATTAAATGATTTTGTTGTTTAAAATCTCTCCTGGTATGTACAGCATTTCCCTGTCTTAGCTAAAAGAACGAACAAAATCAATTTTTTTCTAAATGCCCATGTTTCACACACTAACATACTTCAAAATCACCGAGGTCTATCTTCACCCTGAATCAATCATTTCTCCCAGGCCTTTAAAAAGTTCTCAATTATTTTTCACTTTCAGACCATTTATTTCTCTGCCCTGCTTGGCTGGCAGGCAAAGCCTTCCACCGGGCAGGCCTCCAAGCACACCTACAGCCCTTATAACACATGTTAAGGCTTAAATAAAAATCAAATTGATCCTACAAGATAGGAAAAAATTGTTTGTAGGAAGTTTTTCAGAGGGTTTCTTGATTTCAAAATGGTCAAACTCACACTTGTCACAGTGCCTTCCCAAGGACTGCTGGGCCCGGCTGGCCCAAGGCTGGGCAGACTGCAGGGCATGGTGCTGCCCCTCCGACACCCCACAGGGTAAAGTGCCTGGCTGCCGGTGAGACGCAGAGGCGACTAGAGGTGGAGTGAAGAGCATAGACTCAGGAGAGGGTTGATCCAGAAACTTTATTCAGACCCCTGGCTTGAGGACCTCCTAAAGCCTCAAATAACTGCTCTGACTAAACCCCCAAACAAGGGGAAACAGCATTTTGTACAATGGGAGGTAACAACCAAACATCCAATAGGAAACAACTGGGCAGTGAACCAAGGAGAGGGTGACAACCACGGGGACCAATTAGGGAATGGCTGGGAGGGACCCTTTCTGTCCCTGCCCAATCACCCACCAAGGCTCCTGGAACCTTCCAGAAACCTGGTAGTGCCTCAGGGTGACAGGCAGGACTCAGGGGAGGGGAGGAGAGGGATACTTTGCTAAAGGACAGGATAGGGAGTTGGGGGAAACTCGGGGATGAACCATGAATGACAGGACAACAGGGGTACATAAGAATGAACCATTACTTTTAAAAAGCAAACAATCATTTATTAATAGATCTCACTTTTTGATCAGGAAAGTTTTGCAATAAACTCAGCAAACAACTATAACAAAATAGGAAACCAAACACACCACAACACACACTGGCAAATAAATAAAGTACTGCCAGAATATCACAGTCTAGCTTCAAAAGTTTTGCTGTTGATTTATTTTTATATAGAAGCAAAGTTTAGCGTATGAAATTTAAATATTGCTGCAGCTTTAATAACCATTTTAATTTTATTATAACAGAGACGAAGTTCAGACATCAGAGTCTGAGCTTCCTTTAAACAATTTAACTAAATTGTCCTGAAGCTCTTCCTGCATCATCTACAAGTCTGACTGCAGTTAAATTGCTGCATTGAAAAAGGTACCAAACCATGCTTCATCCCCCTCAACAACTTTTGAATTCTGTGTTCTGTTTTGAGTCCCTTGTGACAAGAAAGATGTTGTGTTGCAGTGCAGGCTGATGGTGACTCACCGCAACCTTTCAAAAGCGTCTCTGCAAGGAAGGTGTTCAGGCAGACACACAGCAATCACTCGCTTGCATGCCACAAGTAACTTGCTAACGACAGAGAGCAGGAAGGATCTTTGCATGGAATTCCAGTGGAGTTTATTGCATCTGCTGAAGGACACTGAAGGAGTCCAGAGGCAAAGACGAGGGATGGTGGAGGGTCCAGGGTTAAGTATAGATACAAGGTGGGCAGAGCAGAGAGTCAGGGACCAATCAATTGACGGTATAGGGGGGGCAAAGGATGACAGCAACCAACAGGGAAAGACCAGGGTGGATAGACAGGAGTACAGGGCCAATGTGGAAAAAGAGAACAAAGAATTTACTAGAACTGGGACATATAAGTCATTAGAAGTGGGTAATGCCAACAGGCCAGTGAGGGGCAGAACTGGGGTACCTTAGCGTGATGCTGCAGAGCACTATGGGAGAGGCCTTTTTCCTCACCATAACCTGTGTGGTTTTCTTGAGGCCTATTCCTCCGGAGCACTGACCCCAAGGATTCTCTGGCAGGCCCATGGGCTTCCACAACTCCCCTTTCTTGTTTTACTAAAAAAGCCTCTCCCATGGATTTCCGCAAGAATCTAAACAAGAACTTCAGAACAACAACAATTACAACCAAAATCCACAAAATTTCCTTCACAAAAGATAATACCCATCCCATTAATTCTCAATGTCCGAAGAGTTTGTTAATCCAATCTAGGTTTTTCTGTGCTTTAATCTCCTTTATTTGCTCCTTTGATTTCTGTATATTTGTGTGGATTGATTCACTATGTGATGAGATTAAAACAACACATTCCCTCAAAGTCTTGGCATCTGTGTCCATGGGCTAGTAGTAGGAAGTCAGTCGCTGCTTGGTTCTGCAGCAGGTCACTGAGGGCAGCAGACATAGAGTTGACCTGTTTACCAAGCCAGCACCTCAAGTCAGAAAGCTTACCGAAGGCTTTAGGTGCAGCTACCCAAAGTAAATAAACAAGAGACTGCAACCCTCTTTCCTTTACTCCAATTTGTTAATTGACTATCACAATTTTCGTTAAATTCTTCATATGATATTTTTTGCCATGCCAATTTATTCTTTTGCTTCCAATCCATTAGTAATGTTATTTTAGTGGTGAGGGTGGTATGCTGGCCAAGGCTACAGGGACCCCCTTGGAGTCTAAGGGGATGCCTGCCCATACTCAGTCTCTGCAGATAAGAAACCTGCCCCAGGGTAATACCTTGGGATGGGATGAGATGAGGACCAAGATAAGATAGGGTTGGTGTAATTGCACCAGTTTATTGGAGTGTATCTATTTTCATCTTTAGGTGTTACATTTTTCCTATATGAAGTTCCAACTATAAATCTACTAATTTCACTAAATATCCAGTGTTGGTTTGGCCTTCTATAATAGAACTGAACACACTAAGTAACCTGGGAGGACCCCGACTAGTCCAGTTCCTGGGACTCCTCTGGGGCATGTGGTAAAATCTTGGTCCATTTATCCCACGTGTCTACCGAGTTGGGTTTCTCTACTTGCATACGTGTATTCATCTGCTGTCAAAGGTATTCCTACCAGGCACATTGATAAGGGGTTATCTATGCTGCTCATGGACATACATAAATTATCCTATTATAAAGACTTTGTTAAGGTGACCCAAATATTTTGTCTGGGTTGAGGGATGATCCACAAAACAGCTGGTAGAAAGGTGAGGAGCTTCATTATGAATGAATAACAGTTCTCTGCCATTGGTCACATGGTGGGAATTTGGTGAAGATGGGTTATTCTATAAAAATAAGACACAAATCTAAAACAAGAATCCTTCAAAGGTATCTAACTCATAAGTGTCCTCCCACAGTTGCGGTGTTGGAAGCATGTCCAGAGAAGGGCAGTGGAGCTAAGGAAAGGTCTGGAGCATAAGTCAAATGAGGAGTGGCTGAGGGAGCTGGGACTGTTTAGCCTGGAGAAAAGGAGGCTCAGGGGTAAACTTACCACTCTGTGCAACTGTCAGAGTGGATGCTGTAGCCAGGTGAGGGGTCTGAGCTGGTCTGGAGGCCTCACAGTTATAAATAATCCTAATTATAATTTTATAACTGAAATATAACTAATTTTATAACTATCTCAATTATGTAACTGGACCAGTCTAGGCTGTTGGGGAGCAGGTCTAAGCCACTGGGGACACGGGCAGCTATTGGCCAGTTAGCGGGGTGGCAACTAATTCAGCCAATCAAGACTAACTGCACAGACTTTCAAAACTATATAAGGAGAACAGCACTCAATAAAATTTGGTTATTGCTGCATGAACAGAGAGTGTCATGTTGTCACATTCCTCTCAACTGCAGCAGGGGTCAGTCTCTTCTTCCAAGTAACAAGTGACAGGACAGGATGAAACAGCCTCGAGTTGCACCAGGTTTAGGCTGGATATCAGGAAAAGTCCCCTCATGGAAGGGGTTGTCAAGCCCTGATACAGGCCACCCAGTGCAGTGGTGAGATCACCACTCCTGGAGGGATTTAATAGATGAGTAGATATGGACTTAATGACATGGTTTAGTGGTGGGCTTGGCAGTGCTGAGTGAAGGGTTGGACTTGGTGATCTTAGAGGTCTTTTCCAACATAAAGTATTCTATGATTCTCTGACAGTCAGACCCTTTGTTCCAGGACCACACTGAGCCTTTTTTATTAGCACAGTGCCTAATGCTCCTATGTTGTCAAAAGCGCCAAGTAAATTTAAAGAGATCCATCTCCAGCTTATTTTCAGGTAAGTACAGATTTCACTGTGTGGTCATTTCAAGATCAGTTATTTTTCCCAAATGAATACAGCTTAAAATCAACTTAGTTCATTTTCAATCTGTTAAATGCATATAAAGTAATTACAATCATTCAACTGTTATATATAAAGATACTTGGACCTAGATTTGTCATCATATTTATTAGGATGCTTTTGTAAAATGATGCTTTTTTAGAAGAATAGCTCTCAAGTACCTTTGGAAAACATTCATCTCTGTGCTCATATTTAGATAAAGATAGGGAAGTGCACTAGATTTACCAATGAAACTTGTAATCTTGAAGGGAAAAAAAGGATTCTGATTAGTCTAAGAAGCTGGTTTAAGTTAGGATATCAATAAATACTATTATAATAACATACTTTAGGCATCTGAGTAAATAAAAAATGCCTGTGGTAGTTTTTAAAAGCTTCCTCAGTAGACTGTCCAACGGGCAGGCACTGAACTCCCTGTAGAAGAGATGAAAGAGTAAAGCTGTAGAGCTCCAGTAACAATACCTAAACAGACGTCTGTGATGCAGTGTTTGGAGACCCCAATTAAATTGCTTCAAAAATAATTAGAAGTATTAAGGAACAATATGTATATTTCCCTATAGCTGATGATAAAATGCATTTTTGAAGGGAAATTAGATTATTTTGATGATTTTCAACATCAGGAAGTACTGTTACCGTTCACATTCAATGATACTTCTGGCTGGAAAGGGAATAAAAGGAGGAAGAGGACTTTAACGTGGGTTCAAGTCCAGCTAAGAAATTGAAATCCTGTTTCAGAGCTCTTTCAGTTCAAATTTCATTAGTCTTGGAAGAACCATCTTACTGATGCTGGAAATTTGTCAATAATCTTGAATGTTGCAGAAGCAAAAATAAAACAGTTGAATAGTGATCATTCCGCTTATACCAGCTGTTAAGAGTACTGACACAGAGACATTTACCTCCTGTGGTTTTCAAGGCCCAAGATGGTGTTCCAGGCAGTGGTGTGAGGCACAGGGTACATCTCCAGCCATCCAGTGGTTCTTTACATCCCTGTCAGCACATAGGTCCTGCCGTGGTAGGTCTTGAGGGAATACGATTAATTAATTTGGCAGGTAATTAACCTGCCAAACCTCCCTATATCTATCTTCTGACCATCATCCTCCACACAGCAGGGGCTGTACCTGCTTGGCCTGCTTGATCACAGTTCATGTTTCAGTTACAGCTCACTGGGAAATAGTGTCCATTGTTAAATCCACCCCGTAGTTGAGCCACAATCTGTATTGTTACGTCTCTTCCCTGATGGCCTGGGGCATCGTGGGCCCACAGACCAGCAGGAATTCACCCTTATGCTGCCAGCCCAGGTCCACCCAAATTTAATCTTGGCAGCCCAATCCACCTGTCCATTCTTAAAATGCTCTTCAGCAGCCCAACTCCTTGGTACATTTGCATATGCACAACATAAGTTTACATCTTCTCTACCCTAGTAGTGATGTTTTGCCGCAATTCAGCAGCCTGGTCTAGCCATCCCCACAGAACATTTGATATCACTCATCAGACAGCATAGAGGTAGAGCACTGGCCATTTCTCTTATTCAGTGATGTCTAAAGCCAACAGGATGGCTTTCGGCTCTGCAACCTGACTTGATGCAGCTTGTTGCTCCGTAAGATCTGTGACTTGCCATGTAGAACTCCATACAGCAGCTTCCTATTTTCCATGTAGCCCTACAACATGGCAGGAATCATCAGTGAAAAGAGTGCATCACTTTTCCTCATATTGGATGATTATGTGGAGGGACTACCTCAGCACATGCCACCTTCTCCTGCTATGATGATGACAGTGAAATTTTCAGGCCAGTTCATGATGACTTCAAAGATCCCTGGGTGATTCGAGTTTCCTGTTCAAGTAAGTGGTGCAATCCACTTACACTACATAGCATTAGTGGCAGAACATGTGGAAGAGTTTTTTCCTTTGCACATCCTGCCCAGCACTGGCAGTCAGGGTGCCAGGAAGAGCTGTGCTTTAGTGCTTGAAGTCCTTCAGAAGCTGTCAGGATCTCTTTTTTAAGCTGGGGTGTAGAATTCCAGGGTGTAGACTCCAGAACCCCAGTGTTCATCCTCTAGTCTCCTCAGTCATTCTTCCAGAGACTCCGGGAAAGACAATTCCCCCCATCTTCAGTGTAGAGCCATTTTTCACATCTTTGGTGTCCTGACTAAGGCTACTGCAACAATCTCCTGTTTGATTTGTTTAAAAGCTTATCACTGAAAATCATTCATTTTCTGGGTCACATGACAAAGAGGGTTTATAATCTGACTGTGTTCTGGAATTCTGTGTTCCAGAAACCCACAGCACCTAGGAGTCTGTGTTTCCTTCTTGGTGGTTAGTGAGGACACAGCTGTTACTTTATTGACCACATTGGAATCTGATGTCTCTATCTTCCCACAAACTGAACTTCCTGGACATGTCCCTTGACCTTGCTTTGGTTTATGGCAAAATTATTCAGAAGGATTTCTGTTATCTTTTCTCCTTCCTCAGAAACTTTCTCTGCCGTGTTGTCCAACACAATGACGTCCTCAATGTATTTCAAGTGTTCTGGAGCCTCAGCCTTTTCCAGACCAGTCTGGATCAGTTCAAAGCAAATAGTGGACCTGTGTTTCCAATGCTGGGTCAGTTGGTTCCAGGTGTATTGTATGCAATACAAAAAAACCAAAAACCAAAAACCAAAGACCAAAAACCAAAAAACAACAAAAGAAAACAAAAGAAAAGAAAAGAAAACAAAACGAAAAAACCAAAAAACCCCCCAAAAACCAACCAACCAAACAAAAAAAAAACCAAAAACAAAAACAAAAAAAAAAAAAAACACAAACAATCAAAAACCCCACAAAAAAACCCAACAAACCCTGTGGCCTGTACTGTATTCTGCTGCTGAAGACATAGAGAAAAGCACATTTGCAATATTGGTGGGCACCACTTTGCTGTCCTGGGCTCCAAACTGAAACTCCAGCATGTCTGGCACAACAGTGCTCAGTGGTGGTGTGACTTCCTTAGGGCCATGATAGTCCACTGTCAGTCTCCACTCCCCACTGGACTTACACACTGGCCATTACACATAGGGCCACTGAAGGGTGAGTGAGTCTTGCTGGTCACTCACTGGGTCTGCAGTTCAGGAACCATCTCATGGAGGGGGGTCACAGAGTCCTGGATGGAACAGTGTTACCGATGGTGCACTGGTGTGGTAGTGATGTTTTTATTCTACCTTCAGCAGTCCCACAGCTGAAGAGTCCTCTGAGAGACCAGGCAAGCTGTTCAGCTGCCTAATTTCCTATGACTCTACAGCTCTCTCAAAAGCCTAATTTTGGGGTCTTTCAGATACCTCCTCCTGCAGTAATCTAAGCCAAGAATTCATCGGGCCTCTGGGCCAGTCACAATGGGGTGTGTTTGCCATTCATTCCTGGTCAGAGTCACTTCTGCTTCTGGTACAGTCATGTGCTGAGATCCCCTGTCATTCCAGAAATAGAGATGGATTCTGCCCCTACATATCTTGATAACATCAGGGTACATTGTGTGCTGGCGTCAACTAAATCTTGATAGTCCTGTGGGACTGACATGCCAGGCCATTGGATCCACACCCTCCAGTAGATGCTATTGTTCTTTTCTTCCACCTGGCTGGAGGAAGGGCGCCTCTAATTATGGTCATATTATTCATTGCTCACTTCTTGTGAAGTGGAGAACTTCAAGAGGATTGGAAATAACATCAAACTTTCTGCATTCTGAGCACTTGCCCACTGGAAACTGGAGCTGCATTTATCCTTGAATTTCCTGAGGTGGTACATCCTCTCAACTCATATACCTGTGTTGCCAGGGCAGAGGCAAGTTTTCCACCCCACTTCCTCACATCCTCTCAGTGGTCACACAGCAAAAACCATGAGTTACCTTGTGGTTTGTATCACAGGTTACCTTGTGGTTTGTACTTTGAACAGAGGGGTACTTGCTCCCAATAGCAGAGACTCTGGTCCATACTGGAAGAGCACAGGCCAATTCCTCTCTAATCTGCCCAAGTCTCCTGAGTCTATCCACAGTCTTGGATAGTCTTTCCACAGACAAGGTGCAGGTCAGCAGGGAGGAAGAAAACATGATCATCATATTGCTGTAGCTAGGTAATCACCTAGAGAACTTTGTTCGTTCTCCTCCTTTCATGGGCATCGAGTGTATTTTGACTGATGGAGGAAGTATACGGCTTTAAAAACTTGCATGGTTTATGCTCAGAGTAGAACTGAAAGCATCCTACCACCCAAACTCACAGCTGAAACACTATGAGGGAAGCTTTGATGTCACCTGCTCATCCTCCTGACCCCTCATAGTGTTTCAGCTGTGGGTGTGGGTGGTAGGATGCTTTCAGTTCTACTCTGAGCATAAACCATGAAAGTTTTTAAAGCCGTATACTTCCTCCATCAGTCAAAATACACTCGATGCCCATGAAAGGAGGAGAACGAACAAAGTTCTCTAGGTGATTACCTAGCTACAGCAATATGATGATCATGTTTTCTTCCTCCCTGCTGACCTGCACCTTGTCTGTGGAAAGACTATCCAAGACTGTGGATAGACTCAGGAGACTTGGGCAGATTAGAGAGGAATTGGCCTGTGCTCTTCCAGTATGGACCAGAGTCTCTGCTATTNAGGAAGTATACGGCTTTAAAAACTTGCATGGTTTATGCTCAGAGTAGAACTGAAAGCATCCTACCACCCAAACTCACAGCTGAAACACTATGAGGGAAGCTTTGATGTCACCTGCTCATCCTCCTGACCCCTCATAGTGTTTCAGCTGTGGGTGTGGGTGGTAGGATGCTTTCAGTTCTACTCTGAGCATAAACCATGAAAGTTTTTAAAGCCGTATACTTCCTCCATCAGTCAAAATACACTCGATTTTTGAAAACCTGACACACATCCCTACCCTCCAGCAGATCAACTGCATCACTTAGCTTGGTGTCATCTGCAAGTATGCCGAGACCATGCTCAATCCCACTATGTCATTGATGATGATATTAAATAGTATTGGTCCTGGGACAGATCCCTCAACCACATCACTTACTACTGTTTTCTGTTTTGACATTAAGCTGTTTGTTGGCAGAAGACTTTGGGTGCAGCCATCTAGCCAGTTTTTTATCCATCAAATTGCTCACCTGTCCAATTGCCTCCATTTTGATGTCACAGGCCTTACAAAAATACTTGTCCACCTGATACACGTCCTCTAGCTTAAGTAGCCTGGTTAGGGGTAAAGATTGAAAATTTATTGCCTTGTATAATAGCAGAGTATATTATATGGAGTATAATATTGGATGTCTGTAGTTCTTTCATGGCCCAACATCTGCCTTTGGTAACAGGTTGAATAGAGCTGAAATTAGGAGAAAACCCATCAAGTGCATTTCATCACTGAATGTCGGGACTAAGAAATTAGTTTTAAAGCACATTATTTGTAAATAACATGAGAGTTTACTCATCTCTTATCATTAAGATGGGAGAATTTGAGATACATAGCCTTGCCTTGTTGCATGAATGTGGGAAGTAAGGGGAATGGCTACTGTCCAGTATCAGCCCTGGAATCACACTCTGTACAAAGGAACTGAAGCTTCAGAATGGGAACTGGGGTTTCTGAAAACTCAGGACTTCCCAGTTAGCTGCAGTGATGTATGTCACATGTCCTCAGCTATGTATTCAGACTAGAAAGAGGGTTTAACATGCAGGTTGAGATGGAGAAGGCCCAAGAAACTCCTTCCTTCCCTTGTACTGTTATGCATTTTCATATCATACACTGATCATTTAAATTAGCTCTCACATAAATGATGAACTAATGCACTTGTCAGAGACAAGGCAGCTGGGCAGATGCTCTATAAAGCTCTTCACAGAAACGGCATCTCATGCGTCCTCTGTTACAGCCACGATAGTCCCAATTACTGTCAGCCATGCAGTGTTGGCAGCTCTGGGACAGCACACTTCCAGTGCTCCACTCTCTGTATTCTCAATAATACATGAGGCCAATTTCCTACTATTGACTGACAGGTGCAAACTCCCTGCATCATGCAGGCAGTGAGCACCTGTGATTCTCTTTTGACTCTCCCTTCACTTTATCAGAACTTTGCTTTATCACAACTTAAAAAATGTAAACATAAACCCTGGCTTTAAACTTCCCGGCGTTTGACAGCTTTGACACCAAGTGATGGAAAGTGTCAGCTAATTAAAAAATTAATTTCGTTTTCAAATGCCACTCTTTGTTATGAAAATGTCTGCTCAAAATGCAGCCTACATATTACCCTGTAGAGAAGAACCCAAACTGCAAAAATCATAGTGCTGTATTTAATTATGAATCAGAGGATTTTACAAAGAACAGTAAATTGCATAGTGAAAGCCCATTTTCCATGATGGAGAATACATTAAAATAATCCTTTTCAACCCCAAGCAATCCATGCTTGCTACAATTGCTAATTTTAGACACAAACTTCATGAACTACAGGTTTTCTGCTTTTGCATGCATTTATGTTAATTGTTTTCCCCCCAGATCAAATGCCTACTATCACTTGATACAAGTCACACAGAGGGCCAAATCCTTTAACTGGAGCAGAGCAAAACTGCACGCTCAGACATTTCAGAAGCCAGTAACCAACAGCAAGATGCATGCATATTGCTGGAAGAGTTATACAACTTCCAGAAATCTTCCTTTTCCTTTAAACTTAGATTTTAATTTCCTCAGCTATTCTTTTCTGCACTGTCATCTAAAACAGCTTTAAAATTTGTCACCACCAGGGAGTGGGGAGTCAACTAAGTCTAAATATGTGGGGAGATTGGTCTAGATGGGAGTCACTGCAGGTCCAAGAGAACGAGAGCTGATGAAAGCTGATGAAAGACAGGTATGTATGACTGCTTAATGCAGCAGTGAGAACCCAAATATTGAGCTTCAGGGACAGGAGGTATGCAAGGGAAATCTAAAATGCTGACATGAAACCAGCAGCTGAAGCTCTGTGACCATATTGTCAAGGAGTTATATCTATAAAAAGGTGAATTAGTGAAAGAATGTGGATGAGGAAAAGCAGCCCGTCAAAAGAACAAATAGAAGAAGCGGGAGAGGATGACATGGCAAACAGTTTCTAATTCATGCTTGATAGCCAGTATCAGTGGTGACCAGGAAGTGAGGAGTCTGGTCACATAGACACTGCAGGCTGAAGTGGAAAAAAGGAGAGAGGGACCCCTTACACTGAGAGGTGTAAGGCCAGCTCCATGGCATGCCTTCAGCAACATCTGAAGTTGGGAAGAGATGGGGAATGGGGTGGTTGTTGGAACTGTGGGAATGTAACTGTGGTTTTCAGCTGTGGTCTCCAGTATGTGGGGAAAGTATGCTATCTGCATTGTGAAGAGAAAATACTGAACAGGCTGCTTCCAGCATTATAATCCACTATAATTCTTCCCCGACTCTTTTCCAATCCTGACTTTCCAAAACTACTCTGCCTCAGCAAATTGCAGTCACTGAACGTACTTCTAAGAAAGATACTTACTTCTAGAAACATAGTGCAGAAAGACTTGTCTTTTACACAAATCCCCGTCCTTAAAAAAAAAATCCTGCAAGAATTGAAGATATATTTGGTAGTTACCTAATTTCTCAGTAAACCTTTTATTTTAGCAATCCAAGCCCTTCCCCTTTTTTTCTTCCCTTTTCCCAACAGTGTTCAGGAACACTCAGCCTGAAGAATACAAACACAGTGTAGGAAAGGACTTGCTTTAGTCTCCAGGCCCATTTCTTCTGATCAAGCCATTATTTCATGACTGTAAACAGACTCCTCCTGATACAAGTACACTTGCTTTTTGAACTTGCTACATGTCCCAGGGGTAGAAATCTTACGGGGAAGGAAAATATTTTTCTTTTTTTTCACCATGCCTATTCAATAGGCAGCAAGAAATACTCCTTTTATGAATGTGACTAAAGGACAGGCATGCCCAGCAGTCTGGTTCTGACATCTAAATTTTTGCAAGTGAAATAAATGGTCAGTGCACCACACTGCAAATCAGCAAGGTCAGTCCTATAATGTGGCAAAAGCACCACTGGAAAAGAGATTTTTGTTGTTGTTGTTGAGTACCCAGTTCAACAAAATCCAATACCTTTCACTGTTACCATTCAGTGAGAAGGTGGTAGAGGCTTTGAGCAGACTCTGGGAGTTGAGGTGCAGGTGTAAGTGGGCCGGCGTGGCAGAAACTGAAGAGTTCCTGCAAAAAACAGTTGATCTGTGTTAAACCACAAGTCAGTTAAAACACAGTTTGGGATCCCTGGCTGCTGAGCAAGGTGCTGCAAAGCTTTTAATTATGTTTTGTGTAGTATACATGCATGTGGAATCTAACCATGATGAAACGAATAAGTTTTCCTCTATCTACTTCACTTCATGTTCCTGGATTATCTTCACATGAAATATCTTAGCATCATGCAGGTCATTTGCTGGCAGCTCTTCCTCTTGTTGGTAAAGCCTATGCTCTCAGGGACCAAATTAGCTGATAGACTGTAGGTAGACTTCTTAATTACTTTCTCATTATTCCACTGTTGGTTCAATTGCAATAGAAATAAAAAAACAATTCGGGGATTATTGCACTTAGATTTAAAATACTAAGTTATAATACAGCAGCTCTTCCAGTTAAAAGCTCATTGCTGCTATGAAAAGTACTTAGGTGTTCCTACAAAGAGGAATAACTGTAAAAACAGGGTAAGCAAGCTCTGTAGTATGAGTTATCAGCAGGTAATCAGAATATAACAGGCTCTCAGATTAATCAGCCTTAGTGGATTCTGAGTGCTCTCACATCCAATCTGAATATGGACCCCAACTAAACTAATGATTTTCTGTGAACTTACATAAAGTTAAATTTTATTTTCTGAGAACAGTAACAATTTCATGATTATGAGATGCCTTATTCTTTTTTGATTGCTTATGAACACACAAGTTGCTTTTGGAATAAAGCCTGCCAAATCTAACAGGTTAGAAACGGACTTCAGAATCAGTCTGGAAAAGGAAGATATGTTGGAATTTTTACGGCATAAAGCAGGATTGTCTCTTTACAGAGGCCACCTACACAAAGCAGCACAGACAAACTCCAAATAATGAAACTCAGTTCACTCACAAAAGATTTTAAATTGTGATTTTAAATTGTCTTGTTGTGGCAGGAGAATCCTATTTCATCATAAGCATTCTTAGCCTTGCCTCTTTGTGTTATATTTTCAGTGAGATCAATTTTGAGTGACTAAGACATTTAAAAGGAGTCCACCATTTTTCAACAAACAAAGGTTTTTGTTCCCCTGCCCCCTCCCCCTGCATGTTATGGTCCTGCACTAAGAAATATGATGTTTTCATTCACTTGCCCATCACAGCACTCAAGGAAAAATGACAATATAGGATTTCAAAGACAGAGGCTTCAGAATATCTAATAGAGTGATGCTTAGAAGTGTGTTTAATGCAGGAAACGTGCATAACTAGCTCAGATATTACCACCAGAGTGGGCATTTGAAATTGTGTACAAAAAAAAGGACAAGAAGAAATCACACGCAGGCTGCTGGGCAATGTTAAGAAGGTACAAGGCTTGCAATGTATTAAAGAAATGTGCAAAACTGACAACAGGCAACAAACATTCACATCTTGTTGAGTCACAAATTTGGTTTTTTGAAACAAAATAGGCTGACCAGTGCTTCTAGTTTCACCAACAATATGTTGCTCTTTAGGTAAGATACAGCCAAAAGGTTATACAAGCTGCAAAATTACACTCTTTCAAAGTCATTATGTAACAGGAGCTTGTTTAGGTCCCAGGCTTTCTGCAGACTATTCATTTGATTGGCATTCTTTCAAATATACAAACAGAAGGATCAAAGTAACTATCACATAAGAACTTGATTATTATCTTATCTGCAAAATAAATAAATCCAGGACGATCCTTCATGAGCAATGCAGCTAACACATATTTCTTTGGACAAATACATATTCACATGTGCTTGCAAAATATTTCTAAATAGACTTTCCAAAAAGTATTTTTAGAGTAGTGCAATTTAACTTTATCTGCAATTGCAACCAGTGAGAGGTAATCCAGAGAGGACCACAGTCCCCCATGAGGATGCAGTCCTGTCGCTCTCCCCTGGGCAAAAATCCCCTTTAATGTCACTGGGAACTATAATGAGGAGCTGTGCACAAGTAGTCCCTCAGGAACGAGTCTCTGCTCACTATGTGGGGAGCTGAGTGTGGAAGTCTGCATGCAGCTACCAGAATATATCCCCAAGTACTCGTTATGCAGTGGCCACTACGACATTTGAAATGTAAATGTTTCTCATCTATGTTCCATGTAATTTATAAGATAATGCAGTTTCCATGCAGTAGGGAAAGATCATATCAGAAGAACTGACTTTATTAACTAAGGAAAAAACCCTGGTATATCAGTTTTACCACAGTTGCAAATTTCTCCTCTACACTGTATTTCATACTGGTAATGTTATACCATAAAGCATATTAATATGATCTTGTGATCTGGATGAAAAACCTTTTCTGCAAGATATCCATATTAAAATAGTTATATGCACAAAAAGTGTTCATAGCATGACACCCAAAGCAGTATGGAGTTAGTTTGACCCATTAGAGCTTAGCTATGTAGTACAAATGAAGGCTACTGGTACATGTAGAAAAATATGATAGGCAGTCAGTTACAAACCTGGCAGTATTTTGAAACAGAGATTTTTAGTTCTTACAATGGAATGATAAAGACAGAAGGACTGCTTTCGGGAACTCCAGAAAGAGATTTGCATTCGGTGTTTCTCACTGTCTTATAAGCAGTCCTACCACATAGAAAAATGTTGCACCAGGAGTTAACATCAGGGTCTGAAATTTAAAACAATCTGCTAAAACTTAAGTGCAGTAGGGTCCACTCCATTGTATTTCTCTTGCAATATATAAAACATAGAAAATTGTAATGATGACTTACTGGATAAAAATATTAATGCTCACAAACAAAATCTGAGAAACTTCTGAGTCAGATTTAAAGTTGAACACTTTGTAGGTTTAGTTGGCATGATTTGACTATCTAATGTATCTTTGACCACCAAGTAGCAGTATATATTCTCCATTTTAGATTGACTCATTTAGTGTGTTACCTTATTTATAACAAGGCTTTAAAATGGCAAAAACCTTACTTGAAACAAATGTCTTTACAATGAGAAATAGATTTTCCATGAGAAACACCTTTTAATACTGTTACAAAATCTCCCCACTAGATAAAAAGGCAAGATAAATAAAAAGCTTAGAGAAAGGAAATGCTTCTTAGGCTTGCTCTTTTATTTTCCCCTGGCAGATGCTGGTCTCCTCAACACATGAAGTTTGCTAGGCAGGATTGTTTTTCTTTCTCTTGCTTGGGCTGTGAGTAGGATCTTGTTTCAGTTCATGGTATTGCATCTGTTTAAACACAAAGTTCAGAAAGAAAGTTGTCAGGTGGCATTTGTTAGAAAAAAAGAAAAGATTTTTTTTTCTGTCAGGGGATAAAAAATTAAGAAAAAAGATGACTTTCCCTCTACAAACGACACGGGATTTGCAGATGTGATTCACCAACAACAGAATGGCAGATCTAGAACAAGAAGGAAAACCAAAACCAGGAAAATTCTACCAGGAATAACACTGCATGCTGATGTAAACTTAGAAAAGGATACTTTTTTTTTGTTTTCTCCATGAGTGCTAGCAGACAATAAGCGTTATCATCTTGACCATGTTGGATACCGTTCCTCGTAATGTTTCTTAAAAACTTGCTTATTTCTAAATGCCTACCACAGAGGGTATCAGATACAGAGAGGGTGTTTGCACCCATATCTCCTACATAATTCCAGCTCTGAACTGAAATTAGAAATATGGGAAGTCTATAATCTTTGTGACACCGGAAGTGATTTATGTGCTAGATAGTATCTTAAATCTTGCATGCTCTCTAGGGATTGTGTACTGCATCATAAAAGCTTGTAATTGACAACCTGCTTTTTTTTTTTTCAAGGAGTTTATTAGCACAGTTGAACTGTGGCCACAGCAAAAGCTTTGACCTGCAGAAAATAAAGGCCAAAATGCTCTCAGAGTGCTGTCACAAGACACTGGGCTTGCCTCTTCCATTATTTGATGTTTCTGTTCCTTTTCTGCCTGTCCTGAGACACACTTCTCCCTACACACTGCCCTATCCCAGTCAGATTCACATTGTGCTGGAGGCTGTTTAATACAAGCTCTAGCATCTGCTACCATCTCACAAATTCTTGTCCTTCTACTGATTGCTCCTATGGATTCTCAGAGGCACAACCAATGCAGGAACTTCTTTCTCATTGGAAAAAAATCTAGCAGCCTCCTTATGGTTCACAGATTATCCTCAGCTTGAGTTTGCAATTTCTTTCTGCCAAAGAATATAACAGTAAATCAAAATAACTGCTTTAAAAATTCTTAAAAAATATTAAAAAAAAATGTATATATACACACCACTTGCACATCAGAAGGGACTCTGGACAGAAAGTCAAGTAGTTCATTGTTATCAATTGCATATGGATTTCGAATCTTCTTTGTAAATTTATTGATGCCTGCAAAAGTGAAAGTTCAAATGTTACTATCGTAAGATATAAGATATCAAAAGATACATACTTTTGGCAAAGTTTTAAAAAAGATTTTAGTATCCATTCTGAATCCTGTCAGTAGCACCAAATGAATGCATGCATCGTAAACTTGGGCTCCAATGGTTGGACTCTGGTTCTGTGATTCCCTGTTTCAAAATGCAACAGTTCTAGGGACATTTTCAAATTCCTTCAATATGTTTTTTTGGAAAGTAACAAAACCTGTAATTATTATGATGAAGTTGGGAAAAGCAGAGGCATAAAAAGTATTTCATTTCTGTAACAGAATGAATGAGGAGCAATGGGCTTAATTGGAGGACACAATGCTCATAAAAAATTCGGAAGATTCAAGGAAAGTATTTTTTATGCTAAGGACAATGAAACATATGGGAAGCAGTGAAGTCTGCATCATATGAAGGCTTTAGAGGAGTTTGCACAAACCTCTGTGTGGGAATGACAGAGACGAGCTGTTGGAAGTGCAGAGAAGAGAGGATATGCTGCCCTTAGACATAGGGATGTTATAATGCCTATTGACAATTAGTCTTCAGAAGCACCAAGAGAAATCATCCACAAAATAATCAGAAAGCAGTCTTTTAAATTAGACTTATTTTCTTATCATTACATACACCTTGTCAGATTCATACACTTTGAGAACTTGGTTTGTGGGCTCTGGGAACACATATCTAAGACATAGATAGGAACAGTGCAAACTGCATTGACTCTTATGTGAGCAGGAGAAAGTCAGAACACTATTAAAAATATGCCTTTCTGTGTAATCTATCCAGGCTCAATCAGATATAAGATAATATAGTTTATCTTCCACAAGATCTTTGGTGCCCAGACTTTTCAGAAAGCTTTAACAAGGACATAAAGCCTTTGGATGGGGCATGCAAGATTCAGTGTAAACAACATCCATGGCCTCTCACTGCATGAATCCTCAGTTCCGCAGTGCAGATAGGAGATGCTGCCCTCCCTTTATATGGTGTTGAATAGTATGTGTTCAGAAGGAATATCTGACATCCAAACATCTTTGTTTAAGAAGATATTTTGCATCCGCAAGTGACTGCAAAATTTAAGGTGAACACCACTGTTTACTGCACATGGCCACTGGACCACCCATGGATGAATTCAGGTGGTATGATTTCACTTTATCACATCTGATAAAGAAAAATACCAGTCAGCTCACAAAACCTTGAAAAAGGAAAAACACTGCACAGATGGGAGGAGACACTACAGGAGAAGCAGAATACAAGAAGGGGAATAGTTTTTTCCAACAGTTTGAAAAATTTCAGAATAAAATAATAATATTTTTTCCACATAAACACCTGTATCTGTAACCAAGACTCAGCACTTCATCAAGTAGGATTGGAATGGAGAGGTGGTTCCTGCACCACCCCACCTAACACACCACACTTTCAAGGACTGGTAGTCTCCACTGGGAGAGAGACAGCCAGGAAAGGATGGCAGATTTCTTGCTAGGGCAGGCTGAGAGAGGCAGACCCTATGTATGCACAGAAGAAAGACATCTATACAAAGGATGACACATAATATGAAGAAATTTTAATTTAAAAACTCTGCCTTCCAAAGAACAAAATGGGCAGACGCTGCTACAGACCAGCTCAAAAATTGTTATGTAAGTAAGTTAAAAAAGAGAAACCAATGGTTTCCACAGGCAGGATAGATGGAATAGGATGAAGAAATATACACAGGATAGGCTAGAAACATGCAGTGATGGAGAAAACAGGTAGGTGTTTGGAATACTGCGGTTTTTGAAAGGACAGCTGCTCAAAGCTATGCTCAGCATGACATGGCTTTGTGAGAATTCATTTCAGCCTGAGGAGGTCTGGATTGTGGAACCTGGATCTATGCAGTATCTGTCTGGTCTCCTGTCATGATGCAACAGAAAAAAGTTTGTAAAGAAGGGATCCACATACACTTGCTGAGTAAGAAGTCACCTGAACTGAAATGCAGGAGAAAAACATAGATTTGAAACCTCTAGTGGACAAAAGGGCTTCAAGTTCTATCTACATAGCCTGTGTAACTTGAAGGCAAGGGAAGGAAGGGCTAAAGAGAGTGCAAGGTGCATTTATAAAAATGTATGCTTATGCTATCCATCCATAGTTTGGGAGGCTTGGGAGTTGAGACTCTGCCTTACCTGAAACAGATATTTCTGTGGGAGTGTGAAACTTCCAGGGGTATGAGTCATGAGCTTTTTAAAGAACAGTTCTGGCTCTATAGTTCTGTGGATCTTGAAGGGGTATTCTAATTTCAGGTTATTGTATCAAACCTGATGTAATAAAGCAAGATGTCAGACCTGTCTAAAAAATGACAGAAAAAGGACATAGACAAATATTTCAAACTTCCTGTATGTGTGCTAGAGGAAATGAAATTTTGGGAACAAACTAAGAGTCTGAGTTACATTTAAGTGATGCATGGTATGGGGAAATAAGTAAAAGTCAAAGACAGGAAAAGAAAAGAAGCTCGTATGCTCACTTTTGTTAGCTCTGTAGAAATACTTTCGTTCATATCCTCTTTATTGCTTCGGCTATCATCATTTGAGAAAACATCTAAGAAAATTACTAACACTGACTAATAGAAAAAAAATAAATTCTTTGCAGCCAGTTGGATGATTTTATGCTGTCTCCTGAATTCAAAGGTTTTTCACAGAAGTGTGATTGTTATTCTCTCTACAGAAAGAAAATCTAGCCACTGATGTAACTGAGACTGTGCTCTTCATAAGTCTGTGCTACCGGGTAAGGGTACAGCTGTTGGTGGTGTAAGATGTATGAAAAGATGTAAAAATGAAAGACTGGGGCACTATTTACAACAGATGCAGTAACAGTAATACAGTACACTGATTTTTAAAATCAGTATAAAGAAGAGATAAGCACATGTAGTCAAAGTTTGGATCAATCATAATTCCACTCCCCTATCTCCCCAGAGTTTCTGTTCATTCTGTTTCATCCATTATCAGCCAGCCAAATACCACCTATTCCTTTCTGCCTAACTAAAGGTGACCCCTTAAACAGGTTTCTTTCTGCTATGTTTGCATACACTTTCACAAGATAAAGTACTGCAGTAAAAAAGGCATACTGTCCTAAATGCACCATATAGATTGAAATACCTCTGTTTGTGTATAAGTGGTGAAAATAAATCAGAGTAATATCTAGACAAAGCTACACTTTGATATATGAAGAATCCTCGTGGCTACATGTTTATAGTATGATTAAGTCTAGAATGCCAGCCAAGAAAAATGCATTTTGGAGGTGGGCCTAAATATTTACACTGTTGCAATTTTAAAGTTACATGCCTAATTCCATCATAGGGCAGCTTCATGACCATAAATAACAAAAACTGCTGTCAGAGTAAATCATTCATTAAAACCCAGGTTTTTAAAGTGGTACAGACAGTTTAAAATGGCTTTACTTACCCCAGACAAGGACAATGTATCTCAGTGGAATGAAATATAGGATGACAGTGAACACAGAGAGAGCAACAATTGCCAGCCAGCTCAGAAATGGGACAGTCCAGTTGAATGTACTAAAAAAAAATAACAAAAGTCAGAACTGAGGTCAGCAACCAAAGCCAATTGTGGGAGAAGTGTCAGTTTCCATCAGGGAGAACAAACTGAGTCTACTAATGAAGGCAGGGATGCATTTGTCATTCATCAGGGAGAGCCTGGGCTTGGACCCACTGTCAGTAGAAATGAAAGGAGGTCCTGGCTTTGCCCACTTTCCTGGTGAATTTCACCTCTCCCACTCCAGCAGTGCACATCAGCAGCACCACTGCTCTGCCTTTTGGAAATCTGAGTGCCTAACCCCAGTTTCAACATCAGGCAAAACCCACAGAGCTCCCTACTCCCCAAATGAGTTCACACAGGCAATCTACATTTCCTTCTCAACACCATGGTAGACTAGGATACAATAGCTGGAAGAGTACTGCTAAGAGTTTCTTGTTTTATCTCCTCCCTATTCCACTATAAGGACAGCACAAGCAGTTAAAGGCTCAACAGGGACATTTCCCTCATTCTGAGGTAGGGGTGCACTCCTCAGCCAAGTGTCTTCCAGCTTTGGGGGAAAAGGAAAAGGCAAGTGCATGACTGTGGAGAGATGAAAATTCATTCATGTGCTTAAGAAGGAGAGGGCTAAGAAAAAAAAAAAAAAAAAAGGAGAGGATAGAACACTTAGTCATGAAGACAAGGATAATGCAACAGCAGTGGTTGAGGGAAGAAGTGAAAACCCTCTGGATGTCAAAAAAAAACCAAAACAACAAACTCTGAAATAAGTAAAGGTTATCTTTGAATAAAGGAAGAGAATTTCTGGGATTCCCATCAAAGTTTCACTTTTCCAAAAAAAGTCACAGATAAAAACATCCTCACTAATGGTCCCAGAATCTATTCTGATAAAACTCTGCTGGTCACCACATTCTGCAAAACTGAGGTGTGAGGAAGGGAGAGTTAAGGGATCTTGAAAAAGGGTGATGTGGCTCTCCAACCCCTGTGTTCAGTGAAGAGAGAAAGACCAGACAATAATTTTATACATATCTCCCATAGGAACGTTGGTTAAGGGGAGCTTGGCTCAGTGGATTTGTTCCATGAAGGCACCACCATCTCATAAGTGTTGCATGACATTTATCCAGAAGGAAAATGTAGCTTTAATTATAAATTGTCTCATGATACACTTTAAAGTATTACTACTAGTTATATTCTCTGTCAATGTGATTACATTATTTTGGCTTCTCTAGATGAATAATTGCAATTATCTTAATTGCAAACCATATTTTCCTTAATGAGCTCTGGCTTCCTGTGTTTATTGTCTTCTTTTTGCTGTGGCAATTTTGACATGTCTTCACTAACACTATGCTAGTGTCACTTAGTGTAGGACCCCTCCTTTTATCCTCAGGAGACACTTGCTCTTTTCCCCTTTTCTGTACACATTTGGGATGAACAGAAGGTTGAGGGTCTGCTCATGTTCCTGTGACTCAGCTTTGTGCAATGGATCACAGACACACCATGATGTGTGGGAGCACAGCTCCTCACTTAGCAAAGCTCCTTATGGGCTGCGTTAACACAGCATTCAGTACAGATTTCCCATTATAGTTTTAGGAGCAAATTACAAAGATTTATAGTCTCACTCAGTTTACAAAATTCTGTAGCTCTCATTTGGTATATAACAGAACAAACCCTACCTCCAAAACGCACAATTAGAACTACTTAATCATCACGACAACTTCCACGAATAGCCTTTTGATAAAGGTCTTTTTTCAGAAACTGGCTCATTTTTCTAGCTGGAGAACTTCTGTGATACAATATGCTTGCACCTGCCTCTCCTGCTGTGAACATAGCCTGCCTGGAATTGTCCCTATGGGAACACTTTCTCAGGCTTTCCTATTAGGGACTTTGCTCTTAAATGCATAAATGGCAATCTCATCATTAAGACAGAACATGACAGCATTAGAGATGATCCTCAGGACTCCTGCAGACTGACTTCCACTCAAGGAATAGGTTTCCTAAAATTCACTTCTGAAAGTGAATTGGATAGTGGTGAGATGCTCTTGGCTTTCAAGGTGCGGAACACCAAGTTAATTCTCTCCATGCTTTGCAGCTGACAGCTGGAAGGTGTCTTTCTGGAACCTGTCTGACCTCAAGTAATAAACCTTGTGCTGCTCTCCACTGAGCATGCCAGAAATACACAATTACATTTCCTGCAGTAAATCTCAGAACTTCTCTTTCTCAATGTCTAGATTTGTTGGCAATTTTTATATGTTATGTATTAGTTCTTACAAATTACAAATATTCTAAAAGATAGGTTTTGCTGACCTATAAATAAAACTTCCAGCAAGTGAACATATGTGCATCCTTAAAATATGAAACCCCTATTCAGTTCTGTTTATTTCCTTTATCAAAATTGAATTTTTTATTATCAATTTTAAATAACAACCTCACAACAATTAGTTCTTTCTATTTTACTTAAAACCTTCACTTCTGATTTTTGTCCCAATTAATACAATTCTAAACTCCAGAATTAATATGACAGAATTTCCACTGACTGAAGGCCTCTATAAAGCAAAGTAAATATAAATGAGTTTGAACGATGGACTCCCCCAGAATAAGTAAAAGTCTAACATTTTATATCTCTGTATGGAAAAGATGTTAAAGAGTATTGGAGAGAAATCCAGCACCTGTGTCAGCACTTACTTCTTGATCCTTTCACCAAAGGAAGCGATTTCATCTAGGATATTCTGGACAGTGACACACACCTCCTGAATGGCATAAAGTCTATTCATAAATCCTTTCTTTTCACTGTCCTAAATAAAAGAATAGGAGTAGTTGAATAGAAGAATTTCTGACTGTAGGAAAAGGATTGTGTAGCCATCAGATAAGTTTCAAAGGCTCCTGTGTTACAGATCCCTGTAAAAGGAATTGGTAAAACCCAGCAATAGGAAAATGACTTCTTGTGCTGTAAATGGTTCTTGTTCCAATACCTATGGTTACCTATATGCTGAGCTCCACAAAATTTTGTCTGGTACTGCATTAGTTTCTAAATACATATTTGAATAAGCCAGGTCTCTAAGTTTTACACACGCTGAAGGTACCAACCTTGTATGTTGTGTGCTCTTTCAAGTGACAACAGTCATAAGGTGGAATAAAGGCAGTTTGTTGATATGCTGGTTCTTGAGCTGATGTAGGTACAGGAAAATAAAAATTTCTGGTGGAAGGCTCTGACCAAGAAACCATAAAAACTCAGCTACCAAGGAGAGCTGTTCTTTTTCTCCCAAATATCCATCTCCAAATCCAGACATGTTTGCAGCATCAAATCCACTAACAACGCTGTGTTAGATGGAAATAAAATGAAGTATAACCATGGGAAAAAAAAAAGAAGTTTCTCTTCAATTTTTGCAGACTACAGACAAGCCACAAGGTTATGTTCAACATTTCCAATGGGTTGTTGCCATATTACCCTATACAGTTTGAATGTCATTATTGTTTTCTGCAAGTAAGAAATTGAAAAAAAAGTTGTACTCTTAGGAAAATATTTCATTAAGGTAGCTCAACTTTTTGTCATCACAATGTCATCACAGCGATACAACAGTCTCTGTCAATGACTGCAAAGTTCAGCATCTAAGAAATGTATGTTGCATTCAATTTTTCTGTCCTTCCCCTCATGTGTAACTAACAGACAGTATATTTGTTCACTCATTTTGTTGACATTTTTGCTATCTTAATAAATTAGATTGGAAGAAAACATGATTTATCATTTAATCATTTCAACGTCACTGGTTCTGCAATGATGTTGTCAAGATTACCTATGAATATGTTTGAAAGTATTTAGTTAGAGAAGAACACAGATTATTTAAAAAACAACCGGGAGAGAAGCAGACAGACAGAGATGAGAAAACTACTTTCAGTGATTAGGTGTAATTTATAAACCAAGCACTTCAGACAAAGCAAAACCACCAGTTTCTCAGGTAATGGGAAAGACCTTATATTCTCACATAAGATTAAGAATTATTATATCATCGAGAAATATTTTTATTTTTGCAGAAGGACCGCAATGGATCAGAACCAGTGATATCAACTACATCCAGTGCAGCACAGCAACACAGAGTCATTTATGTAAGTTATTTCCTTAATATTTACTGCATTCTTGAAGCCTTTGCAATGACACCATTATTGTCCTCAAGTATACAGTTTCTGAAGTTGCATATCATATATCCAGCATGCTTCATTTGTCATCAGAAAATAGGCACCTGCTCAATTCCTTAATGTAAAACACATACTTCCAGTATAATGTTTTCTTGTATAGCAGAAGTGCACAATAATCCATACTGGTATTTTTCTGCCTTCTGAATATGTATACCCCTTGCCTCTTCAATTTTGTTTAAGACACTCTGCCTCTATGTAGATTTATTTCAATTTATAACTAACTTGTGCGAGAAAAGAATTATGTCACTCTAACAAAACCAGTACCCTTTGTTGGCATATCCAGAACTCAAATGGGGTTACATTCAAAAGTCCTGTTACATTCAAAAGGTTCTTTTAATTTATAACTATCTTACACAATATACTTGTACCTTTATTCATGTCCTGATTTAGGAATGGCACTCTCCAATTTGGTGCTCCCACTGAGACTTTCCAAATCCTCTCTCTCCCCCTCCCACCCCACTATTTTCAACCCACTGCACGTTCTGAGCTTAAAGGAAATTTGTTGACATACTCTGAGGCAGGATTAGACCAAACAGCACAGGAAAGAGGAGGCGGTCATGGTTCATCTTTGCCTAAACTATTCCAATTATTCCCACATGCCCCACAAATACTAACTGGTTTTTATTTCCTGCTCCAAATATTCGTGTAACAAATAAACTGGGCTGGGAAAAACTGCACTTATTTTCTTCCAGCAAGATGCCGTGTTATCAAATACAAATCAAATAAATACACATGAGCTACCTAAAGTAAACCAAGGCTCTTAATAATTAATTTTTTGAACACTATTGGCATTTCCTTTCCAGAGAAAGAGGGTGTGAGAGACTGGAGGAGACTGCTGGCTTGAAACATTTCAGTTGCATGTGTGGGGTAAGGGGTAAGACAAGCCTTGTCCTGCTGAGGTGGTGTGTTGGTTCATCCACCCCATCCCCTAGAGCCTGTACCCCAGCCCTGCAGTGGCACAGTGGAGGCAATGTTCCAAACCTGCCCCTGGAGACCCAGCCCAGCCCCAGAGTGGTTATTAGATGTCCCACCTGGGAGAAGGGACCAGGAAAACCAAAGGGGGCTCACACCAGAGCATGAGGCAAGCATGTCCTGACCACTGGATTCAGCAGTGGTAATGTTTGCTCTTTTCTATATCTCTTTTTACCCCCTTTGTTCTTTTTCTTCCAATTCCTTCTTCTTGAAGTCTAAGTAACTTAACATTAGATGGGTTGGATTTTGTCAGGTTAAATGGACTTGGAGCTTGCTAAATCAATGCTTTATGAAGTGTTTTATGTTGATTCAATGTTGCTTTAAACTTTTGCCAAAGTTCCTTGATTTTCTGAAGCTGCCAGTAAAGTTTTTGTTGTTTTGATGCTTGAGGAATATCTTGTCAATATTTTTCCTTTGTGTCTAACTCTGGGTAAAAGAAAAAACCAAACAATAAGCCCCTTTAAGGGACTTGGCAAGTGAGTTGTGGGGCCTTTAAGATGGGCTGTGACTGGAATCAATTTCATCATTTACATAACTACAATTGCCAATTTTCTGGACATAATTGTCATTTAAATAGTAGGTAAAATTTATAATACAAATCTAACAAAGCTTAATACAAAGCTTTATTAATATTGCATTTGTGTGATTTGTTTACAGTAAGCTTAAGATATCTGAAAAGCAAGAGATTTGATAGGGAATGGTTGTGAGCACAAACTGTGAAAGCAGAGTCTAATTGATGTTGATGGTCTGACATGAATTTTAAAAAGGGTATGAATCCAAAATAAAGACTGAGATGATGTCCTCCTCTTTCACAGGAAATTGTAGATTAAAGATTGATATGCTGTTTGGCAAATAGTAATACTTAACATTACACACTGATTTTCAGCCAGAACTATATTTTCCTTTCGGTGAAACCAAAGCAAAACAAAGTAAACTACTAGTTCTAGACTATGTCAAGCTAATTCACACAAATCCCTAAATAAAATCCATGTTGTCTGAGTCTTTTTATTCAACATACTGTGCTTCCAACCCTATGACAAAATAGGGTGATTTCAGAAAGGATTAAATCTGTAACCCCAAACCTCTCTCCTCTCCAAGTGAAAGTGCATTTAAAACCCAAACATTTCAAATGACTAAGTAAGGAGAGCCAGAAAAGAGAGGGAAAAAAAAAGGAGTTTCAAGTACAGAGAACAAGACTCTGAACATTTCATGGTGAATAACTGTCCTACTAGTAACTTCCAGTTTGGAGAGAAAGGCATAGAGTCTAGGAGGAGAGTTTTGATAATAGAAGCAAATTCTGAAATATTTCAAGATGGTGCCTGGGCAAGAGACTCCAGATAGATCTTCCCAAAACAACCCTCATTGCCTAAGTTGGTATGATAGAGCACCTCTGCTTACACCATAGCAACCAAGGCAAAGCCAGACTAACTTGTGATACACTCGGAGAGTGGATACAACATCAGCACTGGTACACCATGAGTGGTGCGGTCCTGTCACTTGGCCTCCAGAAGACACACAAACTCTTTTTTGCTTGTGTCATGGATTACCTGCTGTAAGGCCCCAGTAAAAGGACTTTACAGTGGTTCCTGTACTCTGGGTTAGATGCACGGAAAAAATGGAAACCAGATATTCTCAAGAAATCAAAGCAACACAAATGTTCACTAGCAAACTTTAGAAAAATCAGAGAATATTGGCAAAAGATTTAATACAACATCCAACCAATATAAAACACTTGGCACTAACTTGGCCCATCCCACTTAGCAAATTTAAATTTGTTCAGTGTTGAGTTACTTAAAATGTTCCAAAAAGAGACAATTGGAAGAAGAAAGTGAGAAAGAGAAAAGATACAGAAAAAGCATATATATACCTCTCAGCTCCTAGGTTCCAGTGATACTCAAATAGAAACATCAAGATAGAAACTCCAAGAGCAGGTAGGGTGAAGACACAGGCCTCCTGCCTGGCTTTAAGTACCCCTTGGCTTTTGTGGGCCCTCCTCCCAGCTGGCTCATTTGGCTGGTCATCTGGCCACTCAGAGCTGGCTTAAGCCAGAGTGGAGCTTTGCCTCTGGTGTGCCATGGTTGGCACCTCTGCCAGGCTGGGATACTGGCTCTAAGGATGGAGGGTGTGGGGCAGTTCACCGCACCACCAGGGCAGGGCCTGACCCTGTTCCCTACATATAGGCATCCAAAAACACCTCAAACATCAACCCTTCTAGGCTCTGTACCTGTGGCAGCAAAAGTATAGCCCTGCTGCTATCAGTAAAGAACCCCTTTAATCATCTTTGACTTTTAATATCAAGATCAAGAAAATCTCTATTGCTTAAACAGAGCTTCTATGAGAAAACTCCTCAGATCATTTCAACTAATAATTGATGTCCAAAGCCAAGTCCATAAACAGGCACCCACACTATCCCTCAGCAGGAGACTCAGCTATACACAGGGTTCTAACACTGTGGCAGACTTCCCTTTGTGGACTCATGAAACAGACACAGAAGCAGTTCGTAGTAAATGCATTAGTCCTTTTATGGCAGGAGTCGTAAGTATTGTCCAGAAAAACATAAAGACACAGACTATGAAATACTTGGTTTATGGTCTGGCCACTGCTGAAAATCCCACCTCAGGAAGTACTTTCCAAACTCTAACCACTGCTTTCTGTGAAGCCCACAAAGAACATAGTAAGCCAACACTGTTTCAGTTCTGAAGGTATTTGATCTCCTTAAAGTCTTCTGAATCTCTATCAAAAGACATCAGATCTGGTGACAGACACCCAGTTAAGTTTTTATTTTATCAAATGTGGGAGATAAGAAATCCTGCCCCTTCTGGTGAGCAACAGAAAGCACTCTGGGAAAGGTTTGACTAACAGTGAGGTGAAAAACAGGTCCTGTAACCAGAGAAGGGGTTGCAGGGCTGGTGTGTGGTCTCCTCTTACGTGAGGCAGTGATTGTTTGGGGAGATGCATGGACACCACATGATCAGAGAGCTGCTGGCTGGGTAAAGGGATGAATGAGCAGAGACACTGCAGGGGCAGGCAGCCAATGCACACTGGTTTTGTCTAAGTTTAGAGCATAGAAAGGCTTGGTTTGCTGCAATAAACTTCTTCGGAGCAAGCAGGGAGGGCCATGTGTCTTTGTTCCCCATTGCTACAATCAAATTCTCAGGTAAATGGAAGGAGGACAGACAACCACGATGATATTGCTGTCCTAAAGCTGACAGTAGAAGCAAGTCTTGAGGTAAAGCTGAATGTTCTATGGGATCTGGAGAGTGCATAATGTGGCCCAAAGCTGGCCTCTTCATTACATCCTATAGCAAACTGAGACAGTCGGGTTATTGCAACTGTTCTTCCACCTTGCAGGCTATCATTCATGGAACAGCACAACCTCATTATTTTTTCCAATTCTTAAATTGAAAAAGAATGGGAAGACTCTTGAAGATATTAAAACTTTTCAGCGGAATCTTAATGATTCAGAAGTTCCCTTTCAGTAAGACAGATTGTAACTCTTGAAACTTTCCCTTATTTCAAATAGTGACAGGTAGCATGTCCAGCAGACAGTTGCCCTGTATGTTCCCTCTTCAGCATCAGCAAAATAGAAAACAAGGTGTGTTTGGTACTCCTTCCACTCTGAACAGCAGAAGTAGACTTCCTTAAAGCACTGGCACCATTTCACCTCAGACATCAAACTTCTGGGTTATGTAGATAACCAGAATTGAGCTTTTAAACTTTGGGCTTCACCTTCACCCATGTTACTGGGCACCACACCTTCACTAACCACATTTTTCAGATCCTATCAGCTGTTTACAAATGCTCAATATGTTGTCTTTAAAATCTATGTGCTACCATGTGTCTCTATGTGTGCATGGTGATGAAAAATATCTGAAAATAATTGCTCATGCCTAACTGGAAATCAGGCTGAGGATTTTAAAATATGGAGAAAACCACATAATAATGAAGAGTAGAGTTTTACAGAGAGAAATTATTTTTGTGGTCATGAATATTAAAGAAAGAAGCAATAAACTGTTACTGCCTAGTAAGATTCCATGTTTAAAACAGCAGACAGTAGGGACAACAGAAATTATATAAACATGTGGAGTAAAATACTGAAGAGTCAGTAAAGAACTGTTAAAGAGACCCGTTTCACCACTGTCCAGCTGTTGATAAGATCTACAGCTGAAGATCTGGTGTGATAAGGAGCCATGAGCATCCGTTGATAATGGGCTGTGAATGGCCATGATAGTGGCTGTGAATGTGCCCAGCTATTAAAAGTGAGTGAACTCTAGGGCCAGCTAACGAAGTCTATCACCTGTCACGGGTATATCCTGTGAATACCGTGTCCATGGTCACAAGCTGGAGTGGAACCACCCAGTCGCTGCCATAGAGCACCATTGAGCCTCCATGTAAGCAAATGCACAGTGAGTTTGTCAGAGCCTTCCTCACCAGCAGATGAAGAAAGAAGGATCTTCCCAGGATGCCACAGCTTCTTGGTGGTGATTGCCTTTCTTGCTTTCTGTAATTTTTTGCTTTTTCCTACTTTTCTGTTTTCTTTCTTGCTCCTTCTTTGATAATGAATAAATGTGTATTACCATTTTAATTATCAACATTTGACCTCCTTTTTGTCTTAATCTCGCTCTGGTAAATTGGAAACCTGCCCATCCCTGTGTTTGCAGCCTAGGACACATTTCCAGATTGGGATACACTCACTGTTTATGAAGACACCACACCTGTGACCATGAATAACCTGCTCTTAGCAGTGGGGTTGAACTAGGTATCTCCAGAGGTCCCTTCCCACCCTAAGAATTCTGTGATCCTGTGTGAATATTACAACAGTCTGTTCTTCCTCAAACAGTACACTGAGAATTGATAAAAATAATTTTGAACCTTCTGCAACTTTTTGGCAGTACCACTTATGTAATGAATTACATTTTCTCATGGACTGCTGCAGTGCTAGAAGATAAATATAAAACTGGGGGGGAAAACTGCCAAGAGCTACAGTAATAATTCTAAAGAAAAGAAGATATTGCAAGCTTTCCAGAGTAAAGAAACAACACTGTAATGGCAATTATGTAAATTATGTTTAAATTGTGATTTTTTTTAACTAGTTCTTTTTATTTTCTGTTTCTCCCAATCACATTCCACAGTGTTGCCAAGTGCTCTTTTAAAAATATGTTCCTTCCTCATCTGTCCTTCACGGCACATTTGAACACTGTAAGGACAGCACTCCAGAGAAGAGGCAGAAACATGGAGGCACCAGAGCTAGTTTATAGAGCAACGTGCCATTCCACCAAAGGGCCATCTAGTGGGGAGAAACAAAAATTTACATTTTCCTTGCATGATATCTTTTTGACTAATGCTAAACCTTTAGTAGGTGTTCATTTTGTATATACTCTAAGCAAATATATTATTTGGAAAAGGTGTAAGCTTATTTCTTCATGGTGATAGATTCGGGAGAAAAAAGTCAACAATGCCAAATTTTGCTAAGCCTTTCTCAGCCTAACTTTGGAAGGAAATTCCTAGAACCAAGGTGTTGTAGGGTTAAGCCCTGGGGAGATTAGAATACACATAATAAATGTGCTTTAGGTCAATGTTTTAAATACCTAAAATTCTTCTTTAGATTGTCTTTTTCTGCACCCCTTTGACTATTGTGAAAGAAGGGAAGAGAGACTATCATGCTTTACCTATGTCAGAACAACATTGGAGCTTGATAGTGATCTCATTAACACTCCTTTTGTACCCAGGCACCTCAATGTAATCCAAATGAGGCTAACACAGAAGTCTTGGAATATTGTACATCAGGTGTTCGCAATAACAAATTTAGTCAGAATACACTCCTGGTATTCTACTAAAGAACAAACTTTGGTCATGATTTTACAGTTGAATTTGTAAATTCCAGTGGTTCTAATGTGTTTGCCCTATGCTGAATGAAAAACTGCAATTAATAACGTGCTCATTAATGCAGCTCTTCAAGTGTTGTTACACAAATGTGAGGGATGATAGACACAAAAGTTAAATCTCAAGGGTGAATCCTCAAAATGTAATGAAAGAGCCTGCTAGTTTTATTGGAAAGAGTTATTTTAAATAAGAAGAACCTTGATATTCAAGAGCCTGGAAGAACAGTGGAATGAAAACAAGACATACCAGCTGGTATAAAAAGTCTTCATGTGGATAAGGATGAAAGAAACAGACAGAGAAACCAGAAAGGGAATGAAAGACTGAACTTTGCAAAACAACTGAATTGTTGAGACTATCTGTAATTGTTGTTTATCTAAATTATACACACACTTTTTTTTTTGTCCACTCATTATCAATAAGATAATTAAAAACAATCATCAAAATAATACAGTAGTCTGTTTTGAAAGTTAAAACTAGCCTGAAAATTTGTCTTTCAGTAAGCGCCTATACACATATGGGAATTGATATGCATCCATACTGCTAGAGTTAGTAATCTAAAATTTTAGTTATAATTCTGAAATACATTTTCTTGGATGTAGCAGAAACAAAAGTTAATTTGATACTTTAGTGTATGTAGAATGTAATTTTAGTTTTCTCCTAGCAAATATTACAATGTAAAACAAGCTTTTGCACAAAGGACAAGATTGACTATTCAATATTACCTCCACACTGGGCTAGGACACTCTGCATCAAATTCTGCATTTAGATTTACTGTCTCAGAAGTTTTCCAATCCTGTGTTTAAAAGATATTATGATCTTAGAACTCCTAATATGTCATGCACCGAAACTAACAATTCTGGTGTTTCTCTCAGACTTTCCACTATTAACAACTTCTTTAGATCAAGCACAGAAAAAAAGTAATTTTGTATTTCAAAATTCATGTGATCACACCTTGAACTGCTAATATTTTCATTTCACAGAAATCACAAAATATTCCTTCCCCTGAAATTTCCTTACCCAAACTAGCAGAGATAACTTTGGTATGAAATTGCCTGGGCCTCTGCTGAGCAGAGGACTACAGAAAAGTCTTTAGTGTTGGTATTTGCTGCCCAAACAGTGTTCACATGGAATAACTAATCCGATCTTTTTCAAGTCTGTTTTAGATTTCAGTGATTTAGCTCAATGGCAAGTTGCTATGGGAAGAAACAAAAAACAATTTCCCAGGGATGCTATTTGTAAAGAGCAACTGCACAAACAGATAAAATTCTTACTGGCTACATGTTGCTTCCATATCCCGAGGTCAAAAGAGCCCAGATGTCCTACACCGGTTGAAGAACAAACCCTAGAATCTTAAACACTTGATTGCTATCAAGTGATCAATCATTAAGAATATAATCTGGAAAAGTAAAACATTAGACCTTAGCTCAGCTAAACCAGAAAATGTAGATTATTTGAAATACTTAATTCTAAACATGAACCTATAGCAATGAAGATGAAAATAGTAGTATGTGAGATCTGTTGGAATTCTTGGTATGAGTTGAATGTTTAAAGGAAGTAATCTTGAAAGCTTTTTGGGAAAGAATCACAATACTCAAAATCAAAAAAAAACAATTCCATGACTATTACTGCTGGCTCTGTTACTTTAGCTCAGAAGAAATCCTACGATGCCTAGAGCAGGAAAGATTACATGATGTTCTAAAGGCAGTGGATATATAAATATACATTTCAAAACAGCAGATACATTTATCCAAGGAATCTATCAAATTGATATATTGAAGAAAAAAAGAAAACAAGCCATTCAAACCAACTCTCTTTTTACATAATTCCCCTGGATAAATGCTAAACTTTGCTTTTGGAAAGTTACATAGTGCAGAAAAATAGTTTGGCATTTCAGGCCAACAGTAGCATCTAGAAAATAACCCTGCAAATGTCCTGGTGGTACAATGGGCAAGGAATGATGAGTGAACCAAGAATTCCAGTGTGTCTTTTAAGAAAATCTTGGGAACAACTTGAAAGTGCTCCATGGCCCATTTGCCTTCTATGCTTACTTCACTGAAATCAGAAAAAAGCCCCAAAGCCAAACATAATTAAAAAACCCCAAACCAAACAAAACCAAACCAAACCAAAAACAAAACAAAAAACGAAAGATACCAACAGCAACAACAAAAAACAACAGCAAAACCCCCCCACCAAAACCAAAACAACAACAAAAAACCCCAACCCAATCCAACCCAGCAAAAAACCCCAAAGCCCTCCAAACACTAAAAAGCCCTCCAAAAGTCCCCAACAGAAAAACAAAAAAACAGACAAAGAAAAATCACTAACCACAAACCAAATTACACCCCTTTTAAGCTATTAGGAATTACTGAAATTTTGGAAAAGATCTAAATCTGAGCCATGCAGTGAAGATGTGGCAGTATCATGAAAATGCAAAATCACAACAAAAGGTAATTTGTAATGATGTTATTTTAATGTCTTCCCAGTACAATAGTCTGTTCTACATTCATTTTAAATATGCTTCAGCATGCTAATTTCTCAGAAGTGAACCCACACATATTTATGCTGGACCACAGTAAACCACAGTCCGACTGAAAACTGTGAAAGGTCCTCACATTCTGGTGATGTACTGCAGACTACAACATTAGAAGGAAAAAGAGTAGCTCAGAGGCATTTATTTAATCAAATGTCTATTTTTTTCCCAGAAAAAAAAGTATTTGTAGCTTAGGGAAAGGCTTTGGCTGTACACTGCATGTATGTATCTGTTACTTCACAATAAAATATGTAGAAAAAGCTGCTAGCTTGTCTTCAGTCACTTAAAGTAAATTTCCTTCTAGAATTCAATATTAAGAGTTGCTGACTTGAACTGATAATGAATGGAGCTGCTTTAGAAGGAAAAAGGAAAGCGAAGTGTTGTTAAAATTGAATACAAAATCCATATGATTACTGCAATGTTGGAATGACAGCTGAAAAAATAAACGGCAGGAAATACAAACATTTGTCATTCTTCGGGGATGACTAACTCGGCCACTGAGCACTCATGGCACAAGAAGCATACTGGGTCACAGATGATACTATTTATACTAAATCTTGCAACTAAAGAAAAAAACAGCTGAGACACACCTAATGTAAGATAAAAAATAAGCATTCAACAGAATTTATCTGCTTTCCTGAAGAAACCAGTCACCATGTGACATGTATTTCCCCCATTTACCTTTTTTTCCATCATCTCCTCACTTGCATAGTTCCTATTTAAAACCTTCAAAGTACCAAGATCAACATATACAAATGCCAGATGAGGAGGGCTGGGAAACCTGCAGCTGACAGCAAACTAACAAATCGTTGCTGTTTAACAATTCAGAGTGGATATTGGACATTAAGCAAATTAATGAATGAGACAGACTCTAGAATAGGCAAAAAGGGGCACCCAACAGCTCTTAGCCTGAAAAGCTGCAAAAGAGCTGGCATTCCAACCCATGATACATTCCTGCTCAAAGGGGATGCTTTTGAACACAGAATTATTTTCAGCAGAGAAAACAGGAAATTGTAAAGAGAATTGAAGACCCTCTCTCCCTTCCTAAATTCCTGATCCTTTTGCATCATTTTCACAACTGCCAGGGATCCATGTAGGGTGGCATCAGCTGTAAAGGTTTGCTGGCACCAGCTGTCCACAGATGCAGAAGCACTGTGCCATCTCCTGCTCCTCCAGCTCCACTACTGCTGCTCTGACGGCGAGTGTTGTATAGCGCATCATCCCTAACAAGGTGCAGACTGTTTAGGATAGCCTATTTTATTCATACAGGCCTTTTCAGTAGAGAGGACAAATTAGCCCTCCATCCTTAAAAAGCTGGCTTCTTCCAAAATTGCTTGTTTTTGTGACACTCAGAAAAGCAGCAATCACCAGCCACACTCAAAGAATTCAATGACAGCTCTCTTCTTCAGTTTTCAGTAGTCTTTGTATTATTTATTGTCTAGTAAATAAAGTTGAAATGCATTTCAGCCTTGGTTGCAAACTCAGTACCCAGTTGCAGTCCAACAACAGCAGGGAATAAAGCTGCCAGTGTAAATTTTTTTTTCTCCTTTGTGACTGCTTTCCTTAGATTTCATTATTTCTCCTAGATCTGCACCTTGTCATATCTGGGGCACAGCAATACTAAGTAAACAGAGAGAAGTGATGTGAAATTTTTATCACAGAAACAACTGGCTAGGAGGTGATACTATATTCAAGCTTTTCCCAGAGAAAACATGGAAGGGAGCAGGTGCCATTCTTCTAGAAAACTGTGCTATTCTAGTCTGACAGTTTGGGATTAAGCACACAGACACTTGAGGTGTTTAGACTTTGTGGCACAATAGTCATCTAAGAGGCTGTAATAAGCAACTCCACTGGATTAAAACAGCTTTTTGAAAAGTGGCAGTTTTGTGTGATACTTAAAAATAGCATTTGCTATTTTAGCACAGATCTTTGTTATCAAAAAGATGGAAGGACAGCTCACACACAGCATGAGGTGAACATGTGCTTGTGCTGAAACAGAAGGGTCAAGAGAAATGAGCACATTAAGGTCAGTTATACCAACTTCTCCAAGTATTTCTCAGACTTTCAGAGAATGGTGTGGCAGGAGTTTGCACGGCTGTTTGTTCCAAGTTACTCTCAATGGCTTTTCCTTCCCTGAGTTTGCCCAGTTATTTTGGATCTACATAAGCCTCAAGAACCTATACAACAGTGTTAGTGTTTCAATTATTTTCCCCCAGGTTCCTTCAGAGTTTTTAGGCAAACACCATCCAGTCCTGATAATTTCTTATTACTCATTTTGTTGAATTTTTTCTGTAACTTCTTTTACCAAAACTTGATTTGAAGCAGAAAAACCCTATGGAAACTTCACCAAGGTCTTCCATAAAGAATACACAAGAAATTACAACCGTATCTTGAATCCAAGGCCCATGGGTAGGTTGAGTTCCTAGTACAATACACTGAAATTTGCAAATTAGTACTAAGTTCTTGAAACTTTTGAGAATTTTAAAGCACTCAAATCAGCAATGAGAAGGCAACTGATAATTTATGTTGTGCTTAAAATGTTAGGCTGTTGCTAAAAGAATAAGGACATCAAAATAACTATGAAAGAAGAAAGAAGTAAAAGAGCCTATTATATACACACAATGAAAGATAAATTGAGAAGATTAATTGAGATTATGTTTAACATATTTATAATTCTAGATCAAAAGAAGGAAGGTTGAGATGCCCAGTTTGGAGGTGACAATTACTTAAAGATGTGATATGAAACTTCTAAGGAATACAGTGAAGTTAATTGAATTACTAACACTAGTAGTTTACTTAGTGCCATTGTGTAAGCATAATAATTTCATCTGACACGGCCAGAAGATCCCCAGCTAGCTCTGATTCCTGGCTGCACCAGGGGTTGTTCCCAAATCTTCCAGCAGTCTCGGGTAACAGCACAGAACAAGGCTGTTCTACAGCAACAGGTATTGCATTGTCCAGGTTTTGGAGCAAGGATCAGAGAAGGTTCTTTTCCATATGATTTCCCAGAGACCTTTATTCCTCAAGACAGGGGGGACAAAAAAGAGGATGAGACAAAGCCCACGTGAACTTTTAAACGGGAGAGTGAGGGGCATGAAACAAATGGGTGATTGGCCCCAGGACAGACTGACAGGTTTTTTTCTGTAACATAAGGCAGGGTCAGGGGAAAGATGGACAGCTGACCATTCCAGAGACAGGACAGGGGCAGGAGAGCTGGACAGACTGGGGAGGAGATACCTTTGGATGGTACTCGATTTATCAACGGGAGGGAAGCAGGGATGAACCATTGGGATAAACAACTCCAAAACAGCTTAACAAAACCCACCACCACATTCAGCTAAAGTACTGAATCCAAATTAAAAAATAAAAATAAAAAAGCAGATTCAGAAAAGCAGACATAATATTTGAAATCATGAAAATTATGTGAGGAAAATAAGGATGAGCAACATGAAGTACTAGGGCATTTTAATTTACAAAGAAGATGAATGAATATAATCAAGATACTCAAAATAATGAATGGTTTCAAGAGAGTAAATTGAGACTCCTAATTACTCTTGTAAAACTGTAGAGAGAAATATTCCAAGAACTTGAAAGGCAGAAATAAAGCTGATAAAAGTAAATTCTTTTTTTCCATTCAATGTAAAACTCATCAGTGGACCTTGCAGACAAAGCAGCCTTAATATGAAGAACTTGATAAAACTAACAGCAGAATTAAATATACAATCATACTATATCATTAAATATACCATATTGAATACACAGTCATTTTCCTAGTAGGTAGGACAACTATCCATCATTTCACACAAAAATATGACAACTTAAAAATATACATTGGAACTTGAACACAAGTTTGAGTTAGAATACAGAGCAAAACTTATTATGAAAATTACGTATAGACAATATACACATGGATGATCTTAAAGGTCCCTTCAAACCTAAACTATTTTAAAGCTGAAAGCTTTCCTAGTTACTACTTGAGGCACTTGCATATTTGTTAAAATATTTCAGAGGAATAGTAAGAGAACAAGAAATTGTAAGACAGAACCATGGAACTTCTGACATTTTAGCCTAGACAAAAAATACCGAGAAGTACTGTTCACTACTTTCTATAAAGGATTGTACAGATATGAAAATACCTCAACTGTATATAAACTTCCTACACACTTTCAGAACAAACAGGGTCACAAAAGTGTTTTCCAGTGACAGCACTGATTTTTTTAGCAGAAAAAAGCCTTGCAAATACACTTTTGGCTAACCATTCCCATCCTAGGTGAATAAATGTGTAATTTTGTTGTGTCTTTTTCTTCTGGTTATGAAAACTGGGACTAAGAGAATGACTGGCATGCTTGTGGTTGCAACAATCACTTGCACCAGTCCTAAAGCCGTAAGACCTATTTTAGGTTTCCTTCATGTGAACTCTGACAATCCACTTTGAAATAGATTAGTTTTTACTACAGGGTTGTACAATAGCACCTGCAAACCAAACATACGAGAAGAGCTCTGGTGTTCTCGGGGGAGAGAGGAAATCTGAATACCTAAATATCTTCAACCCCATCTCAAAATGAAAATCACGTGAGAACCTTTGTTTTACATATCAAAATACAGCAGTGAGGAAGACGGAGGTGGTGCAGGGGTGTTTGAGCTTGCTCACTTTTTAGTAGAAATCAGCTAACTACCAGTCAGTACCTCTGTTCTGTGCAGTAATTTCTTCCTCCTCATGAGATACTAGGCTTCACCCTCACTCGGACTCCAAGTGTTGTAGAAGCTGGCACTCCTGAGCACACAGCTCCCACGGGGCACCCTACTGCACTGCCTTGGCCCCAAAATCTTACCACCTCTGTTTTCATTTTAATGCTCTTGATTCCTGTGCAGCTGAAAATACTGATGTGGTGGAAAATATTAACATAGCACTACGAGGGAGAGAAAGCAAGTGAATTCACTAACAAGCCTTACTCAAAACCAGGGGAGCACAGATTTGTGTAGCAGTCAAAGCACTTCCCTCCAGTATCTGGAAGATACCTCTGTTGTGTTATGATAATACAAAGGGAATGTAGGGAAAATCCTGTGATTCCTGGAGATAACACAACCTGACAGGGCACCGTTCCAGGGCTGCCTTTGAGATTGCACCCCAGCACAGAGAAATGGCTAAAGCGCTTTATTAGTAGCTCGATTTACATTAATATGCAATAGTATTAATATTAATAAATAATTACCATCATTATGACTTTATTTAATTGTTTGCCCTAGGAAAGGGAGGGGGCACCTGTCGGAGCACAGCCTGCTGGGTCCCAGCATCCTCAGAGGATGAGTCTACCTTGAAATAGGGGGCAAAAAAAACAATTATCTGCTGAAGAGAAGGTGATTCCAGCATCAGAAGGGTTGAGATCTACTCAGTGGCAAAAGGGTGTTAACTGTAACACCCTTCTGCATGGCCATGTGTTTCCAACCCTTTTTACATCCCTTTTACATTGTATAAATCCCCTGGCTGATTCCAGTGGCAGAGTTGCACTGAGCTTTCCTCCCCCAGCCATGACTAATCTTATGGAGCAAAACAGAAGGTTTATTTTTTTGCAGCACTGTGTTTTAATCTCATCCACACCACACTCAATTTTCCTTACAGTTAATACTTTCAGCCAACATTCTAAAAACCTCAGCCACCACTGAAGAGGTTCAAATAAACACCTCAATCTAAAAGTGAACTAAATGCTGCAAAGTATATCTAGTTTATGGTGGAGATAATTTAGTATATATAATCAGAGTTTCGATTTTCTCCTAGAGCATAAGAGTAGGATGAGTTATTTGTGGAAAAAAGGACAGAAATAGAAGAAAATAAAGCTTTCATAAGCACAAATACTTTTCAGTTTCCTACAACAGGTAACATGTCTAGTATATTATGCTTTATAACCTTGTGTCAGATCTCTGGCTATGCTCCTGCCTTGTGTTCTTACATGCTTTTCTGGGATACAACTCTGAACAGCGATATTGAGAGTGACCTGAAGAAAAGTGTAGTGCCTGGGTGTTATCAACAGCTCCAAAGGGAATGAGCAACACTTCAGGAAGGCCAAGGTAGTACAGCAGTGTTGGAGTGCTCCCTGTCCTTGACTAACCCCTCTCTACCTATGACGGGAAAAACAAAGCAGAATATTAAAAGAGCATGATTTTAACCGTGTTCTGCTGAAACTAAAGTTTCATCCTTGATGAAATACATCCTTTCTGACTCCCTGGAAGCTCTTAGAGACATCATCGTTACAAATTACCTTATTCAAAATGTTAAGGAACATAGAAATAAGAATACGGTGTAGGATGTCACTGACTGCAGATTCTTTTGTTTTAGTGGTTTTTAAAAGGTAATTCTATTTTTTTCTGGATTTTTTCATGTTCAGATTATGAAAAATTAATTACTCCAAGCCTACACAATTATTCTCTACATGTTATAACTACTCTGATCTGGAAATCCTGAAAAAAAAATCCAGTTTTGTTCTACATATTTCATCAAAATATATAGAATATACTTTGTATATACAATATATGAAGTATATTGTATTCATCACTTATATATTGTTCTACTTTTCTTGCATGTAATGCTGACCTGTTTTTAAAAGCCAGTGGTATTTTTATAAACTCAGCAGATAGTGTTTATCTGCAATGACACCTTAGGTCCTAATCAAAACATTGTTTTGAATTACAGAATTTGCTTTCCCTATATTACTGTCCCAGCAGGCTCCCAAGGAGGAGTAGTGCTGCCTTTGACCAGATTCAGAGATGCCCTGTGAAACAGCTGTGTTACCAAGGTGTTTCTCACCAAATTCTTTTGGGGAGTTTCAACAGTGTGAAGTGCTGCTTTTCTGTTACTTTTTGATTTGGCCTTTTTGGCATTATGGTAGTTCCAAAAACTCTTAACTGACATCAGAGGAAAACACAGCCACAGACCAAACTGCTGTGATTTCCTTTCAAAGGCAGTCAGTCTCAAAAACAAAGAAATTCCAATGTTCAATAAACAGACAACATTTCACTGGGGAAAAAAACAATCTTTAGCACTTTCAGGGAATGACATTTCGGTAGTTATGCATTAAGACTTCAAAATTCAGCATGAAGTTTTTCTTTCTAAAAACATCATGGTGTTAAAATACATTTTCTTCTGAATAAATATATCCTGAGGTAGATGAATGAAAAGAATTGTACAATATAAGAACTGCTTGAAACAGTTATTTAGTGACAAACTGACTCTTGGTCTATAGCGTTATATAATGTAAATTCTGATAATGCAACTTCAAGCATTCCCTTAACAGACTATAAAATCTTAATCTTTAATAGACTATACAGAAACCACAACTATTACTATGCAAACCATTCTTCTATCAAAATGCAAGGGTGTGTATTATACTTCAGAAAAATAGCTGAGTAAACTGTTCCCAGTAAACTGTTCCTCTTCACTATATGCTGTCTATTGATCTAAAATATTCAGGCAGCATTTGTTCTTTGAGAGTAGGAAGGAAAGCAGTCCTGCGAGTACAGAAAATACAAAAGAAGATGCTTTGGTGTGCATGAACATATGCACAAACTTCAGATTCTCTACAAATTAAGAAAAAATCCAACTACAAATTAGCAGCAGAGAAGGCATTACAAAGAATTTCCATCTACTCTTCTTCTCCTGTTGGTATTTAAGTTTTTAATCAAACAGTAAATAAAGGTCAACAAATGGCTTTTCCTTAGTTAATTTTGAATTATAGCTAATACTATGCATTAAAGGCATAGCAAGGCACTGGCTAAAATGTTGAGGGCAGGAAGAATTGTACCCCTCTTTTGTATAAAATACTATAAAAGCACATATGCCTAACAATTGATCTTAAATTATTGTTTCTGATGGCAAGAAAGCTTCAGATTAGTAATGCTGTTCTGACTTATTCACTCTGCTAAAGGCTAACTGAAAGTAATACTTTTTCAATAGAATTATTTTCTCTCAGAGCTCTCTGTTAGTCTGGCAATAAAGTATCTATGACATCACATAAAGGAGTGGTATCCATTTTGTTTTTCTAAAGCTGTTAGCCTTCAGAATAAAAACAGTTTGCTGTGATAAAATCTGTTTTTCCCATCCTGGACTTAGTTACTTTAGCACCTGAGCAGGGTAAGAAAACATACAAAAGAGAAAGCAAATAAAAGAAAGAGAAAGAAACAATACTTAAATATTTATTAGTAATTTTTCTTATATCTATTTTTGATATGTATTAAAATAATCCATATACATTTCTCAGCTCAATTACTTACAAATAACTTATCTGCAGAATCAAGTAAATCTGTCAGCTGTGGAAGTTTATTTTTCCATGTGCTATCTTGAGATAAGCAAGTTTGTAATATTATATTTCGACTGACATAATTGTGCATGAATTCTGATCTGATTTAGTATTACATGGTGCAAAAGGTGACACATTTTCTTTAATACAGCCCATTAGAAAAGGAAAGAAATTGCCAGCATATGAAATCTAAAGAGTTTGATTGAAAGAACTCTGGAACTTGGGGGTCAACACAGTGGAAAAGTAACTTGCTCAACTACCCCAGGCACTAAGCATTGTGACAAGCAAACTTAATACCCCAGTGCATTTACTGAGACAATCAATAAAAATACTGCACTATCAGACTGCTACAGCTGTACATTAACCTACCATATTACCTCAACTGCTCCTGAACTAGTCAAACATGCATTTGCTGATCATGCAGATAACACAAATACCTCACTGGTCCTTAAGCCACATTTAATACCAGGTCAGAATGCTAAAACAACCATTTCTTGCTTTTCCATATGCCATAAATTCTAATTTTCAACTCTATTTAAATTGTACACTGAAGACTACATTCAAAGAACTACTGAGATGGCGAAACCAACTGCTCTGAAATTAATGTATGGGAGATTTAAGGTAAACTCTGCACATTCCTACTTGGAATCCACACCTATTAGCCCAGCATACTTGCACCTGGGGCTTTGTGGCCTCTCCTTGCTTCCTTGCCTTCCCCTGATGCAGGTCTCAGCATCCTCACATCCTTGCCTGCCCAAGGACTGGCCATTTCCTCCCCTTAGGTTGTCTAAGTTTATTTTTTATATCTTATTTCTGCTACTCTTTCTCCCTGTTCCAGCTCTAGTTCCCACAGACTCCACAGCTCAGAGGTGATTCAAGGGTTCATGGGTGGGCATCGATACTCTTGCATGCAGCTCAACAGGAAAATCATTAAATCCACACAAAAACCATTGCCCTCCTTGGCACTTGGTCCCAGTGCTTGACCTCTTATGAGTCCAGGCAGGAGCAGCCTGGACACACTTCTTACCTTTGGGAATTTTTCTAGTAGTTATCAGTAAATGCACAGAATTCCTATCACAGAACAAAATGGAAACATAACAAAGCAGTTGTTATGTTTGGACTATTTGTCCAAAGCTTTATGCTAAATTTGCCTCCTCATCTGCCAGCAGATTACACCCAAGTAGAGGCAGACTCTGCTCTGTACCATACTGTGATATGACGTAGAGCTGCTGCACAACACCAGCTTTTTAATTCCACACCACATTGCTCTAGGATGAGTTTTGTTCTTAAATACTTTGGGCACGGGTGCTTCTTTCATTTTGTCAGGATTTTATTTTGCCTGGATGATCTGTCCTGCAACTTCATCACTGATCCACACATCAACATTAAGTAAACAACATAAAATTATCCACCGACACATGGATGTTTCAAACTGTAAACAAAATGCATCTTGCACATAGTTTGCAAAATCTTGCCATTTGTTTTCCCATATTCCTGTATTTTCCTCCATAAAGCACAGCAAAACCTGAGCAACTTCCTGGCAAGTTTTTGTAGTTGAGATTGCAATTTTCCTCAGAAGCCTATCCATGAAGTCAAAGAGAAATACCTAGCTTATGCTGTGGATTTTTGGCTGTCTGGTAGTGCGAGCCTCAGCATCAAACCTCAGAACTGCAATACAGCATCCATTTTGCATACAGCCATGTTGCTGAGCACCCTCTTCTCTCACAGCATCACCTCTGCCACTCATTCATTCTCATTCACATACACTGCGTCACCACATGCTCCACTGGGAACTGGATCCATGCAGCACTTACATCAAGCTAACACATCTCAACCATCACTTTTCTCAACAACGTTTCCAAAGTTGCCTCTTACTGTAATGTGTTTGCACAGCCAGGTTTTGGAAGTGCTTGGGCTACAGAGCTGGCCTCTATGAGAAGCTGCTGGAAGCTTCTCTTGTCTCAGGCAGACCCAATGCCAGCCAGGATGGACTCATCACTGGCCACGGCTGAGCCCACTGGCAGTGACAGTAATGCCTCTGTGATAACATATTTAAGAAGGAAATAAAAAAAGATATTGCACAGATATTGCACATAAAAGATATGTTATTGTGGCCAGGTGAAAATGAAGTGAAAATATGTGAGAGGAACAGTTCTGCAAACACCAAAGTCAGTGGAGAAGGTGGGGGAGAAGGTGCTCCAGACGTCAGAGCAAATATTTTTATGTAGCCCCACATGAAGACCATGGTGAAGCAGCTATGCCCCTGCATCCCATGGAGATCCATGGGGATGCTACACCTGCAGCCTGGGAAGGAGACCCAGGCTGGAGGGGATGGATGCCTGAGAGGAGGCTGTGACCCTGTGGGAAACCAAGCCTGAAGCACAGTTCTGGCAGGGACCTTGCAAACCCATGAAGAGAGGAGACCTTGCTGGAGCAGGCTTCCTGGTAGGACTTGTTAACCCTGCAGAGGACCCACACTGGAGCAGCTGCTGCCTGAAGGACTGAACTACCCTGCGGAAGAGTGACCCACATTGCAGCAGTTTGTGCAGAGTTGCTGCCCATGAAATGGACTCAGGGTAGAGAAATTTGTTGAGGATATCTCCTGTGGGAAGGATCTCATGCTGGAGCAGGGCAAGGACTCTCCTTCCTGAGAGCAGTGGCAGGAATAACCTGTGATGAACGGACTGTAATCCCCATTCTCCACCTCTCTGCACTGTTAAAGCAGAGAAGGTGGAGCTTGGGAAGGAGAGAGAAGTTGGGGTAGTTTTAAGATTTATTCTACTTCTCATTATCCTACTCTGATTTTGTTGGTAATAAATTACATTAATATCCCCAGGCTGAGTCTCTTTTTTCCTCTGATGGTAATTGGTGAGTGATCTCTCCCTGTCCTTATCTTAACCCATGAACCCTTTTGTTACATTTTCTTGCCCCTGTCCAGCTGCAGAGGGGAGTGATAGAACAGCTTTGGTGGGTGCCTGGCATCCAGCCGTGGTCAATCCACCACACTTACACATTACCATCTCTGCTTCCTCTAGGACTTGGAGGAAGATTTATTGTGTATTACGGGCTCGACACTTTCCTGTAGAAAATGCTCAAAAGGCATCTCTCCAAAGGTGTTTGGGGCTATTTTTGGAAGGTTAAAAAAATGGTGTTATGGATAAACCTGAAGAAACATTCAGTTGACTAGCAAATCAGTGACAACATGGCTTGCTTAGAGTTGCAAGTAGTTCACAGCAATGGTTTAAACAGAGCTCAGATCTCATGATTCTGTGTGGAACTCCTTCAAGGAAATTCTTTTAGAGAATGAAGTATGGTGATGGTCCACTCTTGCCACATTTGAAAGCACATGGCACTAAGGTATAAACAAAGTTGTACACATAGGAAGGTTTCAAAGCAAACCCATCAGTGAAGGCCTTTGGTTGTTTGCTTTCACACTCATTATTTCTCTCCCAAGTCATGGAGAAGACCATACAGATGTTTCTAACTACACACTAAATTTACTTTTTGACGACCTAGGTGAAAATAGCCCTTTGCTTGGCCTCAAAAAATTAAAATCTGCTTACTTGCATTAAGAAGAAATATTAAGTGTAGAGAAAAAAGTATGCTACATTCTTAAACAGCTAACATAATTTAGATGTAGTCTTTATTTAATATAATAATTTCTTTCATTATACTTGGATTGCTCCAAAAGGAACATCACCTACATTATATTGGTCACAGGTGAACAACACAGGGCAAGTACAAGGGTAAGTGTAATTTGTTCAACAGTTAGACCGTCCTGGGGTAATCCATAATATTATTACATTCAACACCTTTTTGTGCCCAAAGCTTGCTCCTGTATCTTTTAAGACCCTGTAAACGAGAGCCTTGTGTGTAGGGGATGCTTTTAGGGGCGTTCTGAAATCTGGCCCTGCTGAGCAGCTACCTGCCTTAGGCCGTGTGCTGTTTGCTTGGCTGGCTTTTTGTTGTTGTTGTTTTTGGTTTGGGGGGTTTTTTTGTTTGTTTGTTTTTGTTTTTGTTTTGTTTTGTACATTAAAGATGAAGACTATATGATGTCCCACTACAGGGCAGGATGGAAACTGCTTTTTTTTGTGAAAGTTGCTATGCAAACGCTCCACATGATCCAAGGTACATCCAAACAAAAGTAACTTCATGGCTGTGACTTGGGGGTGATCCAATGATCAAAACCAGCTGATTTTCCAGAGTGCAGACTGAAGCAGTGTACACCATCAAACCATATTTTGTGTACAATTTTTATAAAAACTACACACCTTTTATCAACATCTCTACACACATAACTAAATTGATCTGAAACCAAACTGTATTGAGAAGTATGATTTCTGCAGCCATGTACTGTAGATTGCCCTCTTGTAGAGATTTTTTTTTTAATTACACGCTGTTTTATAAGCTAAGCTTTGAGAGGATAACAGGTTCACACAGCTACAGTTTTCACAGGAAGCTGCTGTTGGGTTTTTTTATTTTTTTATTTACAGTTAGTATTTAGATGCTATGTTCATGTAGAATTTAATGGTGGAATCAAGCTATAGGTGGACCAATAGATTTACTCATTCTGAAATTTTAACTCTACTCACTCTCTTTCTCTGCATCATTTCCCCATTTATTTTATAGAAAATATATAAATGCCACTGTAATAGATCACAATCTTCTCTTTTATAGAATATAAAAATGTAGTCTACATTGGAGCTATCTTTCCTCCTCCTCATGATCTCTCAGTAAAAATGCAGGGCATGCTTCTGAGACAGGTTACAAATGTGTCTTGGCTTGAGAACAAAGTTAGTACCTCTCAGCAGCAATGATTAAAAGCTTCAAAACATATTTTAATTTGACTCAACTATAATTCACTACAAAAGCTTCTTGTTATCTTTAAGTACAATACCATTGACTGAGAACTGCAAAGCATTTTTCAAAGAATGAAAGGCTAAAGAGAGAGTAACCAAATGTGCTAGTGTTTTGAACATCTTTTCTTAATAAAATGTTAATATGAAGGTAAACCGAAACAGTGTTCATAACATGCATCTTCCTCCCTTTATGCCTGCAACAGTAGCAATTCTTACTGGCAGTGTGCTGAGGGCTTCCAGCAAAAAACTGACCTGAAAATCTTTGAGATTATCTGAAATCTTACCTGGAGCTTGTTAAAAGAATAAAGCTATGTGAACTTCTTAAAAGCTAAATCTTAGATACACAGACAAATCTTAGATACATAGATTATGCATATTGACTGCTACATTATTATAACTCTGTAAAAATACTTTTGATAGCTTATTTATAAACTTGACTTCATGTAATTTAACTGACCCCTATTTGCTAAGACGCTGTACAAGCCAGTGCTTGGAAAGGAGCCAAAAGAAAAAAAGAGAGAGAAATCAGATTAAACTGCAAATCTGTTTAGGATTAAACTGCAAATAGGTTTAGCAAATGTTAAACATATGGAATGCAGAATCCAGTGCTATTTCTGGGAAAATGGGTATTAAATGAAAGACAAATGCCTGAGCCAATCAAACGACATGTTTTTCAATTCCTAAAAACAAGACAATGAAGAAAAATCAGGAAAATGGATTCCATTGCTAAGCACTTTTTAACCAATACAAGTAGCATACTTGCTGTTTTAGTTATTATTCATATTGCAAGTGAAGATGCAAGTTAAGATTCTCCAGCAAAAAACCACATACTGTGGCCTTAAATTATCAGTCCCGTCTTGACTGCAGCAGAGGGTGAAACAAGTTACTAAAATCCAGAACATGAGAATATGTGGTAAGTGCAAATCTATCTTGTCATACTCCTCTCAGAAAAACACACCATTGTTAATAAAATGCATTGCATTAACTAATTTCATATATTTTGGCATTTATCATCCTCAGTTTACTAGCTCTGTAACTCTGAGATTTGGGGATGTCCAGCAATGTCCCTCCATGACACATAACCTACCTCAGTGCATGCCTGCACTGAGATTGTCACATAGCAAGTCACTGATATCCAAGTCAGCTCTGAAGAAAGACACTTTTCATAATCGCCCAAGAATCTGATAAGTGAAAACATACGGACAGGTTTAGGTAAAGCCTACAAGGAGCCTTTACTAAATGGAAAACAGGTGCTCCAGTTCCATGCCATGTTGATCATTAAGTCCAAAGGTTACAAGACTAATAGCTTCCTTGTGGTAATCAGGGAGCAAAGACACTGGCCATGGTTAAACACCTGGGGCATATTTTACATATTTGCAACATATGCTTCAGTTTTAATCAAAGTTTCTTCAGTTTGGCACATTTATTATTCTTGTAACTTTCTTTGTATAAGGAGATGCATTTTCCTGAGTTTTCTATTATACCACATGAGAAAACAAGAGAAATAATAAAAGCCAGAGGCCAGTACCAGCTGGTGTTACAAAATGTGCATTTGTTTTCTCAAAAAATTTAATTTTGAACATAGCTTTGAGAAAACACACACGAACTAGAATAACAAAAACTTGCACTCCTCCATTCAGACAAAAGATGTTAGAGGAACAGCAGTAGTTAAGGGAGTATGTCTAGTGCTCCGGAATGGAAAAACAACGCCCTAGATTCTAACAACAACAAGTCAGTCCTAACCATATGCTTATTATTTACAATTTAACTAGTGCAAAATAATGCCCACTGCAAAGATACTGAATAAATAGAATAGTCCATACCTGCTTGCTTTAAAATGTGTAGGATTTTTTTTTCCAATTCAAACAGCATATTTAATCTTGAGAGCTCAAAACACTTGCAATAATGAAGACAGCTTTGAATTTACAAAAATCAACCTTAACACCTTCTGTAAAGAAAAACAGCTCTTAAATATTCAATAAAAGGGTTCACTGAATGCACATGGTAATGTCAGTACTCACTTTAATTCAACCTTGGTAACTAGATCTAGAAAATGTTTGAACTCTGGTGTCAGTTTGAGAAAGCTGAATATTAGATCACAACATTGAAATCTAGAGTGATATTTCTAATTAGGGGTGCTTGCTCAGCGAATCACCAGAGAATTGGGGGGAGGGACAGGCTGACCTCTGTTCTCATCTTCTCCTTTGAAGGAGTTTGTTTAGCAATTTCCAAAACCCACTAAGCGTTAACTGCACAGGCTGGTTTAAACTACAAGCAGTCAAACACTATTCTTTGTGAATTTATCACAATGGTTAAAAGATCCAGGAATACAGACACTACTGGTATGACACATTTGCACCAGATCTAATAGTGAAGCAGAAAGAAACAGGAGAAAATGGCCTCAAATGGATGGTAAACCAGTGTTTATCAGACAACAAATGATGATTCAAAGCTAGCATACTGAGATAAAATTCAAGATCTCCACAGTTACATGATGGACTTTTACAATAAATCATGTATTTTATTGCAAGAAATGGATGCTCATATCATTTAGCATCAAAGACCATCACATATGTGTTTTGTAAAAGAAGACTTTGTTAGTACATATTATGAAATTAGGTAGCTAACAATTTGGGTGATGTATAGAAGAATTTCACATAATAATTGTAAAATGTTTGACCTGGCAATGGAACAAGGAAAATACTCTTATTTTTTATCTTCTCTTACATCTTAGGTGTTAGATAACAGAAAAATAATCATTGAGGGGATTAACTAATCACAGTGAATTTTCTGTCATTTCAAATGCTACTGCCAGCATATGAATTTTTACAGTGGTATATAAATGTACATCTCAGCCAGAAAAAAGGTCAAGAGCATAAATTAAGATGCACTGTTTTTCTCCTCTCAGGAAAAAAAATTTGCTGTATTACAACAGAGGTGGGGGAATATCTGTGAAGGTCAAAAATATCTGAATTTTAATACAGAGTTGCTGTAAAACTATCTGTTTTTTCCCTTTTTATTTTCTTCCACAAATATCATCCTTCTGATAGGAAAATACCAGCAAGACTTGGGGTGTCTTCATTGCACTCATCTCACAAGAAAGCCATCCTGCCAGTGCTAGCCATTGCTTCAGTGATGCAAGGTCATTCTGATTAATTTTCTTTGTTTTTTCCCTCTCTCTGGGGGACAACCAATCCAAGAAATCCCATGGCTTGGCTCAATAATATATGAAAACGAGTTGCTATTTACTGTGGTTGCAATCCCCAGCCTAACTAGCAGTAGCTAAACTGAATGGCATCCTCTCAAATAGGTGAATGAACCGCTGTGGTTCCCCAGCTTGCAGGGACACATTGCAAACTTCAAATCAAATGAATGTCCATGAGAATTGTGATTATTTAAATGTCATATGGAGTGCAAAACATTCAAGACATTCTTCTATCCAGCAATTCTTTGAACATTTTAGATGTCACTATCCCATCCTTAACCAGTATGGAGTAGCTATTTCCACACCACTTTTCCCCTGAACTGCAGCCCCATTTGTAGTATTCAAGACAGGAGGAATTTTTGTCCTTCAAAACTAGTTGCTGCTGCAGTTATCTTCACAAGAGCTATCAAGTTCCAGACAGGCTAAGATATTCTTGTTCCTCGCAGAAAAAAAATATTTGATTCAGCTCTGGACCAAAAAAAGGAAAAAAATGGGAAGGAAAAGGAAGAGGAAAAGCAGAAATAAGGAAAAGAAAAACAAAAGGAAGAAGAAAGAGAAAGAAGAAGAAAGTAAAAGAGGAGAAAGGAGGAAGAGAAGGAGAAGAAGGAAAAGAAGAAAAAGAAAAAGAAAGGAAAAAGAAAAAGAGAAAAAGAGAAAAAGAAAAAGAGAAAAAGAGAAAAAGAAAAAGAAAAAGAAAAAGAAAAAGAAAAAGAAAAAGAAAAAGAAAAAGAAAAAGAAAAAGAAAAAGAAAAAGAAAAAGAAAAAGAAAAAGAAAAAGAAAAAGAAAAAGAAAAAGAAAAAGAAAAAGAAAAAGAAAAAGAAAAAAGTGCAGGATTTATAGACCTCTAACCTTTCTCTCAACACACTGTAGCATTATTAGGATGATAAACAGCTCTGTCCAATTTTCTGGACTAAAACACATCAACTCCTTTTTTAACTGTCGGTAAAAACAGTGTCATGTCTAAATTCTTCCATCCCCAGATACCCAAGTGCTAGGAAAGATAATTACCTTGTCATCTCTGTCATCCTCTTCTTCCTCGTCCTCTAGCATGTCCTCCACTACCTGCAGACAGAAACAGTAGTAGTTGTCATCATTTAAAAAGAAAGAGTTTTGTTCTGTCAATTCTAAGCCTTTTGTAGATGAAAACTTTATTAACACTTGAAATAAATGCACAGAGGGAAAATGTACAACTAGGAAAAAACACTTGATCTAGTGATTCAAATTTAAGAAAGTGTTACAGCTTTAATTGACCTACACTGGGGAATTATATACTGAAAACCCTTCTCTGCAAAACGCTTGCTTGACAATTTAAGTATTTAAAAGGTATTTCTGAATTCAGTATATGCCTGCTTTAACTAAAGGAATTCTTTGTCAGCTCCACTGGTGCCTATGCAGCACACACATGTTCACTTCAAATTTGCAGTTACCTACATAAAAGGTCAACACTTTTAATAGAATTTTCAGTATTCACCAAGAGATTCTTGAAGAATACAAAGCCAGAAATAAATTCATAGTAGTTTATATCCTTATCATGTTCAACAGTGATATACACCACATGCTCTATCAACATTAGCCCTGTGTTTCTTTAATAATAATTTTATACAATCTGCACATTAATTGCTAGCTGCACCTGATAAATCTGCATCTATGTGTTTTTCAGTCTAACACCATGCAATATAAACATACATTAAATTCCCTCACCAAATATTAATAGTTATTAATCATGCCATCAGTGTGAAATAAACCATTAAGTTTAGTTTACAGAGACATCAAATGATTTTCCACAGATGGGCCATGGCAGATTCAGACTTAAAAATCTCTCTCTTGTTACAGTGTGATCAATGATCCTAAGAGGAAAATACTCCGTTGATGGAAAGAAAGTTGTACGTCCTTATAACCAGAAAATAGTGTGCTTCTTTATATCTTTTGTATATGTCTTATACATATCTTATATCTTATGTCTTATATCTTGTGTTTATATGTATATATATATATAAATATATATGTACCTATTAGGATATAAGAAAATCCATAATGAAGGTCAGCAAAGATCCAGCTAACCCAGTGTACTATTGTGGAAGCAAAAGTTTTATGCAATGTATTATAAAATATGCATAAAGAGGAAAAGTGGAGGCAAAACTCACTGATGTGAAACAATTTTTGTGATTTAAGACAACACACTAAAATTACAACTTCATAGCCACCCTCCCAGACAATGCTGCAAGGGTGTTCCCACATTGATATACAAGAACTTAAAGGACTTTATCCAAGAGTCAAATTCAGGTAAGGGAAGAACTGAAAAATAGAAGTGTGTGAGTCAGTTTCCTTTCCCAGAGTTAGGTCCACCATCAAGAAAGTCCCAGTTAGGCATGTTACATGGGCCCATGCAGAGCATAAACACATGATTGGATGTAACACACCCATCTTGGAGAGCACTGTGCATTCATGCAAGTCACCCACACAAATCAAGACATTTGCAGTTTCAGCTATTCCTCCTTGTTTGAACCGTGTCCTAGAGCCTCTCTAACAACAGTACTTTGGAGGGGAACCTGCAGTTCCACCTACTGGCTTCTCTGTCCTGGAGGTTTGATTGAGATAAAACTAGAAATGCAAAGAAACCATAAAGAGCAAGTATGTACAAAAGCATGAGAAGGAAGCGTGACTTGAGAAATGAAGGAATTACTCTTGAATTCCTCCCTGCCCAGAGGAATTGCTAAAATTGCTAACAATTTTAGCAGGGGGAGTCTGACTGACTAAATCTTCTGCAGTTCAGACCTGATGCCAGTCAGGCACATGTACTTCTGAGTCCCCTCAGCCAGAAGAAGGAATCCAGGCTGTGCTCTAGCCACTGTCCATGAAGATGTCTCCCTCACCAGTCTGCTGGCCTTTTAGGCCAACTGTGCTCCATCTTTCAAAGAAAGGGGATCAAAGACAATTTTGATGACAGGAAAATACTGAGCATGTTGCTGAAACACATGTAGCTCCTGTTTAGTTCAATACACCTCTTTTATCCCATTTAGAGGTATCTGAGCGATCCAGTGTTCACTGACCACTCTGAAACAAAGGCATTTTCTGTTTCCCACATACCTGCATCACCTTCTTGTTCATCTCCTAGTTGCTCCTTATTCTATTCCCTGGGTTCAAACTCTTTGGGGAGCTGAACTGTAAACTGCATCACTGGAGAAAATGAGTTCTTCGAAAATATACAACTTCAAACCTTTAATGCAGTTGGTTCCAGTGACCCAGTTTACTGAGAAGCTTCACCAGCTCTACAAAGACAATGGTAAACTGAGAAAAGTGGAGGAAAACAAGCTGTTAAGGGCTGCAGGAAGATGGAAACTCTCTTAGATCAATTTTTCCACATGCAAAACACCCACTTACCTACACCATTAGTTGACTAAAGCCCTAGATATATGGGTGAGTGTTTAGATATAAATCAGATCTGTTGATTCACACATTGCCTAATGCCCAGAGCTCACTAAGTCAGTAGGTCTCTTACTTTCCAACATTAACATTCCTTAGACGCTTAAATATCTTTTTTATATACATCCAGGAATTCATTGTCTTGAGAAGGTTGAGTAGTAGGGTGTCTATCTCACATTAGCATTCAAGCTACCTTGGAGACAATTAGCTGAACTGGAAATCTCTAAAATTTTTGTAAATGGGGGCACCTCACAGATATCACTTGCATGACAATATCCATTCTAAATTATCTAGAAAATAACACTACAGACTCAAGAATGGAGGCTTTTTTTTTTTCCTGTAGAGAGGCAAAATATTAACTTGTTCAAAGGGCATAAAAAGTCCTTTGAAATTACTTGTTGTATCAGATTTTCAGATTTCCAGATTTCCATCTCCACCATTCAATTTTTTAATTCAAAAGCCACTACCAATCTATGCTCTTTTTTCTAGATTAGCCATGCTATCAATTACATTTAGATTCAAAGTATTAAATTGTTTGGGAAGAAAAACAGAATTTTTGTAGCAAAATAAAATGAAATGAAAATGTGCCAGTGACCAAAGATGCATAAATAATTCTTTGAAGTATGAAACATAGACCATGCTTGCACTTGTCTTGAAATTCAAATGAAAGGCTTAAAAGAAAAAACCCAACACACACAACCACTAAGACAATGTGGATATGACAACATAATTCATTAAAGCACCAAAACAAGTGTTTTCAGAACTTGGCCACAAATTAAAACATGGAAAGTAGATCCTTCATATTAGTATGATGTAGGAATTACTGGCACACTGAAGCCTAACAAAAGCTGTATACTGAAGTACAGTCTACTCCAGAACAAAGCAAGGCTGTTCAAGAGAGCTACAGTAGATCTGAACACAGATTTTGAATTTTTAATATTGTATTAAGACTACAGTAGAAAAACCCTCCAGAATGCATTTTTTTATCCTTTGATTCCGCCTTGTTTCTGTTCAAATAGAGTGCACATGTGCCACTCTATTTGGAAGGAATACCGTAGTTATTTGAACCCTTATGTCAAGCATTATACCTGGAGGAGCTATAAGAGAGGGAGGGAGGTAATGGGGAAGAAGGGAGAGGAGAGAGAAGGTTGGCAAAAAAGGGAAATAAAAAGAAAATGCAATGCTACATTTATTTTAATAGAAGTTCTATGGCAAAAAATCTTACGTTGTCCTTAGCATATTCACTCTAAATTATGCCTTTTGATACCTTGTTTGAAATCAAGTAATATTAATCAAACAACAGAAGGGCTCTAGGGAAATCAGAAAGATCTAATGCAAGCAGTTAAAAGTGACATGACCTTCTGTAACATCACTTGTCACAGATATATGCTGCATACTGGTAGAAGGTCTTGAAAGAAATTGTTTCTTGGTACTGTCATTTCAATGTAGTGCAAATACAGATGACATTTTAAAAAAACACCCATAGATGGCCTCAAATACAACTGTATAAACTACTTTGGAGCCAACAGGTAAGGAGATGATGTTTAATTGTTGCAAAGACCCTTTCCTGCAATACATCCCTATCAAAAGCTTATAAATCAGAAGCAGCACGTAATCTAATTCATTTGTACTGCCATTATTTCTGATCCATTCCCACCATCTTCCAGAAACACAGACCAAAAATACTGCACCACTCATATTCCATAAGAGATTAGAGGACCGTTGCTCTGTCACAGCAGATACCATACACCAGGTCACCAGAAGGAAGCACAACCATCGCATTTGCACACCAAAGAAAACCTTAGCATCTCGTGGGCTACAGTGCAGTCTTCTGAGGAAACTGACATTGAATATAAATTGCATTTATGCTGAAGTCTACTGACTAACAAAGAGGACAGAATTTCTGAGAAAAGAATTAATTTTAACTTCTAATCTCCACACCTGCAAAGCAGAGTTGTATTCTTGTTATTTACCAGGATGTTAAATCAAAGCCCTACAGCTGCAGAGGACTTAAAAATACCTTAGAACTATCTGAATCTACAGAATCAGCAGAAATTTGATGTACTGAAACTTAACACCACTTCCAATGAAAGGTCCTTTTCTCTTAGCGTCAGCCTGCCGTTTCTTACACAGAGCATGCAGACCATCATCAGTTGTCTCTGTGTTACGTTTTTTAGCGGATCCAAAAGAAACATCTGCACAAAAGAGATTCTGATGTCTTTAGATGTTAATACCAGGTATTTGCTCTGCACTGAGATGCAAAATAAGGAAAAAAAAAAAAAAGAGCACTAACTCTGCAGATAGCCGTGATGACTGTGACCTTAATACTTTAACAATGGCCCTCGTTAGAACTTCTCTATATCTGCTTAGATATTACTTGATGTGGTCCTTCAAAGCTAGGTGGTTTCCAATAAAAACAAAAAACTTTCTATGCCACATATGTTATGGTCTCAAAATATCTATATTCATATTTAAGTATGAAAATAATAAAAGAAATCAAAAGTGAGGGTGAGATTTAGTTTCAAATTAAATGCGTTTTGGACGTGCAATTAATGTAGTTAGAATTATACTCTTCAGGACTGTTTGGATTTACATTCATGTTGTCGTGACAGGAAATGTACTGTAAGCTTGTGAGCCATGCAACTCAGTGTATACCTGTAAATGTAATATAAAATTATGCCATTTGTATGGATTAAAAAAAGGATGCCTAAAACCACTTGGGCTTTCTCAGATCATTTCCTGGTACGAAGTTGAAGGAAAGATATTCATTGTCCACAAGCCCACTACAGCAGCAGTTATGTGCTCATTTTCACAACATGACGTCTGCTTCTTTTATGGAATTCCCAAGGCGAAACTTTACAGGAGATACATCTTCATTAAAATGTCCAACTTTTATACCACATTTTTAAGGAAAATAAAAATCAAGTCAACATATTCTGATTTAGGAGTGCAGTATATCTTGGTCTAACCAGATTTATACATTATGATCTTGGGGTATTCATCTGCAGTAATAGTCAGAATTACTGAACTACTAGATGTGATAATTAGTGTGATAAGCTTCTCAGTAACATTGAATATATTGCAGTACAGAAGACAGGAGAATAAAATCAAAAGTATTAGTACTTTTCTACTAAATTACTTTCTAGTTTTTACATAGTCACTCAAATTATGTCTTCTAATAGAATGCATTTTTAAGCTTATTCTGGGAAGTGCTCATAATGTAATTTTGTCTGATTTTTAATAGGAAATAAGACTAATATGGCTATCAGAGGCTTTTTGATGCATGCTGCTGATTACACAGAGTTCTGTAATGTCAACAACAGAATTTTTATTTACAGTATAATACATTTTGTGGGAACATGTATCAGCAGTGAATGCAGTTGACTATACAAGAACATGTAATCTTTTTGCTGTTGTCAGCTTTATATGCCCTCAATATTCAACTGCCAATGAGATTAAGAGTAAGTAATTTTTAATATTGCAGTGGTACAGTACTATACCATTTCTCTCATTTTTGTTCAGTTTTGGTTCTCATTTATTTTAGCTTTCTCTTGTATTTACACAATGCACTGTGAACTGAATAATAGGTGTTTATTGAAGTATGTCTCCATCTAAAGGCTTCAATATGTACTGTACACTTGAAAAGTCAAATGTCTCAGAATGCTTTTATTTCAACAGAATAAAAATAACTGCATTTTTTGCTTGGCTAAGTATCAATGAAAGATTGCTATGCAGGACTATTAAAAATAACACCATCACAAAATATCTTGAACTAGAATTCTTAGGTAAAACCTTATGATAAACTATCTTATAAAGAACACAATATCTCATTTTAGGTTTTCATTGTTAATCTTATTTCTTTTCAAATATATTGTTTCCAGATTCTAGTAGGACCAGATATGCTTGTGTTATAAAATAGCACTTATCCAAGTTATTTTAAGCTTACAGGTGTGCCCCAGGCTATTACACTCAGATTTGAAGCTGACTAGCTTTTTGGTATCAAAAAATTATGTTACATATTTTAGGTGAAAATGTATGTAATACGCATATTGTTGTAATTTCAGTTATTTTTTAACCTGGTATTTATATATTTCTGTAATTTATATATTACAGTAAATACAGTAAAATAGCAAAGCTCTTAAAGTCTTAGCTTCATTAAAATGTGCTAAAGCCATAGAAAGCCAAACAAAAATTAATAAAAATCTCACATAACTGTGGGAAATTTTTCTGAAAACTAAATTGGTATTAGGTTATATAGTACTGATTATTTATAATAGCCACTACAATCTGTCTGTGAATCTTGTTGTCATTTAAACCTTCAGGCAAATGCAAAAAAAAAAAAAATTAATTATAACAGTTTCAGACAAAAAATGCTTCCTCTGTGCTGTGAACTTAAATTTTTTTTAGATGCCAGCAATATTGAAAGACTATGGAAATAAAAAGTGGCAAAACTTAAATTAAAAAGCAGTTGGTTCCTGACAGGACAAAAAAAATCTAATTTTTAAAGAATGCTGGAGATATTTAGAGTGGGGTTTTGGCGTTTTCTCTTTAGGTGACCAAAACAAGCCAAAGCGTTCCAATTCTGTAGTGTGTTTGGGTTTTGCAGCTGTTGCTGGGTTAAGAACAGCCACATACCTTTTTACCAAGGGGTTTACTGCATACTCTGCTACTGTATGCAAACCTCTGACACAGGGATTATGATTGCAGCATGGACAGCCTCTTTAATATGTAGCCCAGACAGCCACCTGCAGCACCATATTTTTCTGTTACACTGCAGACGAGAAATGCCTACTGCTCAATGTAGAATTGCTGAATTAGTGCACAATGCATTTAAAATATTTATGGTACCAACATTTAGTTAAATAACCTTTAATCTATGTAAGATTTATGTTGATTTATTCAAGTCTCATTTAATGGCAAATTATGAAGAGGATGTTTCATAAAGATAATTCTCCATTTAAATGCAGCAGGCCACCAAACATTATGATGTGATCTAGAGCAAATTTGTCCAGCTTCAGTGATTATGTGCACTCATAAAAATTAGACTTGATCAACAAAATTTAAATGCATGATTAAGCTGACATTTTCATGTTTCTTTTCTGATATATTAAAAGAACACCCACCCTGTCCCATTGTGGAGCAATATGTAACTACATTATATAACTACAAACTATAAATACTAACTATAAATATATAACTACATTATGTATTTATTTCCTGACTGCATGGATCACATAGGAAAACCCAAAAACATCTGTGTTGAGGCAACAATGATTCTTAGTGGGCTACGTAATATTCAGGCTCATGTTGCCAGTAGTCCTTGCTCTTCAGCAGCACCCACCATGCCCACACAGACAGATTATGACTCATAAAGCAATGAAAAAGCCCTTCTAATTTATTTTATTGGTAACAAATTAAGACAAAGTTTATGATTAGTTAGGAACTAGAAAATACAAGGTAAAACCAGTTCTGCATAATATTGAAAATAGTTTTATTTTAAAAAATCATTCTTTCCTTACTTTTAGAGTCATAGATCTGGCCAGCTTCACATACATACTGTTTTGTGGCTAACTCTGTGTGCTGCAAGCAGCCCTCATGCTGGCGGCTATGTGGCTACTGCCATTGCCATCATACCAGAGGCAAAACTTCTCAGGAAAGTACGGTTAGAATGCAGGCAAGGTGTACTTGCTCACCTGACAACATCCTATTGTATCTTGTGCAAATGACATACTCCAGGCACTGTCTAGCTAGAATACAGGGCCTTATTTTTTCCATCTACTTACAGCAAGAATTTAGTCTGCAGTTAGAAATCTCTGCAGACTCCCTGGTAGAATATAACTTCTGGACTTGAAGCTCAAAACCCCAAAGTACCACACTAGCAAGGGATCTGAAGCACCTGCTGTTTGTCCTGTATTCATCTGCACATAAAAGCCTTTGACTGTAAGGACCGTAAGGACTCAATCTTTAGGACCATGAAGTGAAGAACCAGAAAAAAATCAAGTTCCTGCTTTGTTTACTTACTTGGTAACTCATTTTTCAACTTGTAGGAAAACAGCTGGTTAAAGTCAGGCACTTTCCTGTTAATGTATGCATTGAATGTACCGCAGAGTGGCACTCTCAGCCCCAAACAGGAGCAGCAATAAATCCACCTGACAGTGCTTTGACAAACACTGTTGCCTGGCTCCTAGAACAAAGTGATAGGATTCTAATCAGAAGAGATCTCCTAGGCGCAAGTGAGCTGGGACCAACTCAGGCTCATTGTGCTGACCACCTTTTCTTTAGAAAGAAAGAATTCACTGAGATGGATATATGCATAAGCATCATTCATCCTATTCTCACTTTTGTTTTTTTTTAATTTGCCAGTTTCCAGAACACACATAAAGATTTGAGTCCTCATATTGGAGGACTTCAGAAAAGTACTCAGAGAAAACTGCTTAAAAACTTAAAATAAAAGGCCGTCTTTAACAAAATTATTTTTCTTCTATTCTCAAAATTTCATTCTAAATATGGCTAGTTCTAACTTCTGATAGAAACATATAAGTCATCAAAGTCTGTGCAGAAAAAATCTACAACAAAATCAGAAGATGGCTTGTTGCGTCTTTATGTAATTCTTAAAAAACTGTACATATATATACTCTATTATACAAATTTATAAAAAAATTTGTGTGGCACATTAACTCCCAGCTGTTTAGCATAATTTGCTATGCAATGACATGTGCATCTCTTAACTTCAAGAGGAAATTGGGTACTTCATATTTCCTTAAAGACTCTAAGTATTAACTCTCAATGCAAGATGTGAAGTAATCAAACCTCTTTTCCATGGAAGTATATATGGCAGAAGAACATTCACGGGTACCTTCAGGAATCTGCATTATTCTTCTACTAAATGTTAAATTGCTTGGAAGAAAAATCCCTAACAAATAATAGACCAAAATAAGAGAAAGACTGGTATCTTCAGTTGAGAATATGAGAGTGGCAGAGGTTGGCAGAGCCATCCTCTCCTCCCCATTCAAGCAGACATCATCAAGCCTAACCTCCCCACTCACACAAGGTTACCTCTGAGCACATTACCCAAGCCCATGTCCTGAAAAGTCTTGAATATCTCCATGGATGAACACTTCACAACTCTCATGGCAATCTAGCCCTGGCTGTGACCAGACTAACAACACAAGTGCTTTCTTGTGGTCAGATGAATTTTCATGTATTTTGGTTTGTGGCCACTGATATTGTTCCGTGATCGAGCGCCACTGAGAAGAGGCTGTGTCTCTCTCCCGCTCCCTTCAGCCATTTATACACATCATCAAGAACCCTCCTCCATGCAGAACAGCAGCTTGCTCAGCCTCTCCGTCTATGCCAGATGCTTTGATCCCTTCATCATCTTCACTTTGCTGGAATGAAAACCAACTCCTATGTCTCACCCTCCCAGTCTGTCCTGACTAAAAAGCCAGTATACATACACTGCATAATTTCATCACATCTCTGTGACTGTGAATGAATGTAGCTGCATGTAGATCTCCGAACTCCTACTGATATGTGCACACTAATGTACTTACCTCTGACCTGCTGGGTTCTCAGAGATGTGAGAGACTTTTCCAGAGGCATTTCCTCATTTATGTGTCTACACCTGGCCTAGAGGGCACATCTGTTTTGTTGGATTGGTTTTGAGGGCTCCCCTGGTCATTCATCTTGCACCCTTTTCTTGCAAACTCAGACCACCAATTTCATGACAGGACAAGGGGCAGTAGCTTCAAACTGATACAAGGCAGGCTTAGATTAGATATTGGAAACAAATTCTTAATTATGAGGGTAGGGAGGAATTGGAATAGATTGCCCAGAGAAGCTATGGGTGCCCCATCCCTGGCAGAATTCCAGAGCCACATTTGACAGGACTTTAAATAACCATATCTGGTGGAAGGTATAGCTCTGAAGGTCCTCTCCAAATCAAACTATTCTGTGATTCCTCACTTGTCAATAAGAGCTCTACAAATAGTTGTTGTCCTTACAGATCTGTCCAGTCCTCTACAGGCTGTGGAACAGAAAATTACCTGCTTTTCATGGAAGAACAAAAACTTGCAGTGTCACCAGAGGAGATCCAATGTGCCTGTTACAGTAGTTAAGCATTATAGACCAACAGCTGAGAGACTGTCATAGTTTGTCCTAATGGTGGTAGCCAGGCTTATATACACAGGGCAAAAATAATGATTCATAGCTATGCAAAATGTGTTTAATTCTCATTATGACACACTCCAACCATACAATCAACTGTTTCATCGCAGGGAAAGGGATAAGAGCAGCTGGACAGTGTTAACATTTAAAATCACTTTGAGAGATTATCTGACCATTCCTTAAGTTAGCCAGCTCCAGCAGCTAAGTCAGAAGATGCAGAACATACGCCTGAAGTAGAAATGCACAAGTAATAAAAACCCTAAAACCAAAACAAACAATTTTCCCCCTCATCAACTCCATGCAGTTATGACTGTGACTTTTGCTTAGAAACAGATCTCAGACACCAGACAGGAGCACTGCTGTTTTCTCCAAGCTACAAAGGTGAGGGGCTTTTTTGGTATTTGAAATCATCAAAGTATTAAGTAGCTTCTTAAAAGTACTGAAAATAAGCTTTTAACCCAACATACTTTCTGTTAGTTTGCAGTCCATCACCATGCCATGCTCCATTATGTGTAGGGGCAGCTACTTCCCAACACACAGATCCAGCACAAGTCACAAGGAGCAGCAGGATGTGGTGACAGAAACACAGCAGTGATTGATGCCTCTCCTGTACATGTGGACAGGATGTTTCCAGTTTTCCACGGGATGTGGAAAAGATGATGGAAAAAAGGCAGGAGAAGGAAAAAAATCTCAGCAGTGTAAGATTCACTCAGTTTTAATCCTGTGTGTTTAGGTGACCACGGTTTGATATAACAACAGCAGCTGTGCTAAAAATAAATTATTTTGTGAGGTCAGATACTTGGGATTAGAATTATAAAGAAGTATAAATATCTTTGGTGAAAGCAGCAGGGTGCACTTCAGGCAAATTTTTCCTGCCAAGTTCAGAAGGCGGCATTAAGAATGCTATCTTATTTATTTTTTCCTCACTTAATGCTGGCAAGAAATACTTATAATGTGATTTTTACACCTGCCACACGACTCAGGGACAGAAATGCATTTGTTTTAGTTCAGAACTATCCACTAAGTCTACATCTATCTACAGTCACACCAATGTTTAATGCAAGAGTACCTATTTCGTGAGAGTGTATCTTCCAGAAATACTACTAATCTTGATCAAATTTTACAAAAGATTGAGAATCCAATGCTTCTTTTGGAAATTTGCATCAGTGTTGGACTAAAACCACTGTGATCATTAATCCTACAAAGAGTCCCAATGAATCCATGGAGACATGGTATGCTGCTTCACCCCTCTCTTGGACATTCCAATAGACATATCTCCTACTAGGAAATACACTTGAGCCTCCCCCTTGCCCCAACCATATTGCACTTTGAATTCAAGAAAGGACTTGCATATATTCCATCAGGAGCTGGAATAAATGGCAAAATAACCATACTTCCATTCTATCAAGAAGCACAGGTTCATGTTATAATAGAGGTTCTCAGATCCTTGTTTGGCAGGTGAACTTATTTGCCTGAGGAAATAAGTTTCAAACTAGTTAAAAGAAACCCTGATGTCCAAGAGGAAAAGCAAATGGTATCTTATCTTTAGGGACAGTCAAACAAGGATGAGTTAGGACTGGTCTGTCTGCCATATCCAGACAGAAAGTAAGTGGTCACTAATCATTGACCTGCAGAAGAGGTGTGGTCCCTACCACCTAGACTAATGAGACAATTGACAGTTATTTTCTCAAAGAGATATTACAATGGAAACCAACTCTTCTGAGCTGCTTTGCATGGTTCCAAGTTTAAGTATGTTTCATATTTTGATGAATTTTTATGTTTGTTTGATGTTAATCAGGTAAGAAAGTTCACAAATACATTTATCTTTGTGTCTTATTATTAGCCTTAGGATTTCAAAGTAACTTCTAAAGTTAGATGATATGTCTAAGGTAAGTGGTCAATGATTTCACTGAGACACACACGAAGTCTTTGAACACTTGGGAAGAGAAGCCAGATCATGTGAATGCTGAAGCATTCTCTAGCCACTAGGAAACACTGCTTAATTAATTTAGATAAAATCTACACTCTGCATAGGAAAACGTAAGTATTTAAATGACTACCATTCTAATGACACTGTGCTAATGACCTGAGCTAAGGAGTTGTGATATTACTGAAGACACATGAGTTAATTAGAAAGGCTTAAAACAAATCTGCAAACTACTTCCTGTTGTAGTTTGCATTTTGGGGGGGACCCCGGGGAGAATTCCCAGAGAGCCCCCCGGGGTCCTAGGATCGTGGGTGTTCGTGTCCTGGCAGGCAAAGAGACTCAGATGGCTGCTGAGGTGAAGATTTATTGGGAGTTTCCCTCCAGGACGGGAGCATGGTCACAAGGGAGGGGGAAGGGAAGGAGAGAGGGGGAAGGGGAGAGGGAAGGGGAGAGCAGTCTCCGGAGACCGCCAGGGCAAAAGAGGGCCAGCCCACCTCTCTCTGCACTCTTAACAGGGAGTTTCGAAGTAGGCGTGGTTAAGATTCTTTAGCCATAGAGTTACAGATATACGATACTGCAGGGAGGGTACAGACTTGGGACAAACCATACATTTTCCCGGGGTGAAACAGAGTATACCATTTCCATAAAATGCAATTCTACAACTTCCCTCAAGGCAGATGCTCAACATGATGATAACAAAACTTAAATCATTAAAAACAAGGTCAATAATGGCACAAATACCAAGTATTTGGGATCAACATGGTTGCTTGATATAGTATGTATTAGCTTGGTTTGAAGCACTTCTCACCAAGAGGAAAGTTTCAGGAGCAGCATTTGATATTCTTAATTGAGAGTTTATCACTAGCTTCATTAGTTTGTTAGAAATGTTACATGACCAGATAATCTTCCCAGACAGGTGGTATTTCAGAGAGAAATTAAATGTATTGCAAATCACAAGTGAAATTTCTCCTTTCACTAGGGATTTCAGGTACTCATAAAGTCTTCAGGCTGAGAAGATTTAAGCATTTCAGCCAGCAGGAGACAATGGGCTGTGTTTTAAGTATTGCATATTTTAAATCTTTATCTTTGCCATTTTCCATAAATGTGATCGCATTTACATTAGGGAATGCCCTTATCACTCCTGCCCTTATTTTTAGATGACCCTTGGAAGCATAACAGTCTTAGTGAAGTAGACAGGTAACAACAGTGTTGGGATCAGGGCTCTGTGGGTTCTAATAATTGCAGTTGCTAGACATTAGGGGATCACTAAGGCTGGAAAGGATTTCCAAACTCCTGCTCAAAGTGAGATCAGCCATGAGGTCAGATCACGTTCCTCAGAGCTTTACTCAGTCAGGACGTGGAAACTTCCTATAGCAACTGCAGTTTCCTGAGCCACATCTTCTACTGCTTAACTATTCTCATGGCAAGAAAGGTTTTTCAGTCCGAACCTCTATTGTTTCAAATGAAGCTTGTTGCCTCTTCCACCACAGATCACTGGTGCAGTCTAGCTCCATCTTCTTCTTAATCTCCTTCTAGAGTGTTCCAGTCACTAGAAGCCTTCTATTCGCCAGGATCTTTCCAGTACACTTCCCTCAGATTCTCTTCCAGGGCTGGTTGATAAAGGCTTAAGCTCGTGATCATGCTGGTAGCCCTGCACTGAACTTGCTGAAGTCAATCAATGGCTTTCTTGAACTAGCATGCCCCAAACTGGACATTATTCTAAATGCATTCTGACAAGTGCTGAGGAGTAGGGATAACCACTTCCCTCAATCCACTACTTGTGCGTCTGATTACCTCGCTGCCTTCTAAGACCCCTAAGCCCAGTTTAGACAACTGATTTCTACTCTATATGACTGCAACAGGTTATTTCTCCCCAAAACCAGGATTCTTCCTTCTGAATTGCACGGGATTCCTATCAGTTCATTTATCCAACCCTGTTAGATCCCTTTGAGTGGCAGATGCAGAGTGTCAAATGGTTCCACACACCTGATGTAACCCAAAACCATGATGGGGGTGCATTATCATCTCCTGTACATCACGGGAAGGGATGTTAAACACCTTGGCTTAGCACTGTGGCAGTCTACTTGTTACTGACCTCCATTAATCACTGTCCTCAGAGAGCAAGTATCTAATCTGTCTTGGCTTTTCCCCCTGCCCATTCAGTTATCCATTCAGATCATAAAGTAACAGACAACATGCTGCTTTTGGGATACAAAAACTAGTACAAATATCAGATTCGTAAGGCTCAGTAGTATCACATGCAAAATCCTTTATCTGTCTAGATGCTAGAAAATTTGTACAGCATAGAATACAAATTCAATTTTTAATATGTACTTCTGAAAATCTAAACCATTTAAATTTTATTAATAAATGCCAGTTATTAATAAATGTTTTCTACATTATATCCCAACTACATGTATGTAATGAAATGATGGCATTAAATGAGAAGAAAATAAGAAAAGGCTAATATTAAGGTCAATGAATATTATTGATGAATTATGAAATACAGTAAAATGTGATACATTCTGAAACTGTTAACAAACTGGAATAATTTTAATCTTTAATTTCACCGTGTGAAATAAAAATACAACATAAGGACTTAGCCATTTAAAATAATTTTCAAAGAGTTTTCCTTTTCCTCAACAATAAGCCTCTCTGCTCCCACACAAAACAGATTCTATAGATAGTGCATGTTCTATTGTATTTTACATGACATTTCAACAAAACCAGACACACTTATTGGACAGCCAGAATAAAATTAAATTGCAGGTGGGAAAATTGTCCATCGAACATTGTGAAAGGAGATATTTTGAAAAAGATATCTTATTTAAACCCAGTTTAAAAATTTTACCTAGTTAAAAAAAGTAAAGGACATGTATGCCTTTGAAGTAGAGAAGACTTACTGTATCATGTTGCCTGTTATCTTTTCCTGATACGATCAAGAAGTAGTTCCATGCCAGCAGCAACAACAAAGCCAGTGGTATCATGTAGAGCTCAAAGTTCCAGACCACAAAAAGAAAAAGCTAGAAGACAGAGCAGAAAAAAAAGTGATTGAAATCAGCATTACATTAAACTCTTGTGCAGAGTAAAGACCAATAAATTAAAACAATTCTAAAGAAATCCACCTCTCCTTAGACAGGAGCATTGTCTAACCACTTTGCTGACTCACACTTACCTGCATGATACAACTGCTACACTTCCCAATCCTTCCTGCCTTAATTCTTGGAAAAGAAAAATTGATGTACTATCATCTAAGAGGAATATTAATTGTTCTCTTATAAAAGAATGCTTTCATGAATAATGCGAAAAAGTATAAAAATAAGATTACATTTTAAGAAAGGTTAGCTGTTGTCATGAATCATAGAATGGCTTGGGTTGGAGGGTACCTTCATGGCCACCTAGGTCCGACCCCCTCAGCACAAGCAGGGACATCTTTCACCAGACCAGACTGCTCACAGCCTCATCCAACATGGCCTTGAACCCTTCCAGAGATGAGGCACTCACAACTTTCCTGGGCAACCTGTTCCAGTGCCACCACCCTCAACAATAACAAATTTCTCCCTAATATCTAATTTAAACATCTCTTTTAGCTTAAAGTCATTATGTCTTGTTGTATCACTACATACCCTTGCAAAAAGTACCTCTCCATTTTTCTTGTAGGTCGCAGGGATATGATTAATTTAAAGAAGTTATTGTTTTGAATCTGGTTTTATCTTTGAAACAACCCTGTAGCAGTGTAAAGGTGGCACAAGAGTTGATTAAAGATTAATTTACTTTTTAGAATAAAGAACATGGTCATTTTGTAGTGATGTCATACAAACAAGCAGAAGTAACCTTTTGCATGCAAAACTAGCAAAAAATCACAGTAAAAGCTAAAATCATAGGATCATTTTAATGAAAGTATAGTAAAATAGAACTGACCACAGACTCATAAAAATGTGTTTAAAAAGAAGGCTGAGAAGCCATCTAAGTCCACAGCTTTGAAATCTTTGATTTATTGCAGTGTTAGCTCAAAACAGTTCAAGTGCTCTCTGACCAGGGGCTGCCAGAAGCCTGGTTGGGTTAGATCTCCAAGAGATGTGTGCCTAAATAACTGGGGCTGCTCTTCAGCATGGGATTAACTTGGTGATCACACTGCTGGGGAAACCCATTCCCAGTGCTAGCTCCATATACCATTGTCTGGACATTGTTCCCTACCAATGCTGCTACAAAATAAAGTTCTTTACAGAAAAGAACTAAAAATAATTGAACTCAGATGGGGTCAAACTAAAACCATTTTTACCTCCAGTTTTCCCTATCGATGAATCCCCCTTTTATTTATACCAGCTGTAGCCACAGCCCGGGTTTGTTTTCTTCAACAAACAACAAAACAGTGAAACACAATATCCTGGTTTGAGGGGGAAGTGAGTTTTCCAGGAAGTTGTGGTCCAACCAATCAGTGGTCAGATTTGAATACTGGCACCTGAGATGGCTACTGAGAGGTTGGACATGCCTCTGAGAACACAGGGGGTTAAAAACAAGGACTCCTGGAGGGATTCTCTCTTTGTTCCCGGTTACAGAGGAGCACACACCCTCCCCTGCCCAGCTCACAGGGCTGGGGTGGGGGAGGGGGGTGGAAAGCCATGCGGC